>JAOYMR010000022.1:1009537-1057936 GCA_025802075.1 Tenebrosternarchus preto
GTGTGTGTGTGTGTGTGTGTGTGTGTGTGTGTGAGAGAGAGAGAGAGAGAGAGAGAGAGAGAGAGAGAGAGAGATAGCGAGCATGTTTGAGTCAGTACCCAATAAATGAATATAAATGTTGTCAAGCAAGCTGCTATTATGAGAGCAGTAATGGAGAAAATCATTATTTCTGTGAAAGTATGTGACTTCTTAAAATGTAGACATTGCGTAGCATTTTAATTTGATTTTGCGAAATTTATCAAAACACGGGGTATATCATATCTTAAGTGACTTTGACATGTAAACTCGCACCATAATACATGTCTCCCGGTGCCTTTGGCAGCATCTGAAATATAGTACAGCATAAAAAAAAACAGTTGTTTAAGTGGTTTAATCTGCATTTATTATTTAATGGGTGGTCAACATTTCCCACTTTAGGCGACTTGTTGTTACGCTTAGTTGATTAATAAGAACCCATTTCTGGGTACCGTGTTGTCCCACGTGACTCCCACCCGTTCCACGGTAGCGTTCCTTGAAAACAGACCCAGAATAAAGTGAAGGAGCGGCAGACGCCCCGCCCCACGGATTTCTGGTGTAAGGTTAGTTAGAGATGGAATGCAGCGTCTAAATTCTTCTCCTTCGAGTTTCCTCCTGAGTTGTGTGTCAAGGCTCTGCTTCTTCCGCTAGTCTCTATGAAAGAAAAATCTTCGCAATTTTCATGTAAGTGAACCAGTGAACCTAATGCAAAGCTTATATATTTCTGGATGCGTTATTCTGATTAAAAGCAGTTGATGGGTGGCCCCTCAAAGTTAACTGTTATGTGGGTGCGCCGCAAGAGGAGGCTAGGTCTCTGTTCAACGGTACTGAAACGGTCGAAGTGTCGGCCTCTTCAGAGGGCTGACCAGATCTGAAAACCGGTTAGATATGTCACTCTAATCCAAACTGATAATAACCATTCTGCATGTAAAAAAGTAACTCGACTGCCGGTTTTAAATTCATTTTCGGAAATGTGCATAAGGAAATTAGGATCTCAGAACTGAAAGGTTTGTGGGGTTTTCCGCCTGTTTGTTACTTTTTTTCCTGTAGTTTTAACACGACGTAGTTAGTCTACTTTATTGTAATTCGAGACTGTGTGCCTGTAGTTCTTTCTAGATTCGGTGTTTCACTGAACATCTGGAAGATGTTAACCTTACTTTCAGATCCATCTTCAACGTTCCGGTGCATAGAAGTTATCCTGTGGATAAACAGTTCTTTTTGGCAATATTATATTATTAAAATGTTATCACGAATTTATGTTCGAATCTTACAACGCGTACCACACAAAGCTGATCAAGGCGATGCACCAGACTTGTTCATTGGCTTTTCTTTTTCATAAATAAATGGAGAATCATTATTCACAGAATAACTTCAGAGAGTTGATTAACAGTGTAGTCTGCTATGGCGTCGCGCAGCTCCGCTAAACAGGGCTTCATGTTTTTTCACAGTAGAGCCTGTGTTTGCCTCGCGTGGGCAATGGGTCTGCATGCCACTGAATTATAAAGGGAAATCAAAGTTTACGAATCTAGAATGCTCTCTTGTGCAAAAGTCGCGGGCCCTAGCACGGCTCGCGGCCGTATGAATGAAGCGCTGTAGGCCGCTCGACTCTGTACTTTTCCACAGCCGTGCATGAATTGGCTCGGGTTCCGTCGCTTTTGTCTCTTGATGCATGGGTCATCCGGGACCACAGGACCAGGCAGAGAGAGCTAGCGCTAGCCTATAAGATCTCGTATCGAGTCCCATTGGTGAGGTGGATTGTTGTGTTCGTACACGTATTATTGCACGCGGAGATGTTCGCTCATCAGGTATGCTATTGCCCGTTAATGTCTTTAATGAAATTGTCTTTACTCTCAAAGGCCCCGAAAGTGTGATGTTTTTTGCAAAAAAAAACCCTTATTTCTATTTATTCTTGTGATGGAGATACTTTAGGCTACAAGTCGGATGTGTAAATTCCACCTGTTGGTATTGTAGTTAGGTTAGGCTGGTGCCGGTTACATATCGAAAGTCTCAGTAGCGCTGCTTAATGATGCGTTTGTTTACTTCAGTACATTCTAGGATGACCAGACATCCGGTTTTAGACTGGACAGTTTGTTTTTTCTGCTCCTGGTCCTCCGTCAAGCAGAACGCCTGGACGGACATATATTTCTAGTGAACTGATAGTAGCTTTGTCGTCTCGAGGAGCGTATCACATACAAATAAAAGCAAATACCTTATATTTCATTGGTTTAACAGATCGCATCATAATTTACCGGCTTACCGCAGAAACTCTCACGCTAAATGCTAGTCCGTTTGTTCGCTACGGTATAAAATACAAAAAAAAACTACTTCAGTTTTTACTGACCAGAACATCATTTTCTTTCGAAGAGCAGGAAAGATTAATACACTATGTCAGATATTAAATACTGCAAATAGGGGGCATAAATAAAGTATTCATTTAACGTGCCAGATTAAATTGGTAAACTGTTGTGGTTTAGGCTATTATTTTAACGTTGTGTGCTTTAATATCATATTCCCGTCCCCCGTATTTTTGGGGCATGATGTTTCATTGTAGTGCGTTGACATTCCGGTGTTTGGAACATACGGTTCTACTCCGACTGCCAACAAGCTTTGTGATCTTGCGGTCGGACTGTAGAGTAAGGGCATGGGCGTGGTTTAATAAGATGTTCATGAGCGTTTAAGCGCTGCTGCCTCTGATTGGCGCCAGACTGTGCGTCAAATTGTACGTCACAACACAGCACGCCCCAGAGAAATGCGAAAGCGGACCGCCTTCTACAGTGTCGTATAAAGTTGGAACAGAAGTGTAGGAGTTCAGTGAAGCTTTGAATTGTTTTGGGTTTGTGCCCACGGCGGAAAAATACTGCAATGACAATCCAAACGAAGACTAGCGTTCCGCCTCCCGCTTTGACCTACTCTAAAACCAGAGGACTAGTAGCTAATCTCAGTGGTATGCTTTCTTTATCTGGAATGAATGGAGTTACTTCTGCCAGCTTACTTCAGTGAAGTGATGGAAGAATATCAAGTGATTCCTTTTTTTCTCGTTCTTTTTCTCTCTCTCTCATCCTGCAGCCTTCATGAAACAGAGGAGAATGGGACTGAATGATTTTATTCAGAAGCTTGCTACCAATTCCTATGCATGCAAACAGTGAGTATCAAACACAGGAGGGAACGAGAACAGAACAACTCAGTATTTGCCTCTAAACTGTGCTGATCTTGACCTAAAAGTAGCAGACAGTGCTTTTGATTGGCAGTGATTGATTTACAGCTTACTTGTTTTAATCTCTGTAACTCATGGTTTTGTGTATAACAGCAGAACTGTCATGTTCGTAATAAAATGTGTTTCATTGTTGATGTGTTTGTGTTAACTGTGGGTCTTCTGTAATCTCATAGCCCAGAGGTCCAGTCAATTCTGAACTTGACACCACCACAGGATCCAGAACTGATGAACACTAATCCATCTCCACCAGTAAGTTTGTGTGTTAGTGTGTGTATGTGTGTGTGTCTGTGCAGTTTAAAGCTGACCTAACTGTCTTTATCCTCCTCTAGCCTAGCCCATCTCAGCAGATAAATCTGGGACCTTCCTCCAACCCCACTGCCAAACCCTCGGACTTCAACTTTCTGAAGGTCATTGGAAAAGGCAGCTTTGGCAAGGTTCTGCTGGCCCGTCACCGAGGCGATGACAAGTTCTATGCCGTCAAAGTGCTACAGAAGAAAGCCATTCTAAAGAAGAAAGAGGTAGGACATGTGATCTCTTTAAATAGGCCAAGAAGCTGTTAACTGTCTGCTTGTGCTGTAGCTACAGTGAATGGATTTATAGCGTTTCACTATGCTGGAGGCTCCTTAGATGTTGTGTTCTCATCATTATGAATTACATTCTTTGATTATTGCAGCTGTGGTTTTTAGCCATATCACCAAACTTTAGATGGTGATGTTACAATGCTGATGCTGCTGTCATTTTCTCCCGAAACTTTATCTCTGACCTCTGACCACTGACTCTGTCTCTCTGTGCATATGCTGCAGGAGAAACACATCATGTCTGAGCGTAATGTCTTGCTGAAGAACGTGAAGCACCCATTCCTAGTGGGTCTGCACTACTCCTTCCAGACAGCCGACAAACTCTACTTTGTGCTAGACTACATCAACGGAGGAGAGGTAAGATACCTCTGTTCTGTTGAAACAAACTCCTAGTGTGACAACCGAACTGGTGATGGAAAGAAGTGTTTATGAGCAGAGAAGAGAGAGAAAAGAAAACAGAAGAGAAGATGGAAATTAATGGAAAGGAAACACAAGGGACATTATAGATATCTGATAACAAGAGTTCATTTGAGCTGAAAGTATGAATAGACAAGACAAACAGGGAAGCCAGAGAGACAGTGACAGTGAGAGGGAGACAGTCAGGGAGAGACAGTGACAGTGAGAGGGAGACAGTCAGGGAGAGACAGTGACAGTGAGAGGGAGACAGACAGGGAGAGACAATGACAGTGAGAGGGAGGCAGTCAGGGAGAGACAGTGATAGTGAGAGGGAGACAGACAGGGAGAGCAGACGGATATCCTGTCATGAGAAGCAAGACTGTAGTTTAAAGGAAACTAATCGGGAAATGACAGGGAGGAGACTGTGTGTGTGAGGGGTCAGCCCGATTTAGCATTGTGGGGCTTTGATCCAGCCTGAGGATGAGGGGTATTTATGTGTGTGTGTGTGAGTGTGTCTGTGTGTGTTGAAAGGGGGGATTTTTCAGTACAGCAAAGTCCAATTTCCTGCCATTGTTATAGGAGTGAAGAGTGAAGAAAGCCCTTATTAAATATGACTATCAGGATGTAGACCTTATCTCTCTCTCTCTCTCTCTCTCTCTCTCTCTCTCTCTCTCTCTCTCTCTGCAGCTGTTCTATCACCTGCAAAGGGAGCGCTGTTTTCTGGAGCCTCGCGCTCGTTTCTATGCAGCAGAGATTGCCAGCGCTCTGGGCTACCTGCACTCACTCAACATTGTGTACCGCGACCTGAAGCCCGAGAACATCCTGCTGGACTCCCAGGGCCACATCATCCTCACAGACTTTGGCCTCTGCAAGGAGAACATAGAACCCAATGGGACCACATCCACCTTTTGCGGGACTCCGGAGGTAAAGCTCCATGTTTGGCTTGTAGCCTAGAGACTCGGTTCTTTGTCACTCCTGGCTTCTCATATATTAGAACCATAAGCCCCAATGAATTCACAGCATTAGAGGGGTAATACCCTGCTGTAGACTTCACTGGTAGGCACTGTGCCTGTAGACAACTTTAGTCTACACCAGTGAAGTAAATACAAAGAGCATGGAATTTAGCTACATTCTCTCCCCCCCCACTCTCTTTTTCTCTCCCTCTCAGTATTTGGCCCCAGAGGTACTGCACAAACAGCCCTATGACAGAACAGTGGACTGGTGGTGTTTGGGTGCAGTGCTCTATGAGATGCTGTATGGCCTGGTGAGTATTGTAGCAAAGTGGAGCATAATTTCTGAACTTACAATTCCCTTTATTTTATGTAATTTGTTTCATATTTCAACTAATCTAACATCACTATTGTAACTATGAATAGTTATTAATTGATTTTGACCTCCACTTAACCTTTCATGTTAACACAGTACAAAGTGTAACTCAGTAGTTTTGAAGGTTATTGTGGTTGTCCTACAGCCTCCGTTCTATAGCCGGAACACAGCAGAGATGTACGACAACATCCTAAACAAACCACTGCAGCTCAAACCCAACATCTCCAATGCTGCTCGCAACCTGCTGGAGGGTCTGCTTCAGAAGGACTGTACCAAGAGGATGGGGTGCGCTGACGACTTTGTAAGTGTGTGTGCGTGTGCATGTGCACTCATGAGCTTAATGTTGAAATTATGCTTTTCAATGTCCAGTTGTCACTCACCTTCATCTTGAACGTCTCTTTACAGACTGAGATCAAGACTCATATGTTCTTCTCCCCCATTAACTGGGATGATCTGAATGCTAAGAAGCTCACCCCTCCTTTCAACCCCAATGTGGTATGTTCCACTCTCATGCTAAAATGAGTTTACTGCAGGTCATGGGGTAATACATAGAACATAAAAAGCTGGACCCATGAATGATTTTTACTGAGTAGCTCCACGTGTGTCTTCCAGACTGGCCCAAACGACCTTCGGCACTTTGATCCAGAGTTCACAGATGAGCCGGTCTCTAGCTCCATTGGCTGCTCTCCTGACAGCGCTCTGGTGACGGCCAGCATCAGTGAGGCAGCCGAGGCCTTCCTTGGCTTCTCCTATGCCCCCACCATGGACTCCTACCTGTAGCCCATCACCAGGGAGACACCATCCTATAGACTCGTACCCGTAGCTTGTTGCCATGGAAATGCCATCCCATGGAAGCCCCGTCTGTAGTGCATCACTATGTGAACGGAGCCGGCCCCCTGTCCAACCCGCGTGCCCCCACACCAACCCCCCACCCCTCCCTTCCCCAACGGGGTGGGGCTGTTTGCACATGGCCTTTGGCAGCTCCATTGGCCTTAATCCCGAGGCCTGGATCTCACTCGGGAGAACTTTCACCTTCTGTTTGTCATTGTTGCTGTCTTTGCCATCTTGGAGTGCACAGAGCATGTTCACTTCTCTGCTCACACCCCCAGGTTGATCTGAACAGACACAGAGATGCAGAGAGCAGGAGCACAGGTGGGAGATGGGAGATCCCAGCTTTTGGTCTCTTTTGTCCCCCTCCACCCCCTATCAACTCATTTGCTTATTTGAGGGCATCACTGTTGTCTAGAGATGCAGAATTTGAATGTGTGGAGTTTTATGTGTTTTTCCAGAGGAATGTGTATTTGTGCCTTCATTTTCTTTCATTCTCTTCACACACGTGTGTCTTTGGGTCATGTGACCAAGCTCTCACCATCACATGAACCAAGTCTGGCACGTTCCATTGGTGGCCATGACGCAGTCAGCCAGAAAGGACCCTGTTGCAGAAAGGATTTATAGCTTTATCATCCCTATGATTCTGTCTGTTTCTGTTCCTGACTTTTCCATTGTTGTTTTAGCTTGAACGAGTGGGCCAATACTGAAGGGATCTGCTGCTATGTTAGTGTAGATAGACACCTGGACCAACCAATCAGATACCATTTGTCTCACCTTAGTCTTCCAGCCTCCGCTCTGATGTAACAAAGCCGCTCAGAAAAGCATTCCGATGCTGCCGGACCATCACATTCCATTCAGTATGACTGTGTACTGCTATTTAAGTTTGTTTGTATATTTTGAGTATGTGTATTAGTTTTAATGTATATTGAACAAAACAACTAAAGATATGCTTATATGTAACAATAACTGTTAAAACTGTTCAGATATGTACTGTAAATTGTAAGATGTTTGATTTATGTGACCTTGTTTGGTTTGCAATAAAACTTTATTGTTATTTTCCCGAAACTGTTTCTTTTTTATACATTTCAGTGACCAGATCTCAGAGTTCTGGGATTAGTGTGACTGGATCCAAATGACTGCCAAATACTGGCTACAGAATGTGGCAGAATTCGGAAGGAGAAAAAAACTGCGACACACACACACACACACACACACACACACACACACTTCTATATATTAACACACACTTCTGCCCATTAATATACATATCTCTCGTGTACATGGGGTTCCTGGAGGGCAGGTCCATTCTGGCCCTCGCCAGCAGCTGGACTTTACCCCTCTTCTCCCCGCTCCCAGCCCAGGCTCACATGACTCAGGACTCTTACTCAACTCGGCCCTCTGACGCATGGCCGCATACACATTCACAGCCCACGACTGACCTTTCCTGCAGCTCTCAAGCCAGCACCAAGATATGAGCTCCGATATGTGCTGATTGGGGAACTGACTCTGCACAACCCCTTTTATGAACGTCACAGAATTGCAGAATATCTTAGTAAACTGGTAAATGAGTAAATGTTAGAGTAGAGCGACACCAGGAACTAATAAAATAATTGTTTAGTTATACAAGCATTTCTTTCTGTAAAGATGCAGACATGAGTCAGAATGGGCAATAAAGGAGAAAACACTTCACAGTTTAAGCACAATACAAAGTACAGTACCATTTTACCTAACCAAAACAGATAGGTGGTGTTAAAATATAAAATCTGAGGTAAATGTACAAAGGGTTTATCAATAAGTCACCACTGGAACAACACATTGAGCTTGAATCTACAGAACAGGTGGCCTAACCGTTGAAAGTCTCTTTCCAAATGGCCACCGATTCCTTGACAGCGTGAGTTGAGTGGTTATTCGCTGTCCTCTATTGCCACCTGCAGGTCTAATTGTATATTCAGGCGTACTTGTATGTGTTTCAAAATACTGCCATCTTGCGTTTTAAACATATATGAAAAAGTCCAGCTATTTCAAAAAGTGACTATAAATGTTCTGTTTGACATCAGTGCTGATAGACTACACTTCGGGGCAGAGCAGCAAAAGCATTCAAACAGCAACGTTAAACTGCTGCCAGGCACGCCCTCTTGTGGTCTCAACTAATAACATAAACGGCTCTAGAGCTCTAACAAGTCATGGTGAGGACGAGAGTTCAGTGTCTCTGTGTTTAAGACCCTGTTAAACAAACGTGAAATACTCTGAGTTGGACTGTAATGAGCAAAACATAATGTGTAACAGGAATTATACTGTGATTTGAGAATGTCCTGCCCCCACACAATGACACTTTACAGGGTTTATATTGACAAAAACTCATAATCATCTCATTTTGTTACGCCCCCTGGAATCAAAATGTGAGTTACACCTATCTGAATCGTACTAGAGCGCATTAGAATTTATTAGAGCTTGCGGTTTCATGATTCACCTGTACCAACAGGGCTTGTGAATTAGCTGATTAATTTAACTTGTAGATTAATTGAAAATCTGTGCAGGGCAACGGGTCATCAACACTGGGGGAACTGGGTATACTGGTCACTAAAACCGGTCGAACTGGGTGCACTGGGTCCAGCTGTGGAGGAACCCTTTAGCATGTGGCATGACCTTTTCCATTTTTTCTTGTCTTTCACTTACTCAAAGTTCTGTTCTTTTACCCGTAAACCTTAATGCAAAGCGGAACTGCGTGTAAAGATGAGAACGTTTTCTTTGTTGTGTGTCTACTTTGAACCTAATCAAGATCAGCTTTAGAATATTGATGTATGTGTTAACTTAGTGAATGACCATCCACAATATTTTATTTTCTTAAAAAAAGAATTCAACAATGAGTATGTATAATGCATAACCTAATATTACTGGGTTATGTACATTTCCTCATTTCCTGTTTTATTTTCACTATTGCCCTTAACGGGACTGAAAAACCATAGTGTTGCTATGTCCAGGAGAGGGTGTTGTAACCGAAGACGTATTTTTGTCCAATAAGGTGTGGTGGTGTGGGGGAAAAAAGATCTGTTTTATAACAAATCTTTGTTTACTCTCTGAAAACTGAATGACGTTGACAGTTCCTCTCCGCGAGCTTCTCACTACCGACAGCAACATGCGCGCACATGGTATACGTCTGCTAAGGGCTTTTTCGGTGCGTTGCCTTCCCGTCTGGCCGGAATCAGTAGATCTACTGATGTTACATAATCTATCGTTGCAAAGATTATATAGACTGTAAATACATACGTGCACATACACAATTATAAATGGCCGTTTTGACGCTTTCTAACCATAGTTTCGGGTTCATGCGACTCTTGTGTCATAAAACCATCGAAGACATTTATATGCAGAGAGAGGCCTGCTTTTCAAAAAAGACGAAACCGTTCCAGGCTCAAGTATCAGAACGAGACGTTAGTGTTCCACGAATTAATCAAGTATGTAATACTAATGTATTAGGTTATAAGCAAAATAGCTCTTCTCAGAATAAGGATTTGAACATTATGTGAACTACTAACTTGGGATCTCCTATTTTTTGCGTTCGGTGTAGTGGGCGGGGTTAAAATCCACTGAGCTCTCCAAAACAAGGAACGTGTGCCGACATTAGGTTGAAAGAGAAGTGGCTGCGACCCGGGAAGAAAGATTCTGGCCATTGCAATGATATCATAAAGAGAGGACAACTAAAATATTTTAAGAGGTAACATAAAACTGTTTCTGTTATTTAGTCCGGTGGTCGAATTTTCCTTACCTATTAATTGCTGACATTAACTGGAGGTTTGAAAGAAGTGCTAAATGGCCAGGGACCGTCAGGACTAATTCAGACTCTGCGATTGATTAAACTAACGTTAATGAAAAAATTGTAATAATAACAGTCTGCAGTGTTTATATATTTGTGTGGTTTCTGTATCCCTATCAAGCGTCTACTGAAGTTAACTGACCTTGAGGGCAGTTTTGCCCAAAATGTTTGTTGTCACCTTAGTGTCGTGGAGGATTGTTACCTAGTAAACATGTTATTACGACCTGTTGAAACTCATTTTGCATCAAGCGTTATTTTTGGGATGATACATGTATCCCGTGTATGGTGCCCTAATGCAAAACATAACAAAATATCTGTTGTTGTTTGTTTAAAACAAAAAAAACCTTAAAATAGTTAGGTATAAGACAATGTATTTATTATTTTATGTTCACTGAAAAGGGTGACATACTAAACATGTCTTCCTCGCACTTAAACATACGAACGCAAGCCTCTTCTGAGTAACCATGGTAGTCGGTAGAACTGGAACAGATCAATTTGCATTTATCCATTCATTCCCTCAGCTGGCTGGCACTGGCGGGAGATCATGGACATTTTGGTGGAGACCAGTAGAATGACCTCTGACCTCCAGGACAAGACAGCTCTGCAAAGTCGGGATGTGCACACACGCCCTGAGAAAACCGCACCTGCATACTCGGGTATCCGCAGCCATGGACTCCTGTAGTTTTACCTGCTTTAAGATCTTTCCATGCAGAGTCCAAGCTGATGGCATGTGCAGAATACACCTTTGTAGCTTCCATGATTTCTGAAAGGTTTCGATTTCAAAACAGGCTTTTTGGGGAAAGCAACTTTTAAATTCTCACTAAATTCTCTTCTTTGTTCTGGTTGATAAAAATGTAAAGTCAATATAAAGTCACATTTTGTGGAGTAAATGCCTTCGTTAACATATAAACTTAAGTGTGAATGAACTAAATATGAAAATATTAGTTAAGTACTGTGGTGGAGTGTTGTTACTCTGTTTCTCTCCATGACTGCTAAAACAGGTCCCTGTCTGAAAGTAAGAAAAATACAGGAGACCAATAACCTGGACAGACTCACAAACAGTGTAGAGATTGAGTGGAACATCTACAGTTGACATCCCCACAAACACACACAGTTGTTATGATTTTGAAAGCAAACCAGAGGTGAACCTGATAAAGCTATAATCCTGTGGCCTACAGCAGTAGTTATGTGTGTGTGTGTGTGTGTCTGTGTGTGTGTGTGATGTGGGGTGATCCAATTAAAACACATTGACATAACCATGTATAGATGACCCCTGGGCTACACATGCAGATGTCAAACAGGCTTGTGTTGTATGGTGAACAGGCTAATATATAACTTGAAAAATGGCAGATCCCCATACTTTCCTATTGCCTAGCAATATACTAGGGTTTAGAGTGCCCTCAAAGCTGCAACACACGGGGAATGATGAGGGTTCTCCTCTGAGCACTGTGTGAAGGGTTAAAGAGATGGCGCGAGAGCCAGCATTAGTAGAGTGTCAGGGAACAAAACTAGTGGAATGGGAAGTGGCTCTACATTGAAAAAAAAAGAAATAGGAAGTGAGCTGTGATCTGTTATCAGCACATGACTCTGATGGAGAGGTGATGTTATCCGTAGTTTTGATTCAGCAGATTTTAACAATGCTGCTTTTCTTTTATGCGACTTATAAAAGTAAAAAACGTGTGCTGCCTGAACAGAAACGGTACTTTCTAACTTTAGTAACAGTATAACACATCTAACACATTTAGTAACTCTCTGTCTTTCCTTTCACTCTTTGTCCGTTTCCATATCCTTCTCTCTTTGACACTGTCTCTCTGTTCAGGTTGTGGTGCGATGCTGGTGGTGTGTGCCATCTCAGTGGCCTCCCTCAGTGGTCTGATGCTGGGTTACGAACTGGGTCTCACCTCTGGCACTCTGCTCCAGCTCAGGGAAGATCTGGCCCTATCCTGCCCCCAGCAGGAGCAAGCAGTGGGGGCTCTCCTATTCGGAGCATTCCTGCTCTCCATGGTGGGTGGCCCCATCGTGGACTGCTACGGCCGGCGCTTCTCCATCGTCCTGACGGCGGTGCTCTGCATCTGCGGGACGCTCCTGAACGTGTGTGTGCCGTCGTTCTGGCCACTGGTGGCGGGCCGGACGCTGGTTGGCATGGCCGTGGCGCTCTCGGGCACAGCGTCCTGCCTGTACATGGCAGAAGTGGCGCCCGCCACTTGGCGCGGACGCTCTGTGTGTGCCTACGAGTTGATGGTGGTTCTGGGGGTGTTGCTGGGGTTCGGGCTGAGCTGGGTGTTTGCGGGCGTAGCGGACGGTTGGAGGTTCACGCTGGGTGGGGTGCTGCTCCCTGCTTGCCTGCAGGCGGGCGTCATGCCACTGCTGCCCCAGAGCCCACGCTTCCTCCTTGCCCGTCGGAGGGAGCAGGAGGCATGGGCAACACTCACCCGTCTACGGGGCACAGCCCCGGGCGTGGTGGAGGAGGAGCTACGGACCATACGGGCGGCTCTGGGGGCCGAACGGCAGGAGGGCTTTCTGGATCTTTTCCGTTCCCGTGACAACATGCGGAGGAGGTTGTTTGTTGGGGGTGCACTGGTGTTCCTGCAGCAGGCGACCGGCCAGCCCAACCTACTGGCCTATGCTTCAACTGTGCTCCGAAGTGTGGGTTTCCACAGCAACGAGGCGGCCACGCTCGCCTCCACCGGATTGGGTTTTGTTAAAGTGGGAGGTACCATTCCTGCAATCCTGCTGGTGGACCGAGTCGGGTCCAGAACCTTCCTGTGTGTGGGGGCTGTTATCATGACATTGTCGACAGTAACTCTAGGGGCTGTTACCCTGCAGAGTCAGACTCAGGTGTCTAGCCTGTGCCAAAGCCCCATCAGATTCAACCACACCACCGTGGGCCAGGGATTTGAGACGGCCATTTTGGCCGACATGTCTCACGCCTCGTTTCATCATGCCCACTTTCAGTTAAAACAGAATGACACCGACTATCCTTTAAGACCTTCACAACCTTTTAACAGTGCTCAGTCACACTGGATTTTAAACTCCACAGAGGACCACAGTACAGTGTTGAACTCTCAGACACCAGACGAGGACTCTGGGAAAGAGGGATCTGGAGTTGAACGAGAATCGGTCCCCATGAGCGTGGTGTCCCCTTCTCTGAAATGGATCTCTCTGCTCAGTCTGTTAATCTATGTGGCAGCATTCTCCTTCAGCCTGGGACCAAGTAAGAGGCATTCTAATAACATTGATGCACAGTCAACACATTTGTACATTATCAAACCACTAAGACACTAGCCTGTACTTTTAACACAAGTGCAACCTCACCCTGAAATCACCCCTTTGAATTCTACCTGAAACAGTCATCCTGTGAACATATGATTCGCTTTCTGGAAATGTTATCATATATGTTCACAGGATGACTGTTTCAGGTAGAATTTCAATTTCGAGTGATATGTCACAAATTTCATCACCATATGAATCCACCTTGTGCTTTGTTCACTGTATTCATTAGTCCTTTCTCTCATCAGTATTCAGGAAGCGAGGGGAGACCACATTAAAAGACATTCATTAGCAAACAGCCGTTAGATGCCGTTAACTGTGTTCACTCTTTAGAAAAATTCTGCGTCTTTTGTGTTCAAGGATGTTTGTGTGTGGAGTTTAACATCGACTTGAATGCCAGGTTGCTGACCCATATACAGGTGCTGGTCATAAAATTAGAATATCATGAAAAAGTTTATTTATTTCAGTAATTTATTTATTTCATTCAAAAAGTGAAACTTGTATATTATATTAATTCATTACACACAGACTGATTGTGCTGGTTTTAGCCTGGCCAGCACCTGTATTGTTTTAGCCTGGTCCAGCACCTGTCATCCCCTTCTGTTTACATTCCATCACACTCTCCCAGGCCTGGGAGGTACTGCAGTTCAGCCATGGTGAATTCATCCAGCACTGCTAACCCTTCTGAACATTATGTTGTACTGATCTGCTGGTGTTTCAGCTTTTAAATAAGTCAGCAAGAATAATAATTGCCATGCAGCAGTGTAATGGGCACGTGCACAAACACACACTCACACACAAAATCTTACTCATGATTCTTTTCATGTGTGTTTGGAAAAGAAAAGACACAATCTAATGCAAATATGTGCTATGCAAGTGTGGTTTAGATGTTGCTGTATCACTGTATCATCACAATGTGTGTGTGTGTGTGTTTGTGTGTCTGTGTGAACTCTATTTTGCAGTGGTTTATGTGGTTTTGAGTGAGCTCTTTCCCACAGGGATCAGAGGGAAAGCTGTGTCTGTGATATCTGCCCTGAACTGGGCCATGAACCTGCTCATATCAATGACCTTCCTGAGCCTGACAGGTGAGACGTGTGTCAGTGAACCATTGCACACACCACAAGCTACAGACGTGTGTCAGTGCGCCATTGCACACACCACACGCTACAGACATGTGTCAGTGAACCATTGCACACACCACACACTACAGACGTGTGTCAGTGAACCATTGCACACACCACACAGTGCACATATGTGTAATGCATGTACCTGATTGTAGATGGTAATAGTAAAATATGCACACATTCACTATGACTTTTTCACTTCATGAGTGAGCAGGTTTAACCTAACACCAACTCTAGTGCCTCTGAAAAATGATGTAAATAATTATAATTTATAAAATTCTTATGATGTCAACTCAGATGCATAATGTTAATTTAATGGCAGCTGATCTATGATCTTGGGCAGACAACATCAAAGTGAGCTTGTCAAAATCGGTCCCCATATTGCCATAAACTTAAAACAAACATATTTTATTTTAATCTAGTTATGCTTTTAGACACTATCTATACGCATCAGAGGAGAAAGGTGTTTTTATCAACCAAAACTGTACCTGAAATCTTTCACCTTTTCTTTGGTGTGTTGGAAGTGGTAACGATTGGAAAAGCACAGAAAGAAGAAAGATAAACTTACAGTGAGTTACATACACTTAGCTACTGCCAAGAAAGCTTGGAAACAGGGTTGTGTGTGTTTGAGAGCGAACATGGAGGAGAGAAGCTGTACAGAAGCACTGAGAACAGAATAGCCTTCATATACTCAGGGCTTTTAATCCCACCTGTTCCCCAGCCAAGCTCATAATGGTTTAATGTATGATGTTGAAGAGGCTGATGGCTGCTGCCCTCTGCTTAGTCCTGTAAAGATAAACAGCCTTTCTGAGGTTCAGTGAAATAGAAATTATGTCCTGTATTACATACTGTACAGGGTGCTAACGTGACATTGTTTTGTGGTCGCAGAGAGAGTCGGCTTAGCAAGTGTGATTTTCTCTTATGCTGCGATGAGCTTCCTGCTACTTGTGTTCGTCATTGTGTTCGTCCCGGAAACCAAGGGGCGTTCGTTGGAGCAGATCTCCAAAGAGCTCGCGATGAAGTGAGGGAACACACACATGCATTACAGATCCACGCTCTCCCATCTCACTTTATGTCGCTGTCTCGGTTTTCCCAGGCACATGTAAGACTCATTCAAAGCCTGCCACTCAGAACACAGTGAGGAATGGTGAATATCAGCATTCCTTTGTGCCTCGAGCAACAGCCTCGAAAAGAAAAAACAAACAAGTGTGTCATTCTTTCTCTTAACAGCAGGATTGCCTGTTGAACAAAAGCAAACATGCCCAAGCTTAATCTCTCCCCATAGAAATGCATGTTCTGTACATGCTGCGCTTTTACAGATAGTGAGTGTTTTACTGGCTTTTCCTGTTTTACAGGAACCACCTCGACAGCAAGCTCCTCTGTTACAGATGGCAAAAGAAGGCCAAGACGGACCCCCTGCAGGAAGACAAGTCCCTAACGACCATTTAAAGCCACAACCATAAGCAAGAGGAGGACATGTCGAAAGAATGAGCACAAACACTTGATGGGATGGAAGAATCACTTAGCTTATTAATTATGAGTGCAATTGCTTACAGGAGTGCTATGGCCATGGTAACCATGGTCGAGAAAAAGCTCTGTGAAATGGCTCTTGTTAAGGTATTTTTGGTTTTCCTGATACACTCACTGTGAGACATCAGTTTAAAATTTATCTTGGATCTATTGTCTTAATCCCTTTTTAAAAACAATTAAAAGGTACCTTAAAAGGTAGTGTTGTTTCAATACATGTACAAAAAGACCAGAACTATAAAACATTTTTGGAAATAGATGTGCTGTTGTGTTTGGTCCAAATTAATATCTTAAAAGTAATCTTTCTTCAGTAACTACTTATTTATCTGTATATTTACAACAGAGAACCATTGTGAATTTGAGGACAAAACGTCTTCCCCACAGTCAGACCGAGCACTCTGGGTTGTGCTGTGGAGAGGCTGTGCTCTAGTGGCTTTAGCTCAGCGTGGTACTGGTGTTCTCAGCATGTTCTCTGCTTTTATTAGGATGGAGGCAGCTAATATATACTCTGAAGACAAAATATGGTGTAGCAGGAGGGTCATTTATTTCAGTCTTTATTATAAAATACAAAATGGGAACATATTACATAAACATGTACACTGCAGTCTGTCTCACAAACCACAGAGCAACTTTAACAGAATGCAGCAGGTAAATATTACATTATATCCTGTTTAAAGTCTCTAGTGCGTTTGCCTTTAAACCTCTGTCATCTGACCTCTTCAGACCTCAGGCGCCACTTTGCGAAAACCCACTTCCATAAAATGAATCATTTCTGTAAAACTCTTACATTTTGATTACCAGCGGCTGCTGTTCTGTGATGGGTTTGCTTTGGTGTCCATGCTCTAAAATGATGTGTGATTAAAATGTTTAGGAGTTCCACACTGATGGGTCCCCTCTACTGAGTTTTACAAAGTGTCTACTGCTTCATAGCAAGAGATCAGAGGTCAAAGGGCACACAAACCCAGGCCTTCTCACTCTCAAGTTAACAGACGCCGTCTCTCTGACATACAGTACAAGAGTTTAAAGTCTTTGAACACATTCACTCTTAAGGTGCTTCTTCACTTCAGATTGTTTCTGTGTATGGATTTCACACCAGTGTTTTCTGACACTCAAACAGCAGAGGATAGATCTGCTCCACAGCTGAAGCAACACTCTGAACATTTGGTCCTGGAGACAGAATAAGAGGGGAGGAGGAATTCAAGCATTACAGGGGGAAGCAGAATAGATCTACTGGGTCTCATGCTATAAAGAATAGATCTACTGGGTCTCATACTATATAGAATAGATCTACTGGCTCTCATACTATATAGAATAGATCGATTGGGTCTCAGAGCTTTGAAGCATATGCCTGCTTTGTCTCTGGTGGCTCAGGCCTGCTTGCAGCAGTGTGCGTAGCATCTGTTAACCACTGAGCCAGGGGGTGAGCCCACGTGGAAGTCTTTGTGATTAATGCTGTAATCAGGTTATGATCTGCTAAAGAAGGCCCAATCCTAAGGTATTTTCCATATACTTTAATTAAATCAGCAGGCTTTGTGGGGCTTATTATTGGGAAAATAGCCTTTATGTCCATTATTATTATGTTAACATGTGTGCAAAGGAGATTTCAAAAGGCAGGGCTGAGCAGCGGAATGGTCTGTGTTTCCAGGTGACCCACAGCTACAATGCTCTGGGTGTAGGAGGCTCGGGCTCTCAATGTAGGACACTGATGTGCAAGTATTACCTGTAACTGTGATACTGCCAGTGGAGAACACCTGAACGGTGGTCCTGAGGGATTTGATTCTATATGAAGCCGCAGGGTGAATCTCAGGCTCATAGCTGGAGACAAAGTCATTGCAAACTTCAGTGTCATGGATGAACAAATTAATGACAAAAAACCCAAAGAACAAATGATAATTAGCATAAATGTAAAAAGTGATCCAAAGATCTGAACAGGCAGCGCTTTGTTGATGTTTGAGCCAGATAAGAAGCCTTCCTGCAACTGTTGTGCTCAGTAACGCACTCACCAGTAGAGGGTGCTGTTACCCACCTTTTAATGTGTCTCAGACTTCACCAAAATTCACATACTACATAGCATTACCATGCTATTTTATAAATATGCACTTCTGATGAATGAACCAACAGCTTGGACACATTTTAACACTAATGTATCAAGTTATTTGAAATGGACAAATGTGAACGACAAACTTTGAAATGAACTGTATGGTAGTGGTGTGTTCTGGAGGCAGCCTGTCACATGCGTGGGGCACCTATTCTATAATCCCTGCTCACATCTCAGTATGACCCAGTTCACCAGACAAGCAACCATTTATGTGTGTGTTAGTGTGCATCACTACTGTCTTCAATAGAAACTAAAACAAGATAGAAAACAAGCAATAAAATGAAAGACACGGTTGTCAGTAGTTACCTGGCAATGGGGCGGTTGTTCTTTGTGAATTCAATGAGACGGATCTGAAAGGGCAGGGAGCAAACTGCCAGGACGTTTACAACCTTAAAGTCTGAAAACCTCACCTGCGCGCGCACGCGCACACACACACACACACACACACACACACACACACACACACACACACACACGCTTTTACATATCAAATGACTTATAACCGTTTTAACTTGAAGATGAACAAGTGCGACAGAGGAAAAGGTAAACCTTGAATCCTATCTTCTGGAGGCAGCGAGCCAACCTTCTGGCACCAAGCTTAGCCTCATCTTCACTACAGAGAAAAACAGCATTAATCTCAACAGTCATCAGTGTGCAACCTGTTCAGACTACAGCGCTGTATATAGAACTCATAGAGCCCTTCGTTTATCATCAAGACCTTGTTGCTCCAGTGCAAATAATTTTCCCTGAAGACCATATGGAGGCGGTGATGCGAGGTTTGCGCAACTTCATCAGAACTTTCTGGAAGGACAAGAACAGTAAGAGTCTCAGCACAGCCACGTTAACAAGACAATCTCAGCACAGCCACGTTAACAAGCTGACCGTATAACGTAGTGGATTGCTCTACTCTTCTATTTGACGTTCAAATACTTCCAGCACAACCCACACGAACTGTCTTCTTTTTAAATTACAAAACCACATGTAAATGGGGGGGCTTTTCTCAGAGGCACATCAACATTTGGCATAACTTACTCCCACTTCTGGTTTGTAGATGACGTTATTCCCCTCGAGGCCAATGGTGCGTAGGTTTAAATGGCACCTCGTTCTGAAGACAGAAACGACGTTGGTAACGATAATATCCAGCGCTACATCGTTACTCGGGTCCATGAGGCTTCTTTGGGCGAAATAAGCTTTGGAAGCAGTTTTATAAATGCATGTCACTGTCACCCTAACGAAGACAGAAACAAACAGAAAACACGCATTTACATTACTAATGTTTACTAAGCAGTATGTTCCGGCACACATCGTACTTGATGTCTTAATGGCTGCAAGCCGGCTTGTGTGTGTGGCCTACCGAATTAAGGTGGTGGCATCCGAGCGACTCTAGTTTCCAACGTCCCGCAGCCGTGTGGATGCTCTTCCCATAGCAGTACCCTCCACGTCTTGTCGAAAACTTTCCAAACGTTACAAAGAAGAGTCTCAGTGTAACAACTAATCAGAAAGTAAACCTGCCTTAACTGCAGTTTTTCTAACTCATCTAGCTAGTTATCCATCTAAGCAAAAAATTTAACAGCGAATGTCTAATAAATTCGATGTTTATTTTTTAGTAATTTTTACATCTAGCGACTGCACACATAAAGGCTTCCGACCTTGCTAGCTCGCTAACTACCGGGCATTTTAATAACCCTATCTTGACAGGACCAGCTAGCCTAAATAACAGCTTGCAACATCACTACATGATCATATTGCGAGATTCCCAGTTACTCGTATTAAACAATGGTAACGGTTAACATTCACATAAAAGACCACAACATAATGACGTTCTTAGCTCTCGGTTTCTGAAAAACAATTAACGTTAGCTAACCTCTTACCTAGCTAGCTAACGTAGCTATCGTAATCGTTAATATAACGTTACTACCATAGGTAAACTGATTGCAAACGGTATCGGCTAACTACCTTGCCAAAAATAAGTCACTTACTTGACAAGTGAAATTCGTTAAAGCTTTTGTATGTATTTAAAATACTGTTTTTTGCACTTAGTTACAACAATCAGAAAAACCAGCTGCCTTTGATTCACAAAACTAAACAAAGACATCCACACTAGCTAAGCTACAGACAACCGTCGATTGTTGTCAATGACGCAATTTCCTGCTATAGCGTAGAAAATATCGCCCACTTAACCTATTGCGCCCCTTAGTGGATCCGGAGGACCATTATGTATTTTTGACAAGAAAATACAGGAATATATAGTACAGTATAATGTAGATCAGAACTTAATATAGACGATTTACGGTTGTATAATATTTAGATCTTGTTTGAATGTTTTGATCTTGTGTGTGTTTTAACACACACACATTCTCTAAGACAGTTTGCATCATCTCATATTCGTTCAAAGCCGCACTTTGGCAAGTTTTGAGCTTAGTGCTGAGTGCTGAGTGCTGAGCACTATACTTTCTGCCATTTCTGTGGCTGCAAACCCTCTTTATTCACAGCTTTTCACGGCTGTGTTTATTTTGTCCCGTTTCAGGTCCAGTTTTAGAGGTCAGCAGCTTTTGTCTGAAGTGGACACATCTGGTCTGAGAGCATTGTTTGTGGTTTGTGGTTTCTGGAAAGGTGACAGTGGAATCTAAGTAGTGGTTTTGACATGGTTGAGAGGAGGGACTGGTGCTGAGGCCTCTCAGCTGTTCCAGTGGGCCATGAATGGGAGCAGAGTCCAGGAACAGTTTACTGAATGAACTCTGTTCCGTGATCCAGCACATCTATGATCCTGGATCATCCTTTAAACAGATGGTGGGGGAATGTGGCCTTTTATGATGATGCTATCAGCAAGGTCCCTGAGATATATGCATTATTGCTTTTATCTGTCTCACATTTTTTATAAGAATGTGTTTAAGGAGGCATCCGAACATGCACTCTATTTCTCTGTCTCTCTCTGCCAAAATCCAACCCCCCAAAACCCCCAAACTGGACCTTTCCCAAACACAACAGCACAATAGCTCTAGAGTGATTCACTGATGTTGTTTGGGTCCTCCTTGGTTACCAGATAGGCTTTGTGAAATCTCAAGGGCCACTCTGGCAGAAATATACTGATGTAAATAAAATAAATTCTGCTTGGAAAGCCCTGTAGAGATGTCCTGTGCTGTTTACTATAAAGTCTGAGATTTAAAGCAGGTTAGTTCAGTGTCGGACCACAAGCGATGTTCTGTCCGATCCCCTCCTACCTCCTCTCCATTGCTGTAGGCTTAAGTGTGTTTATAGACTATAAAATAGAACTTAACGTCATTGAAATTCTCTTCCTGAGAGAAATAATGCAGTGTTCATGAAGATAGAAGATACATAAACAAGCACCATAGACAGTAAACACATTCTCCATGACTCCCTTTTGCTCCTGAGAGAGAATAGGCAGATCAAAGTGTCTCCTCTCCTCTCCTCTCCTGTTCTTCAGGAGGATTAGCGGTAAAGGTCTTCCCCGTTGCTAACTCTAATCCTGCTGTACCACTCCAAAGGTCAGAACGAGGAAGTTTTGGAGCCGTTATTCGCTCTGTCAGACAAAACGGACACAAAAGCGACTCAGAGATCCTCCGGCAGGTCATCCGAGGTCAGGAGCAGAGGCCTCAGAGGCTTGGCTAGTGAAGGCATGGGTGGGAACAACACGTGCTCGGCTCTGGAAGTTCTGGAACGCTGGACATTTTGTTGTTCTATGTGAGTGTGATGCTGTTTGGACGTCATGATAAAGGTTGCTGGTTTGACTGGGTACGTTTCTGAGGTAATGGGGTTGATTTGTAAACAGGGAGGGGCGGAGCACGACCTCGCGTCCATGTTTATCTTGGGCCGAGATCACAGGACCCAAACACTGGGAATACAAATCAAATACAGTGCTGCCCCAGTGCATTCTGGGTAAGAATCAGTAATAGGGAGTTGCTGCCTCAAATCCTTTGTGTCTGCGTGCTTTCGTGCTTTTATGTCCGTCTGTCTTATCACAACCTGGAGGAGTTCAGGCCGAAGCATTTATTATACATGAAATGTTACTCTGTTCTTCATGCCAGCAAATATACCTGCAAATAGACCTGAAAATAGACCTGAAAATTTACATGAAAATATAACTGAAAATAAACCTGACAATTAGGTTTGGACTGATATCTATCAAAAAAAATAAGAAATACCTTTAGAATCCATGACCATTTTACTGTAGTTTTAGTGTGAAGGAGAAAGTTAGAAGATATGAAATGTCAACGGCCCCAGGGCTCCAGGCTGTGCAGATTGTGCAGGTTAGTTATGTTTCAAAGCTCTGCAACTTTATTACATCTGGGAAAGAGGAAAAGAGAGTGAGATAAAGAAAACAAGACCAAATCAACAAGCCAAATAGAGTGGAGGAGTGTGTGTGTGTGTGTGTGTGTGTGTGGAGGAGTGGATGTAAGAGGCTGTGTGTGTGTGTGTATGAGTGTGCGAATGAGAGAGGGTTCATTGAGAGAGAGAGACACACACACACCTGCTCTGTGTGTGTGTGTGTGTGTGTGTGATGGTTTACACTGTCTGATTTAGAGGCAGTAGATTTATGATGGGGGTCTGGAGGCCCAAGAGAGCAGAGGTTTAAGCATAAGCTCTCTCCTGTGTGTGTGTGTGTGTGTGTGTCACTGTCTGTGCCTGTTTCTTTATGTGTATATGTCTCAATATATATCTCTGTATGTGTATTCACATGTGTGTGTGTTTGTGTGTGTTTCTGTATGAATCTGAAATGTAAAATGTACCTGAGAGAGAAAACATAATGTGCCTGTCTATGTGTATGTTTAAGATAAGTATGTGTGTATGTGTGTGTGTGTGTGTGTGTGTGTGTGTGTGTGTGGTTGGGAGGGTGTCTGAGAGAGCAGACACACTCTCAGACCCATTTTGTCCTTTGGCCATAAACACAGAGCTGGGAATATCCATGTGTTTATATCAGTCATTCTTCCCAGAGCATTCAGCTGTACTTCCATCACTCAGGGATTACCATAACCCATTCACACACACACACACACACACACACACACACACACATACACAAACGTGCATATGCATGTGCACACACACACACATACACACGTGCATATGCATGCACACACACACATATACATTTCACTGCAGGTTGTACCGTGTACGACTATGTATGTGACAAATAAAACTTTGAAATTTGAAATGCTCTCAAACACACACGCATGCATGCACATTACCCATGCAAGTACACACTTGCACATACACGGACTCACAAGCACATTCACTAACACTAAATACTAACCCCAAAGCCAAATCAAAATACAAAAACTAACATCAACTCACAGTACACACACCTTCATCAGTCACAGATATCCATAATGCAAACACACTCACACAGCACTGGTGTCCACAGTACACACAACTCCATGACAACATCCCACTCTCAAGCCAGGGTCCCTGTATCCACACATACATCCAACACTCAAAGAAATTTCCACTCAGCTTCAAACAAATGCCTGCTGTAACTGATGAAGCCTGCAAAACCGTGGCCAACCACTGGTCTGTCCCATTCCGTGGCCACGGTAACACACCCCTGCAGCACGTCACTGTGTGAAGGCCAAGCTGTTAGCAACAGGTAGGAGGAGGTGGCCTGTTTCCATAGAGGTGCAGGAAGTGGGTGTGGCTTTCTTTGACTGTTTGAACTGAGAGGCAGTGAAGACATGTTTATATAGATGAGTCTTTATTTTCACAAACAGCTCTCTTTGCCTGCCTCTCTCTCTCTCTCTCTCTCTCTCTCTTTCCTGTAAGATCATTGGCAGTGATAAAGAAACTGATCATAAAAGTGTAGACAGCAGAATATCAGAATGATGTCACACCTCTTCCACTGTTTTTTTTCTTTGTGTGTGTATGATTTTAGTGAACATTAAAGCTCATTTTGTTTTTTGTAAACAAGTCATTTCATTTTTCGTCCATGTGCAGATACATGTACATAATTCAGATATTCAGACAAGCATTTTTCAGTAGTACAGAGCATCATTAATATCTCCCCCGCATTGTTCCCAGTGTAGGGTTAGGGAGGATTTCATCTGGGTATCACTCTAGAAGACTACAGATAACTCCCCAGTTATATAGCTGCTTAAACCCAAACTGCCAAAAAGTGATGCTCTGTGAGTGTGTGCGTGAGTGTGTGTGTGTGTGTTATCAGATAGAGAGGGTAGATGGGTTTTTGACCTCATACCCATGCATCATTGTCAGCAGAGGTGAGATAGACTGTGTGTGTGTGTGTGTGGATGTGCTGGCAGGGTTAGGGTTAGGGTTTCACTCTGGTGTTTGGCTGAGGTGTTGTGTCACATGGTTTGCCATTGTGACTTCCTTTTTCATTTAAAATATTACAATGCAGTTTGCGCACATATCCGAGCGAGGGATATTTGAGTGAGGGATATCTGAGCAAGGGATATTTGAGTGAGGGATATCTGAGCGAGGGATATCGTGTGTAAAACAGAAACCTTTGAAAATGAATGCTGTATGTCTTATAGTCACTTACAGTCCTAAATGTAAATTTGATCATGTGATGCTGTGTCATGTGATGCTGCTATATCTGCAACTGTGGAATTGAGGACATGTTCTGTAGACTTAAAATAAGATGGTGTGTGTGGGTGTGCGTACACTAAAGTAATATCAACACAACTTGAGGGTGGTGTGTGTTTATGTGTGTGTATGAGGGGTGTAAAAAGCATAATTTGATAAGAGTGTTTCTACTCCAACTCATTCCAGCTTCTCCACTCTGTCTCAGAGAACGGAGGAAGCTTTAAGGGCTTGCTAGACATGACAAATAGCATTTTACATTTTTAAATGGCTATTTTTGGTGGCTGTCCCAGTATATGACCTTTACTAAAGCTCTTGCAGACTTTCTTTCACATTGTGTTTGTTTGTGTGTGTGTGTGTGTGTGTGTTGTGTGTATATGTGTGTGTGTTTTAAAGCCGTTCTGAAGGAGTCATCCAGAGGTTTAGTCATCTGGGAAATAAGATTCCCAGAAAGAGATTCTTCATCATCATGGCAGCATTCATTAGTAACAATAATGAAGGACAAGCTATTTAACTTCTTTCTCTACAAAATCTAACAAGCTTGGAGTTTCCTTACCACCTTCCAATCACAGCTTAAACCAGAGAATCTTAAACTTTTTTAAAACATGTTAAATATATGACTGTGGAACTGACCCTTGTAAAGTCTACTGCCTGAATTTCCTGTTGCAGTGTGGGTCATTCCTCTCTGAGTGTGTGTGTGTGTGTGTGTGTGTTTTAATGCATTTGTTGTTTGCTTATCTCTGTTAGAGATAAGTCAATGAAATTAACTCAGTTTACATACATACTTGCCCATCAAAGACCAAGACAATATCAGTAAAAGTTGAAAGCAAAAGCTTGCCCTGATGACTTCATTTCATCTGTCCCAAGTGAAAGAAGCATAGTGCTTTGTTTGCATGTTTATGAGTGTCTGAGAGAAAGAGAGAGCGAGAGAGAGTTGTGCTCTGTGCTGTTGTGATAGTCCTTCCCCTGCGACTGTTAATTGGATTAAATGGCTTAGAAGATGAGTGAATGAATAAGAGAGAGAGAGAAAGTGAGAGTTTTGTTTCCTTTCTATTCCACTATCACCAGGATGTAGGTGTGAAAAAAAGAATGTGTCCATTTTCTCAGAGTGAGGTGTGCACAGCTGATAACTGTTTAAATTAAATTGGTGTCATGGCTGCACCAAGTTCTTTCTCCATTTTTTTACATTATGCACCTTCAGGGCCATGGGGCAGTGGTGTGGGGCAGTAGAGTGGGGCAATGAGGTGGGGTAGTTATTTGGGGTACTAAGGTGAAGCAGTGAAGTGTAACAGTGGACGGGACAGTTAGACAGGAAAGTGAGGCGAGGCAGTGAGGCGGCGCATTGGGGTGGGACTTTTAGCTTTTTCTGTACTCTCCATGGCTCACTGCTTCTTCTTAAAAGCAACAGTTTTTAATTTAAAATAAAACAGCAATTACATGGTCATCACTGTTGTCCATCATTTGGCATATATGTGTGTTCTGTTTGTTGAAGGTGTAGGCAGAGAGAACAAACTAACAGTTACAAAGATAGTTGTACATGAGTGAATGCATGTATGGCTGTTTTAACGTGTGTTGTGTGTGTGTGTGTGTTGTGTATGTGTGTGTGAATAAGAGTGTAAGTCTATATGATGAATGAGAGACTATAAGGAAAGAGGCACAGAAAAGAGAGTGTGCAGGTTTATTGTCTTTAATTATAAGGAAAAGAGATAAAGACGACCGCACTATCATTAAAGTGATGGATTGTACACACACACACACCTTTCCATCATATGATGATCTTCTTTCACACACACTTCCATTTTTTATTTAAACTAAATTCCTTCATACTTACTTAAGTCATTTGCTTGACTGTTGAATTAATTTCATACAAACCAAGCAGGGCCACAGAATGGTAGGAAGTAAAAGAGACAGGCAGTCATGGAGCAGAGGGGAAGAGCGAGAGAATGAGACCGTCAGAGGTGGCTGCGAGCTAGACAGTGAGACCGTCAGAGATGGCCACAAACGAGAGAGTGAGACCGCCAGAGACAGCTGAGAGCAAGAGAGTGAAACCGCCAGAGACGGCTGAGAGCAAGACAATGAGTTCATCAGAGACTGAGAGCAAGACAGCTGAGAGCGAGATGGGATCAGCCCCTGGCAGCCCCTCACAGCGATCATGGGATGGAGATATTAGAGAGGACGTCACAATGACCTTCAACCGTCTAAGAGAAAACGTGAAGCTCACACAATCAGATGCTTCAAACGGTGCTAGAGAAGAGGATGGACCTGCCCACTGCAAAAAAAAAAACACGTTTGAGGACTAAAAATGTGGCTAAATCAGAGATAGAGAGACTGAAATCTTACTATAACTGTGCTGCACAAGGTGGTCCTGAATATTATTCTGCACGTGATCACTGTAGAATATCAGTGTGTTTCATACTTGTAGAGGAAACGCAAGTAATAAACAGAGTGTCGTACTGGTACAGTTACCTCACTTGATACCGTTTTGTATCAAGATGTGTTTTTGCAAGGAGCTATATTTGAAGCCTGGCAGAGAGATGACAATAAAAAACTAACCACGCTTGCTTTTTTTGTATTACTATATTTATGTACTCATGTAAGCATCTTCTGAAGCATATGCACTTTATACTTTATAGTATTTTTAATTCAGGATTGGATTTGGAAACATTTAACTTTCCAGTACTTTTAAAGGTAACGTATGTTACCTTTGCCAACGCTTTATTCACGCAACATCCATCATTTCTCATTATTTATCTAAGGGAAAAACAGACAGGGTTAAATATAACAGGCAGGTTTAAATATAACAGGCAGGGTTAAATATAACAGACAGGGTTATCACTGGCCTGTACTGACCCATCACTGGCCTGTACTGACCCATCACTGGCCTCGCTGGCAAATATATCCAATACCAGGACAACAATGCAGCTTACGTGAAAAAGAAGAGATGGTTCTGATTCTTCCTCACCTTGACAAACTCGCTTGATTTACTGTTGCTTTCATATCAGCAGCTGTCCCAAGCCAGATCTCCAAAGGAAAAGATACATCTTCATTTAAATGTTACCACACATCCATTTCAGAGTGAGCTCCCACCCACTGACTGACTTTTTACGGTTTTCTCCTGTGCCCTTCTACTGTGTACCTGTGCACTTTGTCAAGCCCTCTTTTCACTGTACTGTACTCTGTTACTGAACTGGCCCGCTGTGCTTAATTTTCTTCTGTACATTATTTAATAGTCAAGCTTTTGACAGCTGAAGCTCTGATGTTGTGGCCTTGGCACCACAGAGGTAAACGATCTTCACAAAATCTCTGTTGGTTTTTCCACCTGTGTGACCTTGTTTGAACTTTAGTACGGTTTTCTTTGGGATTCATTTTTGCAACCCTAACATGGCCTGGGGCTGCAGAAGCTGTGGTCCTCCAAACCCAGTTCTCCATGCCTGGCAACATCAACCCAAGCTGGGACTGGTCTGGCACCTCCTGCGGTCAGGAGATCTGCTCTGATGCCTCCGCTCTGGAACACTCACAGAATGAGGCAAAGGGAAATACAGCCAGTGAAAGGTGTGCAGATGGATCCACTGATACATACAATAGACAATAAACAAACGGACACAGACAGTTCATAAAGTTTGAGAACCGAACATGCCAGTGCACATCCTACTATGAGCAGGATGGGGGTTATTAGTGTTCTGATGTAATATTTCTGTGTAAACAGACTAAGGCGGAATCAAGAAAATATATATTAAAATATGCTTCATTTATATCTTATATATTAAAAATATGCTTCATTTATATCTTAGTTTTGTTATACCACCTTCCAGTTAAAGGACAGAAGTGGACAGGACATTGTCTGGCAGGCCTGTATTTCCTTATGGTGTGGGTGTGTGTGTGTGTGTGCGCGCACGCATGTGTGTGTAAGAGTGTGTATGTTCTCTTGTTCATAATTGTGTTCCCATGCCTTCATTGTGGCGTGGGTGTAAAGTGTGCAGGATGGGGAGGTGGGCATGTGTAGTGTCAGACCGCAGGAGGGGGACATTCAGGGCCGTCATCACGCACAGGGCCTGGCTGCTATCAGTGCTCCTCTCCACCCGCTCCACACGCTCCATCCCCCTGCTTATCGGCTCCGGAGTCCAGGCCCCGAGCTGGAGCAACTCAGAGAGGGTCCTGCAAGAATGGCCCATATCGCTGCTTCCTGGGCGATGGGTCAAAGGAAACCTCAGCATTGAGAGCCCCTTACTGCAGACACACAAGATGAAAAAAACGTGTGTGTGTGTGTACAACAAGACAAATGAAAAGCTTCAACCCCTGTCCCCACATTTCTCTATAGAAAAAAAGATCTTAATTCCTGTTTATAGTTATAAACAGCCGTGTCATTCTTGTCAAACAAAGAGATGAGAGTGTGATGTTGGCACACTTGAAGTGTGTATGTGCGTGTGCACGTGTGTGTATGTGTGTGTCACAGATGTAGAATTGCACCACACAAGCACGCAGCCAACTCTCTTCCTCTCTGTTTAATGGGTTGTCTGGCAGGGTTGTAGCTACTGCTCCAGCCATGGTGCTCTGCTGCGGTTACAGTCCAGCAGAGGGAGGGCACATCCCAGCATTCCACAGCCGCAACCCTCTTACACTAAAGAGCAAGACGTTAGCACAGACAGACCCAAGGGCCTCAGGGGCTCTGTCTGCGCCAACACCGGCAGTTGGGGGTGGTTTGGAGGTGAATGCAGAGCAACACCGTCGCGTCCAGATAACGTGGACCAACTTCTGAGCA
Organism: Tenebrosternarchus preto; assembly: GCA_025802075.1. Lineage (NCBI taxonomy): Eukaryota > Metazoa > Chordata > Actinopteri > Gymnotiformes > Apteronotidae > Tenebrosternarchus > Tenebrosternarchus preto. The sequence continues at coordinate 1,039,045 of JAOYMR010000022.1, forward strand.
GGACGCACTGTTGGAAATGGAGCGTGCCAAGACAGGAAGTGAGCTCAGAGTTTTGAACCGTCACATCCTCTGGGCTCTCTCTATGGGATCGTAATCACTTTGGTTAACAGACGTGCTCAGACATTGTGCGGATGTAGATACGAAGCTCCTGTGTGATTGATACCCACAATCACCAAAGACAGAGCACACCGCCATTTTTCAGCAAGGCAGACTGATAGGAACTGGAATTTAGTCATTAATGAGGTCATCTCATACTGTGCGGCCATCTCTCCCTCTCTCTGCCTCACGTGTTCGTGCAGCATGTTGCTTCCATGCACCTGGACGGCAGTCTGAGTGTCTGAGAGCGACGTGAGTGATGAGGTGAGGTGCAGGAGGGTGAGTGTGCCGAGAGGCGTTTATTCCAGGGTGAGTGGGGATAATGTGTAAATAATCTCACTCTTACGTTAGAGATTAATCAGACACTCGCTTGGAGCTCACACACCACGCCTCACTCCAGAATATAAACACACCTTAAGGATGAACCCACATCTGTGTGCCTGTGTGTGCCTGTGTGTGTGTGTGTGTGTGTGTGTGTGTGCGCGTGTGTGTGCATATTTTTGAATATGCATCCAAAACAGAGAAAGAAATAACGGGAGTAGACATGGAGTTAAAGCAACTGTCAGGGGCAGCATCACACTGTTCCAGTAGTACATGTCTTTCTATATAGTGAGAGTGAGAGGCCACAGAACTTTAGCAGCATTTGACTTTTTTAAAGCATCTTCTGAAAATGTTCTGGCTGGCGTTCTGGTCACCTCCCTGTAGGTCAGCAGGGCAGCACACGCAGACATTCCTCTTGTGGAGGCTGCCCTTGGCTGTGAGCAGTTACTCTGCTCCCAACACACACACACACACAGTCAGTCAGGGTGCAGCTGCAAAGCATCTTGATAATATCCGACAACCGATCCGTTCTAGGTCCATGTTCAACAATAGGCCCTCATCCCTGCTGGTGTGTGTGGCCTCTGGGTCTGCTCCTCTGGGTCTGATCCTCTGGGTCTGATCCTCTGGGTCTGTGAGAGAGGAGCAGAAGCACTCAGGCTGCAACTCACACACCATACCAACATACACACCCCTCACACATACACACGCCAGACCAACATACACACCCCTCACACATACACACGCCATACCAACATACACACCCCTCACACATACACATGCCATACCAACATATACACCCCTGAGAAAGATATTTGTAGAAGAAGAATGTGTGTGTTCAGGCAGCAACAAACCTGAGTGCAGGCAGTTGCTACAGTCTGTCATCTTGATCATTTTGTTTTTTCTTTGTGTGTGTGTGTGTGTGTGTGTCACCGTCACCATCAGCTCTTTTTCGGATGCTAACTTGTTAGTGTCCAGTTTCAATAACCTTTGACCTCGTTGAGCTAATTAGGAGTATCCGCCCGCAGCTTGGGATCCCTCCGATTCTGCTGTGCCCTTCGCCGCTCCTCCTTCATCATGCCGCACTCATTTAGTACATTAACCTCCCCATCACCCCTCAGCTGCTCCTGCACATCTCCTCACTTTCATTACATGCTCCTTCACATTCTCCAAAAGTTCCCATGTTTAGACAACGGTTTGGTTGTTCTTCATCTCCCATAACTGCGAGTTACGTCTGATGTTTGAGCAGCCATGTACTTCACTGGAACCTCGATGGTGTGGAGTCGAAGCACCTCTGCATCATGAAGGCCATTATTAATGAACCTGACTGCTCCTCCTGCATAGGGATTTGGAGTTAAAGGGAAGAGGAGATAGAGCTTAATCCACGACTGGATTTGTGCGCCGGGAATACTCCAGGCTATTTTAAGCTATCTATATAACACTAGAGCAAGATAATCAATCTTACACCGTTTTTTATTTTTCTTTCAACTAGCCCACCCGTGAGAGAAGGAGAGAGAGAGGGGAAGAGAGCAAGAGATAGAGGAGGAGAAAGGGTGAGAAAGAGAAAGAGAGAGGAATCACTTTAATATAAAAGTGTTTCAGGATGACCCTATCAGCCATTTCTCTTCTGAATTTCCTCACACGCGAGGTTGTTCTACTTCCCCATTGACCTGGGGACAAGCAAGATGCTGAAGCCTGTTTACATGTGGAACCTCTCACTTTACAGACATGCAAACTAATTCACATCTTGCAACGTTCTTTTTTTTAAACAAATCGTGGAGAGCATAAAAAAGTCACGTTGGCCTTATAGCCTATTTCAATTTATTTTTCAGTCATTTTCTTAAGTATATAACTTATGCGCCATTGCGGTTCAAAGTTTGTAAAAGACGACGTTTCAGGCAGTAAAGTGGGGATACTATGCGCTGTCTCAAAATAAAGCCTTCACGAATGGAAAAGTTTAACATAATGAGTACATGTGATTATATGCACTGGGTGCCTTGAGACAGTAGTGGGAAATCGGCGCATTGCTCTTACCGTGTTCCTTCCGGGATGAAATGTTGCGCTGACCCAATGTTTATTTGCTCCTCTGTTAAACAACTTATTTAGGCTATATGACACTTCCTCTAAAAGCAAGTCGCTAATGAGCAGTCGCTCTCTAAGAAGGTCAGTAGACTCGCGAGATTAAGAGTGTTTTGATGGCCCAGAGTGATAGAGCAGAGAGAGGTTGTTTCACAGATACCGGAACTCCGAGATGTCAGGGGTCAGATCTCTGGAGGATCATCGCAGATCTCCTCGCGCCATGCTTCTTAGTAAGCGGACCAACAGCGGGCGACTGGTCGAGACTCGCGGGTCTTATCTTACCATAACTCAAGGGCTGAAACAAAGGACGTAGGCAAGGACCTTTTTGCGGAGGAGAGAATTAATTCCTCCACACGTGTGTCGTAGCAATCATCACCCGATTTCCCACTTCTCTGGAGTTTTCAGCCACTCACAAATCGGGATGTTTTGACGTGTTCCGGGCGGTTGGGGTAAAACCAGTGTGGCATGCCATTAAAAATCCAAACACCGTGTTTGGGGAGGCGGAGTATCCATTACACGCGACCCTCCGGAGGCGCCAGCGGGCCATTTGAGACGCTTCTCGTGGGATCCTGTTAGAGGACATCGGTGCTGAAAGTTACAGGGCTATCCATGGTGAAGGCTAGGGTGCTGCCACTGTACAATGCGAATCCGTACTACCGTTGTGTGTTAATGAATGTTATTTCCGGTAAACGACAGGCCGTTAAATTCTCGACATACCACCTGCCAAATCGGTGGAATAAAGGGGAGCTAGCAGGTGCCCTTTCATAGCCCTGATTCACGGCACTGTTAATATTAACTGCGAGCCATTATGAAGCTATTAATACATGTATTTTAATAAAGATTAGAAAAACGTTAGTTAATAAGGCAAAAAATGGTTTAAATGGCAAATGACACAAATGTAAAAACGTCTAATAATAAGTTATTATTATTATTATTATTATTATTATTATTATTATTATTATTATTATAACTGGTTTTAATTTAATTATAAGCACGGAAAAAAGATAACTGATTCGAAAGTGCTTATTTGTTTATATTGGAAATGTGCAATTATGTGTTTTTATGTATGTATAAATGCATCTATCTATCTATCTATCTATCTATCTATCTATCTATCTATCTATCTGTCTGTCTGTCTTCTGGTTTTCAGTAGGGCCTTAATTTTCTGTTTATAGAAGCATCACAGGGAAAAAAAACGTAACATTACCGTTAATTTTCTATTTTATTTTGTTTATTTGTGAATTCAGTCAAATATAGGTCAGGATATTTTCTTTCTTTTGTATATGCGGACATAGGTAAATATTTCGTTCTTCTTCTAGAAATCTTCTAAAGTCTTTTCAAAATGTTTTAACCCAGAGGACACTGGGGCACAGCGCCCTCTGTGAGTTATATTGTCCCCGATTAGAGTATTAAGAGTTTTCGCACTTGGGGAATCTGTGCCTTTTCGTCTCCTTGTTCCCAGCAGGAGTGTCCTCCCATGGCGCGAGGGCACGCCCCTGGGCGCGAGAGATAAATGGTCAGTTCCGAATGTCTTCCACACATTACAGGCATCTTACGCCATACACCCAGTGACGCACGTTCCACATCCATAACCACAAGGCATATGTTTTAAGCCAGGGGCTAGGTTTAAAAATCGAGATTTTAAATTGATCTTCTGCTGTTTTTCTCTCACGACTGAATTTACCGGTCATGTCCACCGGCTCCATCAGCGACGTGGACGAATTCCACGAAGCGGAACTGCTGGACGGTCTACTTAAATTCGGTTCAGGTAAAGACCCAGGGGCGTCGAACGAAAGTACCGAGGAAAGCTCTAACTGCGAGAGCGCTTCAGCCACAGACCTGACTGAGTCCACAGGAAAACGGCGCAAAACGGCCGCTTCGCGTAAAATGGTGCCCAACGGAGTGGCACATGAAGGAAAGCAGGTCCAGAGGAACGCGGCGAACGCCCGAGAGAGGGCGAGGATGCGCGTACTGAGCAAAGCTTTCTCCCGATTGAAGACTACGTTACCATGGGTGCCACCAGACACCAAACTTTCCAAACTGGATACACTGAGACTTGCGTCGAGTTACATTGCGCACCTGCGGCAGATTCTAGCCAACGACAAGTACGAGAACGGCTATATTCACCCCGTCAATCTGGTATGAAACAGATTTGTTATAGGCTACTGTTTTTTTTTCTGTCATTCGCTTCATAGGCTGATATTTACTTTGGTTTGGAGCAGTATCGTTTGCAAATCATTTTTGTGAACTAACAATTAACAAACAAAAATCACTGCAGCCTTTGGCTAATATAGGAGGCGAATCTCAACACCAGTGGTATAGTTTGTGTAAGATCTGCAAGAATCAAAGAAAAATAATACCAAAAAGGAATCAAGAAACTCAGTAGTTCATCCATGAAATTGCTTCGCATTTCGGCCTACTCGTGTAGGCCTGTATGGTTTACCTACTTGTGTAGGCCTGTATGGTTTACCTCAACGGGACGTTGTTGTGGACACAACCAAAACCATGATTACGTGCAACGTTCGTTTTTCTTTACAATCAACAATTCTTGCTATTTAAAATATAATAGACTACCAGCTCATGTTTTCAGCTCTATTTCTTCTCTATATCCAGTTTTATCGCACAAGAAACTGCATATTAGGTTAAATAATTTATTATGATAATCTCATTTTTGCCCTGATACAAATCTCGTTTTTCGCAGACGTGGCCTTTCATGGTGGCGGGGAAACCGGAGAATGATCTTAAAGAGATGCTGAATTCCACAAGATTATGTGGGACCACGGCCTCGTGAGAGGATCAAACTGAATCATGGACATATGTTATATTCTTTTTATATAACGAAAGCACGTCATCTCCTGTTCAAAGGCACGAGGGGGAATAACGGGGGAAGACATCCTCACGCGCATTCCTGTAAAGAGAAACTGATTTCTATTTAAATATTTCACATTCTTGCCTTGCTGGTTCAAGGAAAGTACAATGTGTTGGTTTTCTACAGTTATATCTAAATCGTTTAATCACTTTTTAATGCACAAATCTGCTTTTGGTGACGTGGGTTAATTGTCCCCAAACGCAGTTTGCTGTAAACTTTTTAAAAGACAGCAGTTTTGTAAATAAAATGTCTTTGATTGGTATAATTTTGCAAATTAGGCTGGAAATTGTCATTAGGTTGTCATTGTTTCGTTTGATCTTTCCTTCATAGGTTTTGAAGGATCATGCATGCAGTAATTGATGTTTATTTACCTTTTTCTGACCTGTGTGAACTTTCTTATCGTGTACGAGATACCCACCTTATTACTGCATATTACTAAGTCAGGATGGAGGTAACATGACACGGTGCGGGAAGAATAAGATTGTTATAGCCAAATTCTCTCAATTGGAATATGTGTAAAAAGGGTTAGGTATGTAAAAAGATTCGCCTTTTGTATGTAATGGTACCAAGTTCTAAAGACGAAACTTTTTTCTGATTTTTCTAATCTCTTATGAAGTAGTCAGGCCAGAAAAATGTAAGATGACGCGCTCCGTGTTTTAGGTTGGTTGTTTTAAATCAGTGAATCGTGTAGCTCTTAATCTCGCTCTACAGTCGTTGTTTAATTTCGCGCGGGGTTGTGACCGATATGTTTATACCGCACAGACAGATATTTATGCGTCACTCCTCTGAGGGGCGCGAGAGCAGGAGTTGCCGAGAATTATCAAGAGGACAGCCAATGTCACCGATACGCTGCGCCTTTAGCTGAGAAAAACACTGCCCCCGCGTATAGGACAGTTTCCCCTTCAAGCGTACCTTACTCTGTACTCTCACAGAAGTACAAAAATCACCAAAGGAGTAAAAGAGATCTAATAGCGCAAGACAATAACAAGCTCGCCGCCACCATCCATCACGCAGTGTTATTATAAGGAGAAGCTGAGGGCTGATCCGCGCGAGACTGGGAGAGCGAGGGAGGCTTACATACGCGCGCGCGGACGCACACATACACACACACGCCTGAGCAATAAAGCAACATTGATCATCCTGAAATCTGTTGATAAAGTTCTAGGCGAAGTGTGATAGGAGTTCATTTACTTAAGTACAGAGAGATTTAACGATCAAGAAAACGGTCTTTGAACCGTCTGAATCGTTTTTAATTTGATATAGATTATTTATAGGTCGTTTTAAACGTAAGACCTAACCGTTCTGTGATCTGACTGTTCTTTTTTTTTCTTTAAACATGTAATTAGTCGTCCGAGTAAGAGCACGATAATCTAAGCGAGTTTGATTTTAGTCAGGTAATTAGTAAGAATGCATAATGTGTTTCACTTTGGGGTTTAAACTACAATTAATCCCGAACCTTTAACTTGGATACAGTTCAGGTACAGTTTGTGGGGGCGAGATTGAGTTTGCTTTGACGAAAATTTTGCTAAATATAAATTTATAAACAATGCCTATTATAGCCATCTGTGTTATATGGCTATGTTTGTCCATAGACACCTTTCCTTTTTCCTTTATCGACTTTAGATACTATGTTTAAACAATGTTTAAATATCATGATCATAAATTATTTTTTTGTTGTTTACATGCTTTTCCTACTAAATGAGGTCATCCTGTGAAAACCGGATTTTAACATATTGTATGTCACCCTTTAGAAAATCAGATGGGTGGACCCCCCCCCCCACACACACACACACACACACACACAAACACACTCACGACAATTTCTTTAAAGTGTCCCCCTGACTTCCTGTGCGGAGTTTGTCCTATACATCAGCGTGGCTGTAGCACAACGCTCCATCAATGAGGGACCACCGCGGAGAACAGCGGGCCTTGCCCCGGGCCAGCTGCGCTCTGCCCGTCGTTTGCCTGTTCAACAGCGGGGAGGAGATGGGGGAGGGACGGTCATTAGAAAGATAGAGGGGGTCCAGGATTCCCATGCACTGGAAGAAGATGCCTAATTGTTTTGTTGGACGGTTGCCCAAATCTCTTTTTTAATGGTCCAAGATCTCTTGAGAAAGAACATCGAGATTTTGATGTAGCTGCGCACACTCAAAGCTACCATGGAGAAGTGTGCGTGTGTGTGGTGAGCATGTGTATTAGATAGAAAAAAAGTGTGTGGGGGGGGGGGGGGGAGTGAGAGAGAGAAAGAGAGAGAAAGAGAGAGAGATACTCTGTGTAAAAGTTTATGACGGGTGCTTAGAGATGGTATAAAACAGAACCGGGTTAAATCTCCGAGCCTGGTCTCTGTCGGAGGTCTCTGGCTGTTTCTCTTCATCCTAACAACCTTTTCTCATTAAGTGATTTTCAAGAAGTTTAAGCACAGGGACAAATCCAGACTGTGCTCTATCATTAAAGCTATATATGATACAGCCTCCTTCTGAAGCGAATATGTGGAAGAGACCACGGCGATTGCTGTGCTAGTTTTCAGCACCCAAAAGGCGAACAGCGACCGGACATCCTCGTCACACGTACACGTCTATTAGCGCCAGGAAATCAAAATCGGTAGCGACTAGATGCCAGATATTTTTCAGTCCATTTCTCATTTGGTTGCAGTGTGTAATTTAAAAATGAATGACGATTCCATCCTAGTTGACGCCTAAATCGATCTCAGAAAACAGACCGAATTACAATTAGGCTGTAAGTTGAAGCTGCATTACCAGTGACTTTTAACCCCGTCATATTTTAGGTGACTTTTAACACCGTCATATTCTGTCTGATGACTGAACCAATCACAGGCATGGGACTCGCTACTTTTGCTTACTGGGAGAAGATACTGTAATGTTCGCTTTACCAACTGCATGATTATATGAATCCTGAGGAGGGCGATATTGTGCAGTAGTTCATCCATTTCACCGTTAAGATGGGTATGGGTTTATGTGTGTGTAATCCTTGGAATAACCACTATGTGGCAGTGTGACCCCAAGGAACAATCTCTTCTTCTCTCTTGCCACACCTGTGGTGTCTGTTTAGGGCAGATATTAGACGGTGTTTCTTTGTGGCCACACATCTATCTCATAATATTGCATTCATAAATGCTGTAAGACTGGACAAATTTAATTTGCATTTTTTATGCTTAAAAATCTCATTTCTTGTGTTATAATATAATTTCAGTTTGTCTCAGCTGTTTGGAAAATACGAAAGTCATAAATTTTAACATGGAGTCTCACACACACACACACACACACACACACACACACACACAGAGAGAATGGCTAAACGAACCAGTAATAAAAAAAAAACCAACTTTGGGCCAATTTTTTATCATTATATACATCTATCGTGAGATATATGTATATATGTGAGATATATATATATCTATTGTGATATATTTATGTATCTCACAAGTAGCCATGGGGACTTTGATTGTTATGTTGATCACTGGTGGAAAAGTTATTATTCGTTAATGGAAATACAGACAGTAGTACAATGATGTATGTGTTTGTGCCAACTGGCTTTACTTACCAAAGTCTAGTTTCTTTTTCTTTTTCTTTTCTTTTTCTCTCATACAGTGCTCTCTCTCTTCCTCCTTGCCTTTGTCTCAGAGCAGCAGTAAAACCAAGAGGTGAGTAGCATCTGCTGCTGCTCCACACAGCTCTGTGCATCTCTGTTTATCTCACCTGTATGGAGGTAGTCTCACCTATAGTGAGGTAGTCTCACCTGTATGGAGGTAGTCTCACCTGTATTGAGGGCATAACTGCTTCCACCTCAGTGAGTGAGAGGATCTCCTGCTTTGCTCTGGCTACCATCTGCACCCCTGAACCAAGAACAGGCAGGGAGGCAGGACACACAGGGGAGGCTTTATACACACACACACACACACACACACACACACACACACACACACACAGAAATAGAGACATGTACCATATTAGAACACAGATAACACACACACACTTAGCTGAATAAGTGTACATGGCTGGATTACAACTAAATCTTGTAAGCCTTGTCAAAAGTACAGTGTTTAGTGGATCACAGAAGGCAAATGCTAGCAGTTAGTGTGACTATGTAATTGTATGTGTGTGTGTGTGTGTGTATTAGAGAGAGAGTTTATGAGGTGTGAAATGTTTGCCCAGGTGGGGGTAATTATTGATTGTAGGGAGGGGTAGGAAATGTATTTTACTCTGAAGCAATCCCTCTGAGAATAGCCTGCATTCCCTATACAAACTATAGGAAATCAAACCCTTTTCTTTTGTTCTCTTTATTTCTGTCCATCTTTTTCTGTCTTTTTTCTGTCTTCATCCCATACTGGATCCCAACACAGACCTGGATGTAGTTTGTTTCTGCCGTTCTCTCACTCTTTAAGAACAGACTTTTATGGACATCTGTTCTTCACAGCTACCTGTGTGTCCAAATGATTGGTGAAAGTAGCCATGTATGTACTGTATATACACAGCATGATACCTGTAAGAGTAAGAAGGATTATTCTAATGGTCCAAACCACCTCAACCCACTTCACACAAGACAATTCTAATGTTTCCACTGATATCACAGGTATTGTTATTGCTACTAAAAGAGGGAGAGACAGAGAGAGAGAGCCAGAGAAAGAGAGAGAGAGATAGATAGAGAGAGAGAGAGAGAGACACAGAGGAAGAGATAGATAGATAGATAGATAGATAGATAGATAGATAGATAGATAGATAGATAGATAGATATCATCCACAGTGCAATATATATATATATGTGTGTGTGTGTGTGTGTGTGTGTGTGTGTGTGTCTATGTGTGATGGGGATTTTGGAAGTAATTGGGAACAGCTGAGGCTTCCATCTCTCCAGCTCTGAGTTCTGCAACAGAGAGAGAGAGAGAGAGAGAGAGAGAGAGAGAGAGAGAGAGAGAGAGAGAGAGAATGTCTGATTTTTAACGTTTCTTTAAACAAAAGTGAGCACTGCTCTTATTCAAAACAGATGGTGAAGGTCAAACTAAGAAAACAGAAAGAGAGAAAGGAAGAATGTGACCAAGCAAGCATGTGTGTGTGTGCGTGAGAGAGAGAGAGAGAGAGAGAGAGAGAGAGAGAGAGAGAGAGAGAGAGAGAGAGAGAGAGAGAGAGAGAGAGAGTGAGAGAGAGAGAGAGATGGTGGGAAAGACAAAGTTGATATATAGAGTATGAGACTTTCAGGTAGATATAAAGGAAGAGCAAGAGTGAGAGATTTTTTTTATTCATCATGCTCGGCAATCATTATGAAATATAATAAACTAAACTTGCCCATCCAAGGAGTTGAATGTGTGTGTGCCTGCTAAAATCACAGCAAACCATGGATTTGTTAAGGCTTTCTGGGATTCCATTACAATACAGATGTTATTTAACGGATGATTTAGTGTATTGTTGCTTTATCGTTGCTGTTTTCTACAGTCTGCAGACAAGTGAGTCCCTGACCTGTCACTAACTCCGTAAGGCACCGTGTGTCTAAAGGCGCGTGCCTATTTTTTATTAGCCTTGATATACAGTATTTTACTTTACTTTGAAAGGCCGCTAATGGGTCCTATAGTACTGTTTCGAAAGCGAACTTTCCTGAGACATTGCTCTCTCTGCGTCTCCGTTTGTCCATCCGCGAGGCCATGATGCCCTTCCGGAGCGGTCAGGATCAGTTTACACGCGACACCGGATAAGAGTCTCCCTCCCGCGATGAATATTTAATCAAGCCGCGCGCCCGCACTGGACAAATGATTTTTTATTTCTGACGGACGGCTGCGAGCTCGAGTTACACGCGCAGCAGCAGCCGGCCGCCGTGCAGTGGGAACAGTCCTCCTCATATCCACAGACGCCCTGGACCTCGGTTAAATCCGCCGTTTCACGCGCTTATCACTTAAGCCCACGAAGTGATGCGCTGACAGGGGGAAACTGGGCCACTTTCATTAATTTGGGATTACAGGAGGGTTTAATTCTAATTTCTATAGTATTAAAACAGAATCACTCTACCGCTTATACGAGCCGTCTTCTTATTCAGCTCGGCTCCACATTAAACTACAATCGACCCTTATTGTATTTCCAGTGTAAAAGTAGTCTTACAGATGAGTCATAAGATACAGGCTTACCAAGTAAAGCTCATAGGCAGTGAATGGTAGGATAACGTAGTCTGACTGCTTGTAGTTCAGCTTCAGCTACTGTCATCCAACTTGTATCTTATGCACTGGGTTATATATTTGTTTATATATTTGTTTGTGTGTTTGTTTGTTTTCTGAAATAGTGAGTACTTAAAAGGTGCATACACAGCTGAATGCACCTCTCAGAAGAAGCTATGCTACTTGAGAGCATATTTCAGTCACAGGTACACATGTATCTTAAGAGCATATTTCAGTCTCAGGTACACATGTATCTTAAGAGCATATTTCAGTCACAGGTACACATGTATCTTAAGAGCATATTTCAGTCACAGGTACACATGTACAGTATCTTAAGAGCATATTTAGGTCACAGGTACACATGTATCTTAAGAGTATATTTCAGACACAGGTACACATGTATCTTAAGAGTATATTTCAGTCACAGGTACATATGTATCTTGAGAGTATATTTCAGACACAGGTACACATGTATCTTACTTAGAGACAGACAGCTGGTGGCTCCAAGCTAAACACACTTTAGTATAAGAGAAACTGAACAATGATGAAAATGGAGGTGCAACTCTTTATGTCTGCAGTATTATCAAGCAAAGTCATGAATGAAGGTTAAACAATAAACAAGAATAAAGATGCTCATCTTAATTTTGGTTCTCTAATAAAATAATAATAATAATTAAAAAACTGTTTATGTTTTGACAAACAGCTGCTGTAAATGAAACCTTCATAAGCGCAAGTGAGTGTGTATCTGGGGATGCCCAGGAACAAAATGGGTGGATGGTTTCTTGCCATGGTTTCCAGTGCTTTGTCTATTAACACATGTGCCTGATGTTCTTGCACTATGTGCAGTACAAGTAAATGTCCTGGTGGATCTCCAGCAGTTGCTTGTGGTGTGTAAATTCTGTGAAGGACCAGCCTGAGGAGGACATCACTGATGGCCCCCAGTTGCCAAACTCTAAGATATCTCAGCTGGATCTTAATCTCCTAGATTTTTGTGTTGAATGCCTGTATGTTAAAATTGGAAAGAAAATGGATTTTTTTGTCACCATGATCAACTTAATATGACTTTTAGTCTCAGTTACAGCAGCACACAGATCTGACAGCTGTTTTTGGTATCTTCTCTGTTCTGCCACCACAATGCTTGTATCCACACATTCCAGGTGGGTGGAGTCAAGGAGCTGTCTCTTCACTGATTGGTGAAATTTAGCTATTAACTGCACCAGATTAAAATAGCTTGAAATTCATTTAACTGACTATTAATCACTCAGTTTTTTAAGTAATATTTAAACACAACATAATAAATTATTAATATAGAAGCAGTGGTCTGGTGGGTAAAAGGTCCATATGGTCTGGCCATTTATTCCTGTTTGGAATATCGCCAGATCAGTGGCTCATAGGATTTGTTGTGGTGATACAGGTTACCACCTTTAGCGTATGAGATGAAGCCATTACTGTGCACAAACACGCACTGCATATGAACGGACGCGGTGAACTACCCTAGTGATAATGTGTATAAATACAGCACAAACCCTTTTCATTAGGAAGCTACTGTTCATATGAATTTTTTAAATTTTTTGTTCTGTATGTATCACTGAGTCATGTGATCCACTAAATATAGATAGATAGATAGATAGATAGATAGATATTTCTCAATGCTTAACAATTCACTATTCAATATTTAACCAATGATTTAAACAATGCTTGTCTCCTATGTGATTAGCCAACAGACTCCTGCAAGATGCGAACATGTTCACTCGGTGACTCAAAGAGCTCCATATGTGCAACAGACAATGGACAGTCTCCGTAGTAACAGTGATGCTCTGTCTCCCTGATGGCCCAGTTGAAATGTCTAAACGTGTCTGTTTTGAGAGAAGAGACAGCAGGACAGGGAAACCTTCCTCTGATGGGCTTGACATGCACTGATGGTGGCCTGTCAGTGCCAGTCCTGACTAACGTATAAACTCCACAATATCTGCAAAAAATCCCCTTGGCCAAAAGTGTGTGGACCCCAGTAATTTTGCTGCTTCCAGTGAGGAATAGACTGTTGAAACCTTGTGACAGAACACTCTGTTATATCAGTGATGAACTGGAACTGAGGGAATTAAGGGGATGGATTCAAGACCACTTTTTCTTTCCAGCAACTCCAAATAAAATATCAACACATCACTGACAGAAAGTTCATCTCGTTACCTTGATTAACTGTGAGGTGATGTCATCCATACCACAGCTTTTCCGTTGAGTAGACGAGCCACAGGAGGCTAATAAGGTCAGAACTCAGGCAGATCTATAGTTCCAGATCAATACTTGGAGTCTTTGGTTGGAAACGCTGGTCTATTATGGCCTCAGTGTCGTACCCTGTGGCCTCAGAAATGAATCAGATTATCTAACTCACTCCATGTAAATACTGCAGGAGTCTGTGGGCTAAAATCACATACAAATATCAGTTTTGTGAAGTAGTCACTCATCCCTGTAAGATGTAATAACAGCATGGTGATAGGACACAATCATTGTTGTTTAAATATCAAATTGTTTAGGTTTGAGAAATATATATCGCATATCTGTACGTTGCAGTGGATTACATGACTGACTTGTGATACATACAGTTCTAGTGGGGAACAGTATCTTAAAAAAAAACGTTCATATTTGATCCAAAGTGGCCCAGATGAACAGTAGCTTCCTAGTGGAAAAGTGCAGATGTTCACGTGGCCTTTCATTCCCTCACAAGACTGTAGATGTGGATGAGAATCAACCTTAAGCGTTTCACCCTAAGTGTGGTGTGTGAAGATGTGGTGATGGTGCGTGCATGCGTGTATGCATGTGTGTCATTCTCTCATTGTCTGCTGGTTTCTGGCTGCCGGCGTTGGCATGTCTCCTTCTGTCCACGTCCAAGTGTTCGTTTCTTTCTCTCTCTTTCTTTCCTCTGGTGCTGGTGTGTGTCTGTTTTCGGGCTGGGCAGTGCTGAAAGGCCCTTCTTTAATCAGATCATTTACTGAGGGAAACCTGAGACGCTCAGACTCCCACATTCAGCAGGTACACACAGCGGGATTACGGTATGACAACCCCCCGCCTTCAGGGGGGCACACACACGCACGCACACACATGCATGAAACACACACACACACACATGTACACATCCACATACACACTCACACATTTACTAACATAAGGTCCAATAGGGGGGGTTTGAGCAGAAAGGTTGTGGTTTTGAAGGAGACTAAAACTTAATATTTTGGTAAACTTACTTTTTTTGTTTTTAACAGTAATTGAATATCACCAATTATTATAAATAATTAATGCACATTCACATACATATACACACTAAATAAAAAAAATTCACATACACACACACACACATGCACTTTTTACTCTTACCTGCTTAGTCACACACATACTCATACACTCTCACCCATTCACCCATTCACACACACACACACACACACACACACACACACACACACACACACACACACACACACACACACACACACACACACCTGGTCTTCTAATCTTTACCTGTCTTTATGTTTGTGCTTTGCAGCTGTTGAGTTTGTAAGTAGTTAGGATGTCTTGCTGCACCACAGATGGACTTTCTGCAAGACTTGTGTGTGTGTATGTGTGTGTGTCTGTGTGTTTGTGTATGTGTGTGTGTGTTTGTGTATGTGTATGTGAGTGTGTATGTGTGTGTGTATGTGTGTGTGTGTTTGTGTATGTGTATGTGAGTGTGTGTGTGTATGTGTGTGTGTGTTTGTGTATGTGTGTGTGTATGTGTATATGTGTGTGTGTGTGTGTGTGTGTGTATGTGTGTGAGTGTGTCTGAGGGAGAATGAGATACTTTGATGGGCATCACTGCACAAGGCTCAATACCACCACAATCAAGAGTACACTGACAAAATAAGAAATTTGTATAAAATGTTCATCCATGTTCTTCTTGAATCCCTTAAAAATTCTGAAGTCTGGAATGATGCCATATTTGACCTACTGTTCCCTGTGTGTGTTTGTGTGTGTGTGTGTGTGTGTGTGTGTGTGTGTGTGTGTGTGTGTGTGTGTGTGTGTGTGTGTGTGTGTGTGAGTGTATGGGTGTGTGTGTGTGTGTCTCCACTGGGAGGATCAGGAGGCGAGGGGGGATCAGTTTACCCCAAAAATGTGGCGGCCGTACAAAAGCATCCCATCCGGCAGGACCTGGGAGACTGAGGGGAGGGAGGGGTTACCACGGTGATGGCAGAATCCAGGAAACTGGAGATGACATGAAAGAACGCATTAACAGAGAGAGAAAGAAAGAGAGAGAGAAGGAGAGAATGAGAGAGAGAGACAGAAATAGGGAGAGAGAGACAGAGGGAGAGAATGAGAGAGGGAGTAAAAGAGAGAGACAGAGAGAGAGAAAGGGGAAGAGAGCAGCAAGATTTGGGCAGAAGTCAAATTAAAGAGGAAAACAGAATAAAGGTTTTTTTCCTCCACTTCTGTTCACCTCTGTGATTAAATCAGGTTTTAGTCATTCAGCTTTAGACGCTGTGTGTGAACCAGGGCAGGACAGTTTTTAAAAGCAATTTTTATGTTATGGTTTTGTTTAATTTTAATATTACAGTTATTAATAGTAGTTGACAGTTATTTATTTCATTACAGGCAAAGTAATTTGAACACTTTAGATTTGGCTTGTTTCTAATAATAAGCTCTCTACTGATTTAGACTTGCTTTAAGATCATTTAACTATGGACACAGACAGTCTCTGCATAGGCTATGTTGCACTGTATGGTGTCCTAGAGAAGTGGGTGCATTTAGTATACCAAATTATTCCAGAAGAAAATAATTTGATTTGTACTTTAGATGTGTTGTGCTTTTTGTATATGTGAATTGTTCCTGTGTGACTCAGTTTAGAGATGATGAAGTTAATTGACATTCTACATTTGTATAAGTACTGTGCTTATCTTTTTGATTGTGTTATTTAAGCACTGTTGTTTAAACTGAACATTTAACATGTACACACTTGATTGGCTGGAACTATCAATAACGATGCCAGAGACTGGTCAATGTCCACTACTGGACTGATGTGCAGTGCTGTTGATAGCATAGCACAGGCCAGTGTCCCCCAAAGCTTCGTGTGTTTCACTATGGAGTTTAAACCATCTTTATGCTGATTAGGGTTGTGTGGGTGGCCCAGTCTGAGCTCCTGCTTCTGTATCTTCTGCTGTGTGAAATACATTCTAGTCTCCACAGAGTGTGTTGTGTATCCAGACTGAAGGGATTCCATAGCACGAACTGAATATGTTGCACATGTCTGTGATGAAATATTCACCTGTCTCAGTTATTTAATAAAATCCATCTGTCTCTGTCGTTTTATCTCTAGGTCTCACCCACTCTGTCATACTCATACTCTCACTCACACACACGTGCAAAAGAAACCTAATCTCCTATTAGCTAATGAAAAAACATCAGCACTCCCATGTTAGCATTAGCTATGACCTCTGAGTCTTTGAGCACATGGATTGGTCTATGTCTTTCAGGTTCAGCCTGTGCACACAGACACATACATACCACAAACACACAAACGCACACACACACACTCTTTCTCTCTCTCTCTCCTCCTAAGAGTAGTATGGGTATTAGCTGAAATCGGAGACTAGTCATCAGTCTTCTCTCTGGGGTTGAAATAGCCCACCCTCATTCATTAGCCCAATTGATCAGAGGAGTGGCCCTTGAACTCATAATTGGATTCTGGCTTGTTAAGTGGGGGGGGATTATATTATATATAATCATTTATCTTCTTACAGCTATGTTTAATTAAATTGATGGCAAGAGGACTACAGGAACAACATCATATGTAAACTACTTTAATTATTAATTATAGAAATGTTTTCCGTCTCCTTAACAAATCCCAGCCATCCCCTTAACTAAATTCTACCAAAACCCTGTACCAAACCCCAATCTGCTCCAAGTACCAACCCCCAGGCATCCCCTTTACCAAACCCCAGGCATCTCCTGTACCACACCACAGCTGCCCCCCTGCATGGTGAGTGAGTATATCTCAGAGGTTTTAAAGCACACTGCAGATTCTGATGACATGGTGACTCCCATTTAGCTCCAAGTGTCAGACTAGATGTTCAGTGATGGGGGAGACTGGGCTGGGTGCTCAGTGATGGGGGAGACATTTGACTATGTGCATGAGTGCACATGCGTGTGTGTGGAAATAAAGTGTGTGTGTGCTTGAAGAGACACTTTTAGTGCTTGATACTTGGAATGATAAGTAATTAGATCACATCCCTCCCTCATGAGCCCTCGGTTTGGAAATACCAATGTTGCTGTAGATTTAGGGGGTCATACACTCAGGAAATGAGGCGTGGCCTGTCCTTAACAGCCCCTTTGAGTTCAAATGCACAAACACCAAGGATGGTTGGTAGACAGTGACTAGTTCAACAGTGAAGTAGAGGCAGAACGAAGTGATGTGAGCACTTTAATTAAGTGCACTGTTTGACAGACACACTATCAAAGGCAGAGGTTGTTTTCCAAGAGAAAAACCTCCTTCTCTCTATGATATACAAGGAGCCAATGAAACAGTAACATTGTGTGATGCTTGTATTAGCCTGTAGACTGAATTATTGACAAATGGCATCAGGGAGGATTAAAGGGTTGAAGAGAAACAACAAAATTATGCACTATGATATGATTATGATATGATTATGCACATGATTATAAAAAAAGAGAAATAAAGTATGCAATTTTAAAAACAGTTGCTGAAGTGGTTCCTGTAGCTCATCCATTAGAGTCAGTAACATAACGTATCATCCCATGTAACAGCAATAACATAACGTATCATCCCATGTAACAGCAGTAACATATCATCCCATGTAACAGCAGTAACATAACATATCATCCCATGTAAAAGCAATAACATAACGTATCATCCCATGTAAAAGCAGTTGTGCTGGTATGATCTCATACAATGCAGTAACACCAGCTCATGCCACACAAGGTCTTAACGTCACAGTTTGGGCTGACAAACTGAGTTGTGTTGTACCCAGCACCTGTCCTTACATTTGCGTGTAGATGGGTTAAACTGTTCAATTAAACAATTAAACTGTTCTGGGGGTTTCACACACCTTTCCTTTCAGAGGCAACCTGAGCAAAGAGCAGCCAGACCTGAGCAAGGAAGCTACGTAAAATATGTACCTGTGTAAGACCTGCGTAAAATATGTACCTGTGTAAAACCTGCACATAATGTGTATCTGTGTAAAACCTGTGCAAAATACACTCACCGGCCACTTTATTACTTTATTAGGTACACCTTGCTAGTACTGGGTTGGACTTCCTTTTGCCTTCAGAACTGCCTTAATCCTTCGTGGCATAGATTCAACAAGGTGCTCTTCTGCATGCCTCAGTTGTAA
>JAOYMR010000022.1:1060545-1077031 GCA_025802075.1 Tenebrosternarchus preto
ATAAGCATACATGTGTATGAGAGAGAGAGATATAGAGAGATATGTGAGGTGGGGGGGCTTCTTTAGGTCCAGCCGACATGGTGAGTTAATGGAAGTAATCCTACACCCTAATGAAATAACAATGGTGGTGGACAGGACACACACACACACACACACACACACACACAGTCTGTCTAAGTTACTCTTTCATCTTTGTCATATGATTTGACTACTGGTACTTGCAGGGAAATATTCACAAAAACGAGACACACCTCAAACATACACACACTGATACACACACCTCAGGCATATATGCACTGATACACACACACACCTCAGATATATATGCACTGATACACACACTGATACACACACATACACACACCTCAGACATACACAAACTGATGCACACACCTCAGACATATATGCACTGATACACACACATACACACACCTCAGACATACACACACTTATACACACACAGACATATATGCACTGATACACACACTGATACACAGACATATATGCACTGACACACCAACTGATACACGCACAGACATATTGTATATGCACTGATAAACACACTAATACACACATATACACACACCTCAGACATACACACACTGATACACACACACAAATATATGCACTGATACACACACACTCCAATTAACTTTGGGATGACAAAAGTGCAAATGATTTGACCTTTGCCCTCAGAGTGAATATCTCAAACACAGATATTCTTACATCCTATAAAACATGTCTGTGTCTGTGTGTAAGTGTGTGGGATGTGTATGTATGTGTGGAATGTGTAAGTGTGTGTGGGATGTGTGTGTGATGTGTAAGCATGTGTATATGTGTGGGGTGTGTGTGTTCTAATGGCACTACAGTGACAGATGTGATACTGGTTCGTGTCTGAAACCCTTATGAGTCATTGTTAGGTCAGCCATCATAACCAACATTTTTTTCTCCTCAAATTTTTTTTTCTCCGTCCACTTTATCCGATATTCCACCAGCAGTGTTTGTGTTTACATAAGTAAACGGGTTACAATTGAACTGGGAGTTTTCATGTTTAAATTGTGATGTTTACAGTATTAGGATTATGTAGTGCATAAATAATACATGGAACTGGGTTTATACTGGAGACACATATTTCAAATTTAACAACCAATTTAACATTCAGATTGATATTCAGATTTCAGTTTATTTAAACACAAAAGGACTTTTAGTCCACTGCAGGTACAAAGGGGCTTTAAATAATTGTTCCAGTCATCCATAAACTCTCTCTCTCTCTCTCTCTCTCTCTCTCTCTCTCTCTCTCTCTCTCATACACACACATACACAAACACACACACACACACACATGCACACACACTCATTCCTCTCCTCACTCCTCACTCTTTCTCTGAGATGGCTCTCAGTGGGATATTGGCAGAATTTACGAGCTGTTAAATATTTCCTTTGTCCCCATGGCGAGTAGCTGCTGGTGTATCTGGAGCTCTGGGGTCTGAGATGAGTTCATTAAGCCGATCAGAAGGCCTCTGTCCTGGCCTCGCGCTTATGCAGACCCTCTAGCACAACATTCTCCTGGATCAGCTTGAACCCCCTGAGTGCTGGAGCCTGAAGGAAGCACTTTGGAAAGGTGGTGTCCTTAAGAAAACATTCTCCCTCTTTGATCACTGCTCAGAACAACAGGACTGAGTTAGAACTATGCTATATTTGACTTGCAAAAGAAATTTAACCGTTAGTCTTTGAAAGAACCAAAGTACTTGAAATGTGTAAGATCCACACAGCAAAGCTGGTGAAATATGGCAGTTCCACATGTGTGTTTTCCACATAAATGGTTTTTGGTGTTGGACATAACTGCGTAAATGTACCTAAATAGTTACTTAGGTTACCTGAACCAGTGGTCTTATTGCTTGTATGTATGACCATGATTCTCCTTGGATCTTGCAGACATGAAAAGTTGAATATGTTTCAGTTTGTTTTGTTGTTTTTATTTTTCTCTGTTAGTGAAATGAGGAGCAGGGAACAGCGCTGTTTAGGCCCTTAGTCTAGTACCACGTCCAGGGTCCTCGTCGACGCAGGAGGGCTGGAACGCTGCAGGGGAGAAGGCGGGGGAGGGGTGACGGTATCACGCTGGCCGTGGGCCCCACTTCCACTGCCGTTCAGAGTATTTTTAATTTGTTTGACAGACACTTCTGGAGGCATCTCGTGCTTCTACACCATCAGCACAGCTTGGTGCCCGTATCTATAAATAAGGTCCTGTAGAACCCCTCCCCCTTCACCCTTCAAACACCCACCCACCCCCACCCTTCTGAGCCCGAACACATTCAAGTCCACACCTTTTCTCTCTCTAAGCAACAGCTGTTGAAAATAAATACTCAACCCACATCCTTTAATTGCCCTGCAATTATTTTCTACTGTTTGGGTGAAAAGAGAAGGTGTGTAGATTGGCCTTGTATCTGCTATATATGTTAAGAGAAGGAGGAAATGGAAATGTGTTTTTTTACTTTATGAGTAAGTGAAGGTGCCAAGTTTTCCCCAAGCATGCTGTGGAGTGGCCCAGAACTGGCAGTAACCTCCTGCTGTTATAAATCCACATGACTGAGACATGGTGTCAATCA
This sequence comes from Tenebrosternarchus preto, assembly GCA_025802075.1. Taxonomy (NCBI): domain Eukaryota; kingdom Metazoa; phylum Chordata; class Actinopteri; order Gymnotiformes; family Apteronotidae; genus Tenebrosternarchus; species Tenebrosternarchus preto. Next base: position 1,063,152 of record JAOYMR010000022.1, read on the forward strand.
CCACACATCCTGCTTGCATCTAGTACAGGCTACCCAAAGAGAAGCACTGCCCTCCCTTTCTCTGTATATGCACACACAAACACACACACACACACACACACACACACACACACATGCATATACTCCTTCTCTCTCCTTCATTCTCTCACTTTCTGTCTCTCTTGTAAACATGCACATGCTTTCATACTCTTTGTTATACACACTCAATTACTCACTCTGTCTCACACACATGCAGACACACACAGACACTCCTCTGTCTCTCTTTCTCATACACACATATACAAACACATTCATGCTCCTTCACTCACTCTTTCTCCAACACTCACTTATACTCTCTCTCTCTCTCTCTCTTTCTCCCTTTCTCACTGTCTGTCTGTCTTTCTCTCCCTTTTCTCAGAAAATGAATAGGATCAGAGGGGTGTGAAAGTGTCTGTCTGTGAATGTGTGTGTCTGTGTATATGAGTATATAAGTGTGTGTTAGTGTGTGAGACAGCTAAGACATGGGAAGTATTCTGACTGTGATTCTACAGGACAGGACTCCACACCATGGCCGTGCTTTGGGTAATTTGTCATGATCAGACAGAAGGTGATGTCACTCCTTTCCCAGATTATTGCTTGTGATATCATTATGCTGGAGTTGATATTTTATACTGATCATACAGAAGCATGTGTTCTAACACTGAAGAGAGGGGCTCAAACTGTCCATTTCAACATAACAGAAAAGAACCTGGTGTTGTATGCTATGAAGCAAATGCTTACAGCTGTCAGGAAACTGGCAAAGGCACTTTCTATATTGGTTACATCAGGTGTTTATATACTTCCTGTTCAGATACTTTAATATGGCATATGGCCAGTTACATGCTAATGACAGTCAACAACAAAGGGTAAAAAAGTAAGTTGCTTATTGCTGTCTGGGTGTGTGAGCTGCCCAAGCTGCCCACACACAACAAAGCTCATCACAAATAACAACACAAGAATATTATTTTATACAGGACAGTATGTTTTTTGCTTATTTGTGTGTTTGTTTGTTTTAATGCATCAAAAACTTTGATTACTCCTCAAAATAAAAAGAATCCAAATTACTGGATGAGAACAGAATGAACGTCTTTCTTTTCTGCTTTGATCTGTACTGGATATTCTGACCAGAACATCCTTCTGAGGGTTTATGGTCAGAGGCATGGAAGACCGACCCTAATGACAGGCTGTTAAAAACCCGTCGGGCTGGTAAGAACTCATCCTGAAACAGACGGTTTCTACACCAAGGCAGAGACGTCGATGAGACGTAAGTGAGTTATTTGGTTGATGAGTTAAATAAGGCTCAGAGAATCACTCGAGCTATACTATTAATATGAGTCTCATCCTGGCATCCACGGCCCTCGCGCTGTGCCCCATTCTGGCTTGGGCTCCAGCCAGCAGCTCACCGCATGGCAGCTGGGCGCATGCGCACGATGAGACGCTCGGCTACGTTGCTGCGCGAGAACTTTAATAATGAAGTAGACCGCTGAGTGCAAGAGCGCCCAAGCTAACTTTAGGGACGTAAAAACAACAAAACAAGCTTCATATACGCATCGCGGAAACCGTGTGTGGTGATAAAGAGGTTGTGTTTTGGCGGGCGTCGTTTGGAGCGTTCCGCTCCGGTGCGGACACTGGTAGTGCTGCCTGCCTCACGCAACATCGTACACGGGAGCTCTCATGAACTTCTGGAGGACTCCACCACAAGCCACACTGACAGCGCGTGCACTTACTGTCGAGCCGTTTCTTGCGCTTCCCGAAGCTCGAGCACATGAATATTTTTGGATGAGCATGTCAACAGAGTGAATGCGGCGACGCACTCGGAACTTTCGGATAGTTCGGGGATCTCTCATCACACAACTCCGCAGAGTAAGTTAGTTGTCTGTTTTTTTCTTTAAAAAGCTGTGGAATAGTATTTCCATTTAGCCGCTATATTTGAAACTGTCGTCAGGTGATTTTTAAACGAAGTAATAACAATGTTGTGAATATGCGCTCCGCATAATTAATTCTATTGTTCCAGTGTCTGAGAAAAGCGTTACCGAAAATAATCAAGAAAAAATATCACAAAATACCTACTGAATCGAGGCGGGTCAGAATATCTTTTTTTGTCTTCCATAGTAATCAGTTTGAATTGAATTTGTTTCCTTTAGTCCCTTTACTTCCTTCATTTGCTTTTTTATAGTTGTGTATATTCGGGTGTTTTACGCAATAACGTATCGGTACGTTGTTATGAACAAAATTAAATAGATTTTTGGGCGGCCTCGAGACTTTTTTCCGGGCAGTTCGTTCATTCATTGTGAACAGGTTTTCATCATGCTTTCTGTAACGGGACCAACTCGGAAATGCATCTCAGCCTGCTTCCCGTAAGATCGCGCTGGACATTTAAAATTTTCCCAATTTTTATTGGTTTTATTTTTTTTCTGTTTCTTTCTGCTTCTGTCTGTCGGGCAACCCTCGGCTCACGCGACGATTACAGTGTCCGCATGGATTGCACTCGCCATGTCCGATTTCCCACGTGGAGTATGTGTTTGTATTTGATACTAAGGAAATGGGAATATCATCGTGACACTGAAACCACCTCGTTGCCCTGTCAATGGCGTGTTGGCCATTGGCCGCTTTCTCGCGCTGTCGATACTGACTCTGCCTGGACCTGATAATGGAGAAGGGGCGCGGATAAGATTACACATGACGGGGCCACACTTAACACGAAATAATACACAACTATAGGTCGCTCTGATGGCCCGCAACAAGAACCAGTTTTTTGCCAACTATTACATAAAGCGTCGCTGCTATAAATTTCACCTATTACTAGTTTAATGCTTACTACTGCAAAGTTTTTCTAAAGACTCAAATCAGCGACATAAGATCTAAATCAATAATGCATCTACTTATTTCAATTCCACTGAGTAGAGACAGTATTTGGATTTGTATTAATGATTCACCTTGTATTTTTTGTAGCTGAAATGAACTGTCAGAAGGAAGGTTTTACATGACGCACACAAATTTAGGATACGACTCAGTTAGGTTGCTGTCTATATAAATACCGTCGGTTAGTTTTTTCTGTAGTAAAGTCACCTCGGTGTTTTGTCTTCAGTTTTGATTTTACATAATGACATAACGTCTGGAGTAGGCCTGCCTGCACTTTCGCAGAAAAGTTCATTAAATTTCATTTCAGATTTTATTACGTGGAATAGGCCTGCGACATACTGAAGTTTTTAAGTGTATTACACTTGTAAAACAGAAGCAAGAATATACATTTTGCAAAAGGCAAGATGTATAAAATTATATAAATAATTATGTAATAAGTAGACCCATAATTAACTTACGGGTAGTGCTTAAATTATGTATGCTTTTATATTACAGATATCTGAAAAGAATAAAACAATTAGCCAATGACAATTTACTTGTTTGAATCTATGTTTCTTGATCCATATAGCTTTGAAAGACTATGTGTTATGTATTTTATATATAGGACCAAAATGTAGTCACGTGCATTGTTGTTTTGACAGTGGCGGGAATAGTAATGATTTAAAGGGAAGGGGAAAGAAAGCTTTCGACTGCGTGGTGGTCGTTCCGTGGCAGTGTTGAAGCGTGCGGAGAATGCCGCACCACTAAACGCTTCGCGTGGTTTTATGACAAAGGCAGTAGAGCGCTCTGGCATGCACTATACGCGCGCAGAGGGCAAGCTGCCCTCTAATTGGAACGTTTTCATAATATCAAAAATATTCTTTATATACTAAATAACTAAATGAAACATTTTGTGAGTTGTTGTGAAGATTATTTATTTTTGCTTAACATACTTTTTATTAGTTGAGAAACAAAACTTCATTTAAAGGCTGAAAATGACAAATAAATGTGTGTGTGATCATGCGCACGTGTGTGTAGTAGGCCAGTGGGCTCAGAGGGCACAAATAACAGTAAAAATCAATGGCTCTCAGCTCCCTCCCCACTGAGCATTAGAGGCTAGAGTTTCAGCACACAGTGACACTGTGTAAATGAAAAATTAAAATGATGTGCCCTTCAACTTACACTCCTTCCCTCACTGCGGCAGCAGGTCTCACCCGTGCAGAAGTTCTGCTATGTCCACATATTAAACGTTTATTGCACTTGTGTTTCTTCAACACATCTTAGTAAATGTGTTGTTTCCCATGATTTATAAGATAAGCTTCTCACTGGGGGCCTAAACACGAGTGGTTAAGCCTCAGTACTAAGAGCTTTCAGTGAGGTTATGGGCAATGACAAATTATGGTAATTATAAATTATGCAAAAATAATGTTTTAATAAGTCAGTGGGTAAAAAAAAACCTTTTAACAGGATTTTTTAATTGTGTAAAGAAACGGATGAAAAAGAGAGTAGGGAGTTTATTTTTTAATTAATTGGAAGCCTTTGTTTTTATTCTATTTTGTTATTTTGTCAGGTAATTATTTTGTCTACATTACATAGACAATAAGCTGATGGATCTGATGAGAGAGGGAGAGAGAAAGAGCATCAGATGTAGAGAGAGAGAGAGAGAGAGAGAGAGAGAGAGAGCATCAGAGGGAGAAGGAAAGAAAGACGCTTCGAAATGTGCTTCGATGGGTTGAATGGATTGAATGGATTGTACTACATTAACTCCACTGTAAGCGGGAGGTTGGTGGGTATGTGTGTTCTCTCGTCTCATTGGTGGGTTCTCTCATGTGTGTTCTCGCATCTCATTGGTGGGTTTTCTCATGTGTGTTCTCTCGTCTCATTGGTGGGTTCTCTCATGTGTGTTCTCGCGTCTCATTGGTGGGTTTTCTCATGTGTGTTCTCTCGTCTCATTGGTGGGTTCTCTCATGTGTGTTCTCTCGTCTCAGTGGTGGGTTCTCTCGTGTGTTCTCACGTCTCATTGGTGGGTTCTCTCATGTGTGTTCTCTCGTCTCATTGGTGGGTTCTCTCATGTGTGTTCTCTTGTCTCATTGGTGGGTTCTCTCATCTGTGTTCTCTCGTCTCATTGGTGGGTTCTCTCATGTGTGTTCTCTTATCTCATTGGTTAATATGTAGATTAGACATTTTTCTTCCCCATCACTTCCCATACACATGAAAAAAAAAACATCTACACACAGGTGAACCTAGGTAGTAAATGTATGTTTTTAAGGTATGTGAAACATCTTTATGTACCTCATCCATGGCAACCGAAATGTTTTAGCTTCTTGTTTTTTGCATAATATTTAGTGATATTCGCTGACATGATTCACACACTTCAGACCAGGTATACGATGATTCCGGCTCATTGAATTAATTATTTACTGTTCATTATTACCGTTTGTGTGTGTGTCTGTGTGCCTGGGTGTGTGTGTGCGTGTGTATTTGTGTGCGTGTGTGTGTGTCTATTTGTCTGTCTCTCTCTGTGTGTGTGTGTGTGTGTGTGTGTGTGTGTGTGTTTGCAGGTATCTGGATTAAAGGTATAGAGAGGGGAAATTCTCAACTCATGGAGAATACACAAGAGCTGAATGAGCAGGTGGGAAGAGAAACACACACACACACACACACACTCACCAATACACACACACACACACACACACAAACACTCACCCACCCACACACACACAAACATTCACACACACACAGTCTCCTTGTTTTTGTCTCTCTCTCATTTTGTCCTTTTTTTCTCGATTTAATCGTCTTTCCTCATTTATAACACCACATTTGATTATATGTGTGTATGTGTGAGAGAGATACAGAGACAAAGAGAGTGTGTTTATGCTCATGTACACTTTAATTTAGGGTTAGGGTAACAGTTGTAAAGTTTCCTTGTGGTTTGAGTTATTTACAGTTTCTGTTAACAGGTCAGATTTTCAGTGACTATGATTAACAGTGTGTGATTGTGCTTGTTGACAGTCTTTGGCTTCTTTTTTATGGGTGGGGGGAGTTAGCTGAGGACAAGCGAGGTGTTGAGGAAGGACCCCCCCCCCCTCCTCCCCAACCCCTCAGCACCTGACATTACAGTGTAGGGAGGAGAGATCTATTGCTTCACCTAAGCAGGACACCCTTGTGCCCCTGAGGGTAGTTTGGGTTCTCAAGGGGAGGTCCATGCGGTGGGTTCTATGTTCGGACTCCTGACACAATGGCCATACATTAACCCGTCTCGCCCCACACAAGGCCTACACTTCTGATGCCACAGCTATGCCCTCAGCCACTCTGTCCTGGCCGGATATTTAAGGGGTGGCTTGGATTTTTTTCTGCTTGACAATTTGTGCAAAACTGTAGCAAATAGAAAATCTAATTTCTCTCTGGTTTGGAGGGGGGAGGCGTGCTTTGAGACCCTGGGGGATCCAGCACGGCTTTTGGTAAGAGAAAGCTGAGGACAAACAGAGAAGAGAATGGAGAAAAAAAACCTTTAGCTGCAGCCTTTTCCTCTGGCGCAGTGTGAGCCCCAGGGCAGAGAAGCACAGAAACAGAGAAAGAGAGGACTCAGGTTACACACACACACATATACACACACACACACACATATACACACACACACACACATACGCACGCACACACACACATTAGTACGCGCACACACACACACATACACATGCATACACAGAAACACACACACACGTATGCACACATATACCCATATGTACACATGTACACATACTCATACATGCACACACTCACAGACAAACACACATTAACTCATAAGTACTCATATACTCACATACACATAAGTACTCACATACTCACATAAACATAAGTACACACATACTCACATACACATAAGTACACACATACTCACATACACATAAGTACTCACATACTCACATAAACATAAGTACTCACATACTCACATAAACATAAGTACTCACATACTCACATAAACATAAGCACTCAGAGAAAGAGACACAAGGTGAAACTGGGCACCCATACCTTCAGTTTTATGTGTATGAGAAGCATATGAGTTGCCAGTGTTGCAGTGTAACTCCTCCAACTTCCAACCGGCATTTTGAAAACTGGACCCAGTGCATTTATGTCATGATCATCCTCACACTTCACACCTCAGAGCCTCACCTGGTACCCACCCTCTAGTCCAGATCAGGAACACAACAGTGTAGAAATCTGAACAGTGTAGATAACAGTAGAGTAATATTACTTGGAAGATTCAGGACCAACAACTTTTCTTTTCCTTGCAAAAGGGGAAAGGCCAGATAAAGGTGAGTGAGTAGTTATGTCCAAAGTTGGTACAGCTGTGGGAAGTGGCCAGTGTGTGCAGAGCAGTGTTTCCTGTGTCTGGTGTCAGACGGGTGTCCTCGTGTTGCTCTCAGATGGTCATACCAGTGGATGGAGAACAAAACCTGCACATTTGTTCCCATTTCCTGCATTTTTTACACGTTCATTTTGAGATAGTGATCTTTTCACACAGCCCAGTTTCCCCGAGAGGTGTGACAGAGCAGAGTTAGCTCTCAGAGGAAAGATGTGTGTGTGTGTGTGCATGCATATAGGTGTGTGTGCGTGTGGATGTGAGTGGATGTTTGTGTGGGTGTGTGTTTTTGGGTGAAGGGCATAAGGACAGTTTGGATCCAGACTGAGCCCATTATTTAACAAGCACGTCGACATCTGGGAAGCAAGTCATCATTTAATTAAATGCTGCTGAAACCCAGCCCCTCGTTAATGAGATTAATTTAAATAATTAACCAGGAGCTGACACTAGCACAAGACCTCATGAATAATTAAACAGCATTTTTGTCTGCTCCAATCAGAGGGGAAAGGGGCACTTTAATGCTAGAGTGCTTTTTTATATAAAGTTTCAGTTTATACTGTAACACACATATGCACACATACTAAAACATGTACACATTAACATGTGAACACACACATACACACACTTAGATACACTTGTACATATATACACACACACACACACTCTCTCTCAAATGCTGAGTAGGTGTGTCTGGCTGGTTGGCTTGGTCTGGTGTCCAGTTTCTTTCTGCCCCCCTTCCCTCTGTTGGAATATACCACAGTAAGAACAGACAGGTCGACATGGAAACGGAGCAGCCTAACACTGAAAATCTGGGAGCTCATAGCAATATATGACAAAGTTTAAACAAATATTCCAAATGAGTGCTAACCCTAGGTTGACATTAAAGTCCATTGTTTGAGATATGAAATAAAACAATTACTTCAGTTAACATCAAACTTCAAACTTCAGTAATCAAGTTGGCTTGATCATTTCTCTTTTTCAAATATTTGTCTATGGTTTCAAATCCTGCCTAAGAGTTCTGTAGTTCAGGCTAATGTCATGCTATTATACGAGACATGAAATAAACAGAACTGATACTCCCATATTCAGCAATTGCATAAAGCTTTGATTAAAATGTGTGTGTGTGTGTGTGAGAGAGAGAGAGAGAGAGTGTGTGCGTCTGTGTGTGTGTGTATGTGATAGAGGGCATGTGTGTTCCAGGTTTGATCTAATTTTAGTTTTCATTTTTAATTTTCCCCTTTCCCTTAGGTGGTTTAACCTTTGTAGACAATATAGCACATCACCTGATAAAGGAAAGCAAGGACATCAATGTGTGTGTGAGTGTGAGAGAGAGTGTGTGTGCGTTTGTGTGTGTTTGTGTGTGAGCGTTTGTGTGTGTGTGTGAGTGAGAGAGAATGGGTGTGTCACTTTTTTTAAACTTTTTTCTTCTTTTACCAGTTTCTCTAAACCTGTGGAAGGGAGGAGACGTGTCAGATAGTCTTACATCTCCCTGTGGCTTTTAGAAATGTGTGTCTGTGTGTGTCTGTGTGTATGTGTGTGTGTGTGTGTGTGTACATGTGTGTGTGTGTGTTTACGTGTGTCTGTGTGAGTGTGTGTGTGTGTGTACATGTGTCTCTGTGTGTGTGTGTGTGTGTGTGTGTGTGTGTGTGAGTGAGTGTGTAACAATGTGTTTTACATGAAAGCATGAAAGGAAGAGTATGAAGTTACAGTGGTGATAATCATAATACCCAAAGCTAAGAACAAATGTGTGTATGTGTGTGTCTATGTGTGTGTATGTGTGTGTCTATATGTGTGTGTGTGTAGCCTGATGCCAGTGGCCAAAGCTTCTGAAAGTAACACGTAGTCATGTGTGTATTTGACGGTTGTGTTTGACCCGATCTTGTTGTGTTTGTGGAGCTGTTAGACAGAGGTATGGCTGCTTCCTGATTTCACTGACAACGCTGAATGTAGAACAGTTTTATTTCAAGCCATTTTTGGCATCTCGTTATTCCCTCCCACAGCAGCTTGAGCATAGAGGAGAAGCAGGGTGGTGCTGCAGTGGTGTGGTGGTTCGGAGGAGCAGGGTGGTGCTGCAGTGGTGTGGTGGTTCGGAGGAGCAGGGCAGTGCAGCAGTGGTGTGGTGGTTTGGAGGAGCAGGGTGGTGCTGCAGTGGTGTGGTGGTTCGGAGGAGCAGGGCGGTGCTGCAGTGGTGTGGTGGTTCGGAGGAGCAGGGCGGTGCTGCAGTGGTGTGGTGGTTTTGGAGGAGCCAGCAGGACAAGCAGCACCACTGACAGCCACTCCTGATCAGTTCCTGTCGTCTCGCACACACACACACACACATACACACACACAGTATGCACACACACACACACAGGTTACTTTCAGAGGTGTTGCGTTTAGACCGTACTAAAGTGATAAAGTAAGATAAGGGTTGTACACTGGCATGTGTGTGTACATATGTGTGTGTACATGTGTGTGTGTACACGTGTGTGTGTACATGTGTGTGTGCATGTGTGCATGTACATGTGTGTGTGCATGTGTGCGTGTACGTGTGCGTGTACATGTGTGTGTGTGCATGTGTGTGTACGTGTGTGTGCATGTGTGCGTGTACATGTGTGTGTGTGCATGTGTGCGTGTACATGTGTGTGTGCATGTGTGTGTGCATGTGTGTGTGTACGTGTGTGCATGTGTGTGTATGCATGTGTGTGTGTGTGTGTAATTGTGCTTTCAATTAAGTCACCAGATGACTCCAGTGTGCAGGTTGTTAGCAGTAAATAAGGTTAGAGTTAGGGTTAGAGTAAGAGTTAGGGTTAGGGTTAGAGTTAGAGTTAGAGTTAGAGTTAGGGTTAGATTTGTAATAAAAGGTTTAAAATAAAGTAAAAACCTTTACGTGCACAGGCACACCCATTATCCAAATTTCTTTCCTTTTTTTTTTTTTTTTTCCCTTTTGGGTTAGAGTTAGGGTTAGAGTTAGGTTTAGAGTTAGAGTTAGAGTTAGGGTTAGAGTTAGGGTTAGATGGCCCTGTTTAGCAGAGCAGTGGATTAAGTTTCAAGTTTCAAGTTTATTTGTCATTTACACATTATGTCAGGACATAACATGTATTGAAATGCTTGGGGTGAGGCTCAGATACATCTCTACAGCAGCATTATAAATGTAAAAACAGTGCAAACATACAATAAATAAACAATATTGAAGTAAAAATAGACTAGAATATATACAAGAAATAACTGAAATATATAAAGGATTATACACAACATACACCAGATATATACATGAGATGTGCAGGAGAGCCTATGTAGAAACTTTGCATAGGCAGTTTATTTAAAAGGATAAATCTGTAAATCTGTTTGAAGTGACTAAAGTGACTTAGTGAAATTATCCATAGCAGCACTATCAGAATAGATAATAAATAATAAATTTTATTATTATGGGATGTCAATAACATGACAACTCCACTGACAGTTTGCCTGGTATAATTAGTTCCTTACAAATGTCAGTAGGAGGAATTGAATCAAGGTTGTATGATGCTGTGTGTGTGTGTGTGTGCGTGTGTGTGTGTGTGTGTGTGTGTGTGTGCGAGAGAGAGACAGAGAGAGAGAGAGAGAGAGAGAGAGAGTGTGTAAAAGAAAGCGATGGGAAGGTATTTATTATTCAGCAAAATCATATTCTCTCATTTTGCAGGTGAAGAAACCTCTCTCTGATACTCACGGTCCGGACCCCTCTGACAATAGGTAACATACACACACACACACACACACACACACACAATACTGAATGCTGAAAATGGATATATCGACTAAAGTTGGTTTAGAAGTTGCTTATGACTGATCATGGCATTTGACAGTGAGAAAGTTTTCAGAGGGTCTGTAGTGGTAGACACATACTGTCACAAGAGGATCGATCAGACACACACACACACACATCCACCCCCCCTCCACACACACTCACACACACACACACACACACACACACACACACACACACATCCACCCCCCCTCCACACACACTCACACACACCACACACACACAGAGAGATGTTAAAGTCATTGCATGTATGAGTGGGTGTACTTTAAGAATGTTCATTGTAAGGTCTTTTGAGTACCTGGATCTGGGGTGGTGAAAGTGTGTGTGTGTGTGTGTGTGTGTGTGTGTGTGTGTGTATGTGTGTATGTATGTGAGTGTGTGCGAGTGTGTGTGTGTGACCTGTTGAATGTTCATACAGATGTTTCTGCCATAGATGGAAAAATCTGCTGAGTGTTATACCATGATTAAAGAAGCAGCCGAGAGAGAACAGAGAAATAGACGTAAAGAGAGGGACAGAGAGAAAGTTGTTTCATTTCCTGGCGTGTGAAATATGTGTCAGTGGTGATGATTTGGGCAGGATGGGGATCCACTCTGCCTATCCTGCCACATCACAACACCACTGAGCATCAAACTGACTCATCACTAAGCATCAAACTGACTCATCACTGAGCATCAAATTTAAAGCCTGACTCAGTTTGAAAAGAAAACATAGCTAGTTGAGTGTGTATGGGAACTGAATTATACGTATAACTGATATAATTTTACGACTGTCATCAACATCATTACATTGCAAAACATTTAACATTTTAGGCAGTTAGCAGACACTTTTATCCAGAGCAACTTACAAAAGTGTTATTTGCTCACAAAATGTATCCTAGCCAGTAAGTATGATAGAGTTCAATATACACTTGAACTGCAACACTGCTAAAATACAGAAAACAATGATCCTCGTAGCAGTGCTAAAGGATGAGCTCTGTCAGACAATAAGTACAATAACAAACAATAACAAACAATGAGAGAAGAGTTAGAGTTACTCAGCAGTAGTATAAAATGTGATGAGTGTAGGATCAATGGTCATTGAGATACTCTACAAATAGACGAGTCTTCAGTCTATGTTTGAAGACTGCAAGGGATTCTGCTGTCCGGACATCCAGTGGAAATTCATTCCACCATAGGAACCAGGACAGAGAACAGTCTAGAAGCTTGTCTTCTGTAAGAACTGTAAGAAGCCTTGGTGATTCAAGTTGAGCTGTACTTGAGGCTTGAAGTTCTTGAGGTACTGATCAGGCTTTTAATCATTATCATCATCATCATGCAGCAAGGGGCTGGTCCATTTTTGGCTCTGTAGGCAAACATCAGGGTTTTAAATCTGATATGAAGGGAAATGCAGAAATGGAGTTACATGCGTGACTTTGGAAGACTGTAGTCGTGCTGCTGTGTTCTGGATCAGTTGTAAAGGCCTGAAGTCCTGTAGAGGAAGAACAGCAAGAGGAAGACTGAGTTGCAGTAGTTGAGTTTTGAGATGGCACGAATCTGCACAAGCACCTGGGGTGGCTTCCTGTGCAAGAAAGGGCTGAATCTTTCATATGTTACAAAGGAGAAATCTGCAGGACCGGGTCAGGTTTGATACACGAGTCCAGAACTGGTCGTCCAAAGTTATGCCCAGGCTACGAGCAGCTTCAGGTGGCAATATCAGTAAGTTCTCAAAAGGAACAGTGAGGTCATGGAGAGTATTGGGAGTCCCTGGGATATATAGAAGCTCTGTTTTACTGAGATTGAGCTTAAAAACATTTATAATAATCTAGAGCCCTATAGAGGCAATTGCCTGGTACAGTGTGTTTTCTCCATCTCTATAACTCATTAATGATCAGTCTCTGACCACAGCTAGGGTTAGTTCTGGGATGGGAGCCGTTCTCAACCCACCAGGGAGACTGGCACGTGTGGAGACTAGCATGATTGCTAATGCTATGCTGGGAAGGGACTACTATGCAAATCATATTCAGACCAAAGGACCTGCTCTGTGATCAGACAAAGCACAAATGGCAGTACAAATGGCAGCAAAATACCCTCGCAAGATGTAAAGGTGCTGAGTTGAGGCAGTGGTGGGTGTATATTTACTAACTAAATAAATGGACCCGGGTTCATTTGCCATGTTCTTGGACATAACCTCCTTTTGTTGAGTTCTACTCTGTGCTAGAAAGTAAAAATCTTTCTTGTATCTTTGTTTCTCTCTCTCTCTCTTTCTCTCTCTCTCTCTCTCTCTCTCTCTCTGTTTTTATGGTGATTGTTTGGGTGTCTTATTTCTGTCTAGATCTTTGGAGATGCAGGAATTATCTACTCCTCAGCACGCAGTCACCAGCGTCAATGACAGCAGCTCCAAACTGGACAAGAGTCTCCTCAGTAATAATATCTCGACCAATGGAACAGGAGGTGAGAGGTGACACGTGCAGATTAGAGGCATAAAAATACATCTCTAGAAATGCCCTGATATTTTGTTATTCAGCAAGACATAACTTACATTTTAGCAAAAAAAAAATCTTACATTTTATTTGTTTGTTTGTCTATTCATTTTTTATTCAGAACTGTGTCGATTTTAGATATTCACTATTACTTATCTTTTATAATGTGAAGTGTATAATGCATACAGACAGGACTGAAGAAGAGAGGGAGAGGTGTGTGTGTGTGTGAGAGAGAGAGTGTTGGTGTTGTTACAGCAAAGGTGTGTGTTATTGTGTTCTTGTACTCATTGGTAACTCCTGAACGCAGGAGCTATTTTGATGATAAAGACGCTGGTCTCAGAACCCAGGGATCAGGTCGTTAAAGGTGCTGTAAATGGCTCCCTGTTGGTGGGTGGGGTGGAGCTTGTCAGTCGGCGGG
>JAOYMR010000022.1:1097937-1118262 GCA_025802075.1 Tenebrosternarchus preto
GTGTGTTTTTGAGTACAGTTTCAGTCCTTAACCCTCCTTGTGTATTTAGTGGGTTTTTTTGTAAAGTTTCAGTCCTTAACCCTCCTTGTGTATTTAGTGGGGTTTTTTGTAAAGTTTCAGCCCTTAACCCTCCTTGTGTATGTTGTGGTTTTTTTTGTACAGTTTCAGTCTTTAACCCTCCTTGTGTATGTTGTGTTTCTTTTTTTTTTTTTTTTTGTAGTTTCAGTCCTTAACCCTCCTTGTGTATGTTGTGTTTTTTGTAGTTTCAGTCCTTAACCCTCCTTGTGTATGTTGCGTTTTTTTTTTTGTAGTTTCAGTCCTTAACCCTCCTGGTGTATGTTGCGTTTTTTGTAGTTTCAGTCCTCAGCCCTCCTTGTGTATGTTGTGTGTGTGTTTTTTGTAGTTTCAGTCCTTAACCCTCCTTGTGTATGTTGGTTTAAACAAACTTGGAAAAGATGGTTTAGACTCCTTTGTGTAAGTAAGCTTAGCTGCATAGGAAGTTTGATAGCAAAAAGTGATATCAGCAAATGTAACCTGTAGCTGAAATACCAAATGAACTTTAACTATCACCTAGCAAGCTGTTAATAGCATGTGAAGCCCAGGTGCTTGTGTTTGAGCAATAAAAGAAGTGCTATTCAGATGAGGTCAGAGTGTCTACTGGGTTATAGGCCAAACCTTCAGAAAAGCACTCTGTCCTTTCATGGTTAAAGATATGTGGAGCCTACAGTGGAGCAGCCCTCATTTAAGGCATCTCTGACTGTGTCTCTTCTGTCTGTGGAATTACAGGGTTTTGAGGCCTTCTTTCAGGCCGTTGAAGACAACAAGGGAGACGCGTTCTTCAAAGGTTAAAGCCAAATGAGGATTCTCTTACACCGTCTCTGTTAGCAGACAGAAAAAAGCTCAAAGCTGCCACCTGAATAATCTTTATATATAAGCACTTTGCTTGCACAGCTGATGAAGGACCTCTGTCCAAACTGTCCTGTTTTCTGCAGACCTTGTGTACTTCACTGCAATCTGCAATCTCTCTATACCTCTGTATGGAATATTCTTGGTATTGTTGGTGGTTAGATATACAATTCAAAAGTGTTTTTTTTACTTTTCAAGTTCTTAGAGAAAACCAGATGGAAATTTCATTAATTGTGCATTTTGATAAATATTTTATATTACTCACATACAAAATACAGTTTTCAGGAGAACACAATGTTTATCTGGGAAGAGCTGCCTCTAACAGTTGCACAGAAGTGTTACCAGCACATCCCAGCTGTTAAGTGTCATGCTGACCTCTGCATCTTATATGATTTTACATGAATTTATCAGAGTGTGATTGGTTGATTACAATAAATCTCACTCCAGTCATGCAGTGCAATGTTTCTCCAGTGCTGTTTCATGTGGAAATTGCACCTCCCTCACATGCACATCATCTTTTGTTTAGGTTAGAATGGAAAACAACAATTTCATATGCTTTTCATAGTTCCTTAATATGTCACAGCTATTGAAATGTCCACTTGATGGCAGCACACAACCACGTTTTGGAACATAGGAGATTCTGTTGGAACAGCTTTACAGACTCATACTCCAGAGTTGTATGCATAGCAATCTATTGTGTGACTAAACCACAGAAAGTGTGGGGACCGTGTGCATATGACATCTGCTGGTACGTGGAAGTGTGCAGTGTGTTGGGATTTGTATTATTATTTGTATTATCAGAGAGGTTCTTGGGTTCCCTTGTGCAGCTTCTTGTTCAAGATGAAGTAAAATGACCCCGATTCTCTGGCATGTGGAGTAGTATCTTAATACTCTGGTAGTATATAAGGTCTGTTTGTACAATGGTTCTATTTCTAATGTGGAATATAACTAACAATATTCCAGAAGCCTCTCTTCTTTCAAAGTATTACCAGGAGAGCACCTTATAGTTATATGCCAACCTAAACAAGAACATGTGTATTCATCAGGCAAACACAAGTCGCTGTGAATATTATTCACTTTTATTAGTCTGTCATATATATTGTATGAAAAGTACATAGTCAAAGTTGAGCACAAAGTATCTGCTTCTTTCTTCAAGAGAGGAATGATTCAGTAGGTGTGCATGTGTGGGTGTAAGAATATCAAAGGTAGCAGTTTGAACAGCAGAGTTGTGTGCACCCATTGGAGTTTGCAGGTACATTTGTAAACATCAATGCAGAACTCACTTACATGGAGTCACTGAAAACACAGGAGCAGGGTAAAGAGGGTATGTGAACTTACAACAACAGGGAAAGAGATGTGATTGTGTGTAGGGTAAGTAAATTCACACAGAAATATCAAGCAGGATAAATTCACCAGATTAGCATATATGTTGCTGTACATAAACATTGTCAACACTGATGGAATCACTTCATGTTAACACAGACACCTGAGTATGTGTTCATGAGGCAGTAATGGGATGGACTTAGGCAAACACCTTTCCACAGCTAGCATTAACATGTGCTAGCACTGCAGCTAGCATTAACATGTGCTAGCAAGCATCAACATATGCTAGCATTACCAAAATGCCAAGCTCAAACAGTGTATGTGAGAGGGAGTTCACAAAAAACTTTGCAAAGAGAATATGACATAAATTTTTTAGAAGTCTGTGGAGCAGGCGGCGTGTCCTTAGCAAAGCTACTTAAAGCTTTTGTCAGTAGAAAATATAAAAAATATTCTGAATCATATAATCTTCTTGTCTTAATCACTGCGTTAATAACACGCAAAAGGTTCTTGTGTAGAAGTGTTACTCGTCGTGTTCTGCACAGTCTCAGATTTCTGTGTTTATCTAACCCACCTCATTTAGCTTCAGCAAGGCCTTTGTGAGCTGATCTGGTTTATTAAAATCGGATGCACACTGCAGTATGTAGCTGTTGCAACTCTTTGTCCCACAGGGGTGGCTCCACTGAAAAGCAGAGCTGAGGTCAGTGGATGCCGTTTCCTATACAGGATCGTTCTTTGGGCCTCTAGCCTGCACCACTACACACATCGAAGCTTTTTAAAGGACACCAGTACACTAGGAACCAAATGCATTTCCTCCTATTCATATTTCCTCCTACTGGCCACAGTGAAATGTTTTTCCCTTTTACTCCATAGAGGAACCACAACTTTCACACACACACACACACACACACACACACACACACACACACACACACACACACACACAGCTGTGCTATGCGTAAATTAACCAGTAATGCTGATGTCTACTCCCACAAAATCACAGAGCACAAAGCAAGACCTGCACACAATACAGACCTCACAACACACAAACATCTTACATTGATTGTCATGCACCACTTCAACTCATACAGGGATACATACATTTTACTGTTATTGTCATACACCAATTAAACATAGTGACATATACATTTAAACAGTCCATCTCAGAGTGACTGCCGTTGGACTGACGTGTCATGCAGCAGTGATACATTAAAAAAACAACAGGACTCATTTTCATAAGGATATGTTTTGTTAGCACACTGGGTGTGATGGGTGTCTGGGTGTGATGAGTGTCTGATGGATGTGTTGGGTGTCTGGGTGGGATGTGTGAGTGTTGGGTATGTCTGGGTGTGTGATGGGTGTGTCTGGGTATGATGAGTGTGTGATGATTGTGTTGGGTGTGTGTGTGTGTGTGTGTGTGTGATGATTGTGTTGGGTGTGTGTGTGTGTGTGTGTGTGATGAGTGTATTGGGTGCATGTGTGGGTGTGATGAGCGTGTTGGGTATGTGTGGGTGTGATGAGCGTGTTGGGTATGTGTGGGTGTGATAAGTGCATCATGGGTGTGTGATGGATGCATGTTGTGGGTGTGGTGACACTAGTCTCTAAGCTAAGCTTTTGAAGGTGTTTGGCAAAAACATAGATGCAAGTTCTACATTCTCTTAGGAAGAGTGAGACATCAGGAACCCTGGGTGAGAGGCACAGTGCTTGGGTGCAGGTATTGTGCTTTACTCACTCGATGCTCCAGAACCCTACAGAAGGTAGAGGAAGACTCAGTTAAGCGCAGAACTAACTTCACTTCAGCCACATCCCAACTGCTCTGGGGTTTCAAAGATCTCTCTTAAATGATATATCAGATTTGCAATGTCATTGTGAATAATTAAAAACCTGGGCTGTTTCTTGTACATTTCCTCTGGGAGAAATAATCAGATTATTCTCAAACCAAGGTACAAAGATGAATTCTGAGAAATTGTTTTCTGATGATAATTTCAGATACTCAGTACTCATACAGCTTCATACAGCAGGAGAGTGGAACCTGCTGGATTTGTTTTCAAATTGTTCTTCAATATTTGATTCTTGTGCTGAACCAACATGATGTTGTTCAAGTAAATACATCACTGATGTAGAAAATGTATGTAACAATATGAAATAAGGCATAGAAAAGAGAAAAGGAGTGAGTGACATGTATAGAAGTAGAGGAAATTAAAATTCAAATTAGATAAGGTGTGTGTGTGTGTGTGTGTGTGTGTGTGTTTGTGTGTGTCTACCTTCACTGAGGGTTGTGAGTTGAGGTGAAGAAATGAAAACACAGTGTTTGTTTCTTTAGCCTGGAAGAAGGCCTCATAATCCTGAAGGAATAAAACAAAATATCTCTAAGGTACAGTATATGAATTTTAAAGAAAGCTACCTGTAGCACTGGACAATCCGTGCGGCTCGTCTTGATTGGCCAGGAGTTACTGAGAATAGGAATCTGACAACCCAGATAATGCTGAGATTATAGAACAGGATATACAAGGTTAAATCTAGTTAAAGTTGCTTCAGTGTGTGACAGTGACCTTTCACCCAGCAGTGACCTTTCACCCAGCAGCCTCCGTTAGGTGCTGATGGCGGTTCACGCAGTCAATGTTTTTGTTGTATGCCACGCCCCTCTCAACCTCCCGTCTCATTCACCATAACACCTACGTCTTAGTATGCTCTTATGTTGTCGCCTTCTCTGTTGATCAGAGTATTTGTCTGCCAAGTGAAGGAATCTGAGGCTGAGTGTTGTCGCTGCCATTTGTCTAGAAAAATAGAGTATCTTTTACTACATGTACTAAGCCCAGCACAAGCCACTTTTAAACCTCTTGTGTGTGTGTGTGTGTGTGTGTGCACGCACGCATGTCCATCTCCCTTATCTGTGTTCAGCAGAAACTAATGGAAACAGTTGGGGGAAAAAACACAGGTTGGAACTTTTTTCACCAGTACTGCAAGAAAAATACCATTTAGGGTCACATGACTGGCAAGGAGGGAGCATGGCAAATCCCACTGGATGCTGCCATTGGTTAAAAAAGGGAGTGGAAATCCAGAGCTAGGCTGCAAAACCACTGCAAAAACCGCTGCAAAACCACACTTGAAAAATAATTGGTTCAGGATAAGAATTGAAGTAATCCATCTATGCTGAAACTGAAGCTCTCAAGTAAACCATCTCCAAAGACAAGTTACTGATGCATGCAAAACTTGATATGTGATCTTTACTTACAGATATTGATATTCAGTACATCTCCAGTGAGAGCCAGTCCAATGGAGACTCACTACACATCACTACTCATTTTTCTCTATTACTGATAAAAGTGTCTTATGGACACTGTCATCATTAACGGACAAGGGAAGTTAATCTACATATTACAAGAGAAGTTAAGATACATATTACAAACCCTTTAATAATCATTTAATAATTAAACAAATCACACATTTGATTAATAATCACACATTTGTCCACCAAGAACTGCTAATGAATTGGTTTAAGTGCAATTCAGAGGAAGGGAATATTTTTAATTCTTAATTTCCAGTTTATGTACATAAAATAGCAGACCTTAACAGCAGGAGACCATTTACAGGATGATGGTTGCTATGCAGACTGATATATGCATCCTTAATGCAGCTCACCCTACACTAGCTAAAGGGTCAGTTTTCCTGCTGGCTTTGTTATCAGATTTATTGATGAGACTGAGATCTCTCGCCCACTCACCCCACAGTAGATGGCTCCATTAAATATCTGCGGTGGGAGCGGCTTGCTCTGTCCTGGTCTTTTCTCTTTCGGAATGTTCTGATACATCCAGAGCCTCTGTTCCTCCTGCATGGTGATGTCCACCTCCTCAAAAGTGATGCCGTTTGCCTCCAGGAAGCCCACGACTAACTGCTGGTGCTTTTTTACCTGTGTTATAAATGGTATAGATGGAATGAAAAACACATACCACTGGCTGTGTGTGTGTCTGTGTATAAATACAGATGGCTAATGGAGGGGTGAGTGAGGGGTAGTCATTAGCAGGACAAGGGAAGAGGGTATTGATCTCCAGGTGCATAACTGAGGAAAAATGGACAGTTACATCTGAACTGGACACACAGACACAGTCCTCACTCAGTGGATCTCCAACACACACACACACACACACACACACACACACACACACACAAGTGAACTAACAAAGACTCCCCTTTACATATTACTCTCCCTTATGTATAGACACAAACACACACACACACACACATTTTTCTACCTTTTCAGGACTGTAACTATCTGTCATAAGATATTTTTATGTCTTACAAATCACCCAACTTTAACATCAGTAACCATTTTTTGTGTTTTAGTTTAAAAAGAAACTTTGGGTAAATAGTATTTTACCTTACAAAGTACATTTCCAAAAATAGGTTTGTGAATCCTTTTGAAAATGCTTGAGGTATGATCTTTAGACAGACAGACAGACAGATGTGACAGTGGCAGGGAGGAAGCAAGACATGAATGTGTATGAGGAGTGTCTTTATTCTCCAAACTAATAAAGACACATAACACTAATCAGATCAAAAAAGAACCAAAAGGAAAAATCAAACACATGGCCAGTAAAAACACCGACGGCACAGAGACGGAGAAGAACAGTACATAAAAACACCAACGGCACCGAAATGGAGAAGAACAGTAAATAAAAACACAGATGGCACAGAGACGGAGAAGAACAGTAAATAAAAACACAGACGACACAGAGACGGAGAAGAACAGTAAATAAAAACACAGCATAGAGACGGAGAAGAACAGTTAATATGCAAAAAAGAAAACAATCAAAGAAAGAGAAAAAAATGATTTGGTAGATAGCAAAAAAAGGGCTGTGCACATGGATGTAGAATCATCAAACGAGTGTCAAAGATCCAGAGTAGCATCTGGATAATATCTGGAAAACATCTGTGTTCACAACTCTTCCAGATGAAAACCACTGGACACGGCTGGTGTTCAAAATGAAGGCAGCACAGATAGAACCACTGCTCACTGAAAAGTCACTCCTGTCAATTTTAAGTTTGCTAAGGACTATCAAAATGTTGCACACCAGTTCTAGAATAATGGCATGTGGATTTAGATTCCTTAAATCCAGTTGGAGGCCAATAAAGAAACAGCTGTCCTTGATCTAAAACTCAGACAGTATGACAAAAATCCAGAAAGGAAGTCAATCAACCCCATGAATTAAAATAAGAAAAAAATATATATATTTGAGAAGAAGTGACCATATTCCCCTTAAATGTTTTTCACGATCAAGGGAAGGCAATTCTCGCTAGCTATCCCAAAAACATCCATAAACTGTAATAGTCGTAAACATAAGAAAATGCCAAAATACCTCCTAACTGCAAAACAAGGTCCCATGGTTACCAAATATAAGGATTAACACACTTTATATGTCAGTGGTCTGACTGACTCATTTGTTTAATAAAGATGTGTACTTTAAAATATCTGTTAAATAAGCTTTATTTATCCTGAAGATCACAGTTTAAAGGCCTTTCATGCAGAATTACAGGTTAATGAATGTTTTCTTGTAGTTGGTTTTCCTACATAGTCATGACATTGAGAGTAAGCAGTACTGACTCTCTGTGTCTGTGTTTGCTGACAATGCAAAGTGTGTTGCTGGGCACTGCCAACAGAACAGTTTTAGCTGAAACAAGTCACCGTGACAATGACACACACACACAAACGCACACACACTCTTTGGGTATGCCTGCTGATGAATCTGTCTGAAGCACATGTACATGTGTGTGTGAGTATGTTTGTCCGTTTACGTGAGTTGGACTAATTCTCCATTAAAAATTAAGTTCCTCATTTTGTTTATATGTTTGTACTGTTCTAATGGACAGTGCGCAGGACAATACCTGGTGTAATCTACTGCAGAACAATGATGCTTATGATGTCCATGCACACACAGAGGATCTCAACATAGCTACAGTTATATCTGCAAAACACAGATGAAAATACAGATAATGTAGCTTTCTACTTACTTTCCAACACCCTTATATATAATATTTAAAATGTACACTATGTGCAAAAAACATTCTGTTTTTAAATGTTACAAAAAACAAAAAAAAACCCAACTACATTATATTCTAAGATAAACAGAAACAATAAGTAAAAAGACAAAAACACACAAAAAAAGGTTCAGCCATTCAGAACACAGGGGCTCATCACACAGGACCAGCTCCGGTGTGCGTGAGCAGCACAGGGTGACTCATTTATCTCATATGCAGAAAGATTCTTGTCAGTGAGTGAAATGCATAAGAAAGTAGTTTAAAAGTTCCACAGTGGGCAGGTGGGTAGGTTTTACTTGCTCACATGATCAGAATCTGTTCACTAGTGGGGGACCCCAGCACACACTCCCTCTGTCCCACTCCACACCCCACAGCCAGTGAACAAGCAGGTGTCTCTTCTCAACAATATTCTTATTCACACATATATCTCTCAAAATTCCCCATACATGAATTAAAGCAGACACTCCCAACAATTGTCTCTCAAAATTGAAGAACCACACACAGACACACACTCACACGCCTCCATACAGATGTCTGTTTTATAGAAATTAAATTAGAGAGAGTTTCCATGTTTGTGTGGGAGAGGAACTACCATATCAAATTGCTTTTCCTTAATCACCATCTTGTCCATCTTCAAGTCACTGCATTTGTGTGTGCGAGAGGGACAGAGAGAGAGAGAGAGAAAGAAAGAGAGAGAATAATTTGCGTGCTTGACTAAAAATAGCATTGTCTAAACAAATCCAACTTCTGTAGAAATAGGGAGACTGGGGAAATCAGTGCATTCCTCGTGTGAAGCATTACTTAACGTCTCCATCTGATAAACAGTGAACACAGTGTAAACCCAAAGGCTTCTACAATCAAAATCTTGTCTGATGTCAAAGATCATATGACGGACGCCATCCTGACATCACGGACGTTTACTGCACTCTTAAGAGGTCAAAAAATCGATGTCTGTGAGACACTCCATTAAAGGACTGAAATATAACCCTGCAACAACTCAGAGAGAAGAGGGACAGGCACAGTTGTCTCTGTAACAAAATGGAACAGATCACTTGGACCTTGGTGGACTGCGATGCCTGTAAACGAACTGGGGCTGAAATCACACACTTTGGTCTCTGCCTCTCTTGCACTGTTTACTGTATTGTACACAGGAGAATGGAGATCACCAATCACCAATTAGTCCACTTTAAAATGTAAAAACTGAGTGAGATTACATATTAGATTACAGAGATTACAGAGTCTCAGCATGCAAGAAAAAAAGGTCACAGGCATGAATAAAGCATAGTGGAGCACAAACAGAGGTGTTTAACGGAGAATCTGCAGGTGTTTCACTACACACACACACACACACACACACACACACACATACACACACACACTTTACCAATTTTATGATAGAGCACATTTAATTAAATACCTGTTATATCCATTTCTACAGATGTAACTTTATACTGATAATCAAGAGATAAACTACAGTTTGTCTTACAGGACAGTACAAAATACTTCTCCCATTTGAATGAGCGCAACTTCAAAATCTCTAATGAAAACAAGAACTCCTTTTACTCACCGCGAGAGACCCGGACGAGGAGGTGATGTATACTCTTACCACCATTCTAATCCTCGCTTCACTTGCTCTAATAGATAGCTGGCACTCAGCTCACTTTGCGTCCGCTCAACCACTACACTGATTTGAAGCAATGTGTTGTCTACTTTCCCTCGCAGCACAGAGTGTACTACAACATTAAACTAATGCGCCCCCGGTATTTGTTTCACAATAACGGTGCGTGATCCATATGTGCACTTTGCTCCCCCAACTGGCGCGCAGGGAACATACATCGCCTATCACATGGACTAAAACGAACAACAAATGGATGATGGGAAGTGTAGTTAACAATAAAAGAAAACTGACTTTCATTGTTCACTTTTAAACCTACGTGTTCTAAAGCATCGTGTAGGTTAAAGCCTACATTAGTGACTCTTGATCTAAAACTCAGATAAACAATCAGCTAATAACAGCGGTCCTAGGATGATGATGACGACATTATCATCATCATCTTCTTCTTCTTCATCAAAAACAAAACAAAAAAACAGCGAAAACAACATATTTTAATATTTCAGAAGTGGATATGCTTCATGTAACTGAGTGATTAAGTTTAACAGGAGAGTTTCTATGGCTGCTACTATCTGTGTCAATATATAGTTACCGTGTCCAAGGGCGGTTGCTATGGCAAGGCGTCACTATTACGCCGTTATTAGCAGCGCGAGGCGTGGACGCAGCGTTAGCAATACTCACTTCTACTCGGTTAGATGAATCCAGTCAAAAACCTTGATCCGTTTTAAGTTAAAGTTGTTTAATTAAAAGTCAACGAACAGCCGTTGTTCTACAATGTGTGAGAAAACCATGTTAAGCGCTGAAGATACGTTACTTTTTCTAATTGGCTATAATGGCTTTGCTTACTGTGAATGTAATCCTATCTGTTTACTTTACTAGCTAGCCAACTTAGTTAGCTGTTTAAGTTACTTAGCCGAAACAACATTTCTGTTGACTGTCGACGTAAAGGGAAGACATGGATGGCTAGGAAGAACCGGGTAAATGTGAAAAGAATGTCATTTTGTTTCATATCAGAATCCTTGTTGGTTTTAATTTAGTCGAAGGAACGTTTAGAGACTTGAAGCTAGGTAGCTAGGTAGCTAACCTAGCAAGCGACTAACGAGACTGATCTACTACAGTTACCAAAGCTCTAGGTACTAACTTAAGCTATCAAGCTAGCTAGCTAGATAAATTACTTGTAAGTAATCGTTGATGTATCACATCAACTGACTCACATAGTTCATTTTCTTGTAATACAGCTAGCTAGTATATTTATATGGTATCTGGTAAAATGCACCTTTGGCTTATTATAAATAGGTGACAGTACAGTAAACTCTTAAGTTTTGATTTTGACACCTGTAGCTGCTAACCAGGTCAGTGACGGTGAACTACTCTGATCAGCTAGTTAGATAATGGTTTCGGACATTAATTGGAAATGCTTAATGATTTTATGCTGTGTACATTAAAAAAAAAAGTCAGTATATATTTGAATGCAGTCAAGAATAGCCATTTTCAAGATTGGTAAATGATTAAACGTTATTGTCAGTGCTCAGTATAAGTACAGGGCAACGAAATGCAGCTTTATCATCTACCAGAAGCGCTTATTGTACATTTCTTTATTGACAGAACTGTCTATGGCTTTCTGCTTACTATTTGCCGACCAGGTTTCTTACTAAAGTGCATTTAGAGTGTAACAAACAGAACGTCATAATTCCTCCCCCAAACCTCTTCATACCAAAGTTATTAAAACCATCAGTGATTTTTCCAGTGTCCTCCTGGTGAGCCCCAGAACTCTCCTTTTCTTATATCATTCTTTTAAGTCTCTAATTCCAGTAGTAAAGTAGTAAATAACTATGAATTGAATAAGATATGAAGGAAGCACAGTTCCCTACAAACGGAAATTTTTGTTTATTTGTTTTAAAATTCTGTTCGTACTCGTACCTCTGGGCTGACTTCAGTAGACTTGCGCTTCTTCTGTTTCTGCCATGTTCCTGCATCATCATTGCAGAGAAGCCATAGAATGTTCTAGGCGCAAAGTTGATTGAGTCAGACATTGGCCAGAGCGTACACTGTTAGCGAAATCTGTAAGTCAGGCATTCAAGAATCCAGCTGTTCCCTGTTTCTCACTTACTGGTTTATATAGTTCCATCAGTGTAGTCAGTCTCAGTAAGAGGACCGTCTTTATCCTACATGTTTACAGTGTTATGCACAAGAGGTATAAGGCCACCCCCCCCCAATCCAAGGAATGCTGTCTGATTTGCATCTCAGGCAGGGGACAAGTGGGGACAAGCATGTAGAATAGTCACAATGGCTGCTATACACATCAGTGGAGACAGGAGACATTTGGTTTATCAGGACTGTGAGGACCTGTTTAAGTTTATTATTATTATTATTATTATTATTATTATTATTATTATTATTATTATTATTATTATTATTACTGTTTTGGTTTGTGTTGTTGAAATATTGGTGGCTGGGGGCAGATTTTTGTGAATCATTTCAGAGAGCTCATGGTTAGCTGTTGTGTGAGTCACGTTACAATTCTCTTGTAGCCCAGGTGCAGTCATGTACAGAGACACAAATATACACACTCTCACTCACACACACCCACGCACACCTTTCAAGTGTGCCGTAGCCATCTCAGGTCTTTCATTTGTTGTCAAGGCGATGGGGGGAAACAATTTCTAGATTGGTTACATTTAAGGCAAGTGATTTCAAGTGAAAACAACCTTTCTCTCTGATGTACAAATGTACCCTAGGGAACAGTATAGATTTGGGAGTTTGGAGACTGATGGATTCTCCAAGTGCACTGGACTCTTTAGAGCATAATCACGCAGAGGGTTCGGGACGCAGCCGACTGTCCCGACGCAGCCATGGGAAGAACACTGACTCACCTCTCCGCTCTGGAAAACGGGACGAGAAGCTACACGACAACACCAAAAGCTTGCCGGTGGAGCAGGCTCACACCAGAACAAGGGAGCCAAGCCTCGACCCAGATCAGGATCCAGACCAGATCTCTGATGGAGAGCGGAGCAGCGCCTCCTTCTACTCGGATGATTATGAGAATGTCTCTCCGTCTCAGAGGTCCCTGTCCCCACAGTACATCTCTCCATCACATCCTCACAGGGGAGGAAGGCCTCGAAGAGTCTCCAGCAGCCCCTTACAGCGAACAGGTACCTGTGTTTGTACCTGTGCCTAGGAGCCCACACAAGCATGTAGAATTGTCACACACACAACACATGCAAACAGTATGTTTTTTGGTATAGGCCATACTAGTGCACAGAGACACATACCTGCACTTACATGCACTCAGGCATAATCTCACTCAAAGAACAATGAAATGGCCATCTATAAAATGCAAAGCTTCAGGTGACTGAACTACTGTCAGACAGGCTTATGTCATGATTAATAACAAATATCTGAGAGGAGGTACACATGCATGTGCACTGCAGGCGGTGAGTTTGAGTGAGTGGTGAGCAATGCCAGGAGGTTGCTTATATGGAATAACTTAAACTAGGAATTGTTTATTCAGATTTCAGAATCTGGCATTACTTTCTATGTTGTTACCATAACGAAACAAACGGAATGTCACAGAAAGGTAAGACAGGAACAGGCCTAGATTTTTTTTATAAAATAAACTCTTGTTTCAGATTGTGTTAGTCAAGTCATTTGCAAGTGTAGTGTACAGAATACTCTTTGCTTTACAGATGCATGTAGTTTAGACACACTGAGATAAGTATTTAAAAGAGCTGTTTTTCCATTGGCTTTTGAATGTTTGTCCTTAGCTTTGGAAAGATCAGGAAAGTTTTTGGAAATTCATGTCCTTATTTTTGGGAAGACGAAAGGGTGATTGTGATCGAGTCTAGTTAGCTGATATTATGTGGGCTGCAGTGCCACTAACAGCCAGCAGATGGCCCAACGCAGGACTAAAACAAAAACACTGACTTGTTTCCTGGTTTGAAGTTGGAATTCCCCATGTAATTCCGTTTCTCATTGCCTAAGCAAGGTTACAGCTGGAAATGTACTAAACTGGTTAAATCTGTGTGTTCATAAGCATCTCCCCTCTCCTGTTTAGGTGTGCATAAGGGAGTATCCCAGCACCCAGCTTCTCAGGCTCCGCCCCATTACCCACACCCGGCTGGCTTACGTGCTCAAAGCCTGAGCCGGGACGCTCTACCCAAAGGCAGCAACGCCCTGCCCAAAGGCGTGGATGCAGTGACTAAACGTGTGCTGTCTGCACGCGTGCTGCGGGTCAGTGAGCTGCGTAACGCACTGGCCGAGCTGCGGCTGCACGCCGACGCGCTGCAGCGCGAGAACCGCCTCCTGCGCCAGCTGCAGCTCCGCCAGGAGAGGGCGCTACAGCGCCACGGTGACGCAGAGGGCGAGGTGACACAGCTGCTGGCACGCCACACCAACGAGACACGCGTGTTGCGCGAGAGGCTTCGGCGCGGACGGGAACGCGAGCGTGAGGCCGAGCGTGGCCGCCGGGAGGCCGACGCCCACCTCCACAAGTGCCGCGCCCGGCTGCACAAGCTGCAGCAGCTGGTGGACGACCAGCACCTGGGCGAGAGGCAAGAGCTGGCGCACAATCTGAGCCTCGTTCAGGGCAGAGCACAGGACAGCGAGCGCAGAGTGAAGGTACCACACACATACACCCTGACCCATATACACATAGTCACAGTACACAGTACAGTGTGTCTTACAGGTCTGAAATATACTTGTTATGGTACCTGTTGGAAAAGGCCAGCGTTACCTGGCAGTAGACAGAAATGTCTACAAACGACAACCATTAATATTTTTAATATAACATAATATTTTTTGATTTAATGAATATTGATATTCATTTTACATAACTCACAGACCTAACCCTTCCCTCCATCTCTGCACATGGAAAGAGTAAGGTAATAGAAAAAGAAAAAACACTCTCTAAAGGTGGCAACGAGTGTGTGTGTGTGTGTGTGTGTGTGTATATATACACGCTATATTGCCAAAAGTATTCGCTCACCTTCCTTGACTCACATATGAGCTTAAGTGACATCCCATTTCTAATCCAAAGGGTTCAATATGACATTGGTCCACCCTTTGCAGCTAGAACAGCTTCAACTCTTCTGGGAAGCCTGTCCACAAGGTTTAGGAGTGTGTTTATGGGAATTTTTGATCATTTTTGACCAGAAGCGCATTTGTGAGGTCACATACTGATGTTGGACGAGAAGGCCTGGTTCATCCACACCAGACTCTGCCATCCATTTCCTTATGGACCTTGCTTTTTGCACTGGTGCACAGTCATGTTGGAAGAGGAAGGGGCATGGCCCAAAATGTCTTGGTATGCTGAAGCATTCAGAGTTCCTTTCACTGGAACTAAGGGGCCAAGCCCAGCTCCTGAAAAACAACCCCACACCATAATCCCCCCTCCACCAAACTTTACACTTAGCACAATGCAGTCAGACAAGTACCGTTCTCCTGGGAACCGCCAAACCCAGACTTGTCCATCAGATTGCCAGATGGAGAAACGTGATTCGTCATTCCAGAGAACGCACTTCCACTGCTCTAGAGTCCAGTGGCGGCGTGCTTTACACCACTGGTGATGTATGGCTTGGATGCAGCTACTCGACCATGGAAACAAATTCCATGAAGCTCTCTGCGCACTGTTCTTGAGCTAATCTGAAGGCCACATGAAGTTTGGATGTCTGTAGTGATTGACTCTGCAGAAAGTTGGCGACCTCTTCGCACTATGCGCTTCAGCATCCGCTGACCCCGCACCATCAGTTTATGTGGTCAACCACTTCGTGGCTGAGTTTCTGTCGTTCCCAAACACTTCCATTTTCTCATTTAGGAGCGAGGAAATTTCACGACTGGATTTGTTGTACAGGTGGCAACCTGTCACAGTTCCACGCTGGAATTCACTGAGCTTCTGAGAGTGACCTATTCCTTCACAAATGTTTGTAAAAACAGTCTGCATGCCTAGATGCTTAATTTTATATACCTGTGGCCATGGAAGTGATTGGAACACCTGATTCCGATAATTTGGATGGATTAGTGAATACTTTTGGCAATACAGTGTGTATATATATAGAGTGTGTCTGTATAATATATAAAAAATCACTCACATGCACGCACACACATACATGGTGGGATTTGTCCCAAATCTAGCTCTCTGTACACTAATTGGAAGGTGGAGGGGCTGAGGATTAGTGAGCATCAGAGCCACTATCCAGGATGAAACAACCAAGATCCAGGAATACATTAGGGAAATTATGAAGTGCTTAGTGAGTACCTGAGACAGCAGAAACCCCAGAAAGATGGGAATATGGAGCAGGAGCCATCCTGGTAGGATAAACCCCTGTACTGTACCATCCTGGTAGGATAAACCCCTGTATATGTACTATCATGGGAGGATAAACCCCTGTACTGTATGTACCATCATGGTAGGATAAACCCCAGTACTGTATGAACCATCATGAGAGGATAAACCCCTGCACGATATGTGTCACCGGCAAATAATGGAAAAATCATACCAATAGCTGGAAAGGGCTGGATTGAAAGACAGCACAGAGGCACTAATCGTGGCAGCACAAGAGCAAACCCTATATACAAGATCAAGAGAAGCTGGGATCTACCACACCAAGCAGGACCCCAGATGCAGGCTGTGCAAAGATAGCCTTGATACAATCCAGCACATAACAGTGGCATGATGTTTGCAGGCAGAGCATACTTGCAACGCCATAACCAAGCGGCTGGTAAAGTATACAGGAACATCTGTACCGAATATAGACTGGATGTTCCAACATTTTAAACGGGATACTCCCCCGAAGGTGGTAGAGAATGACTGAGATCCTGTGGGGTTTCCAGATCCAGACAAAACGTAATGGCTAACCAACAGGACATAGTAGTGGAGGACAAACAGCAGAAGAGGGCTGTAGCGATAGATGTAGTGATCCCAAGTGATGGCAACATCAGGAACAAGGAACATGAGAAGCTTGAGAAATAGCGAAGAGCTAGAAAAGATGTGGAAGGTAAAGGCATCAGTGGTTCCCATAATCGGTGCACTAGGGGCTATGACCCCCAAACTGGGAGAGTGGCTCCAGCAGATCCCACGAACAACATCCGAGATCTTCATCCAGAAAACTGCAGTCCTGGGAACAGATAAGCTACTACGCAGGACACTCAAGCTCCCAGAACTCTGGTAGAGGAACCGAGCTTGAAGGAAAAAAAAAGATGAAGGGGAGGGTGAATGAAGAAATATTTTGCATGTGCATACATTCATACGCTTGGTGTGTTTTTGTTTTCTGATGATCTTGCCCCATCTCAATGCCAGATATTCTCCTTCACTTCCTTATAACCACTCATTTAAAAAAAAAAAAAAAAAAAAACATCTTTGTGAAAGCCAGTAATGGTTACACTATGTCACAGCGGCTTGTTACTCAGGGAAACTTTCCTATGGTAATCATCTCAGGAGGTCACATGTTTCACACATTTTTACAAACAAATCTGTTGTTTGTTTTCTCTTCTTTCTGCTTTACCCCGTCCGTCCCTTTATCTCTGCCCATAAAAGCTCAGGCGCCTGTTTATGCTGAGTTTATCAAAAGTAAACAACTGCTCTCTTAAACCTCTTCATACATGTGTGGTGACCATTAAGAAGTGTGTGTGTGTGTGTGTGTGTGTGTGTGTGTGTGTGTGTGTGTGTGTGTGTGTGTGTGGACTTTGCCCTCTGCTTTCTCAGGAGTTGGAGAAGAACATGGAGTTGAGTAATGGGAGCTTTCAGAGGCAATTGGCCAGTGAGAGGAGGAGAACCCATGATGCCCTTCAGGAAGTCCAAACACTGCGGGAGGAGGTCGAGAGACTTGGTGCCAAACTAAAGGTACCTAAGCACATACACAATTGCTGCTGGGTGTGTATACACACACACAATAGATGTTAATCAAGATAGTAGTTCCTCATGTACTGTGTCAGCCACAATTGCACTCAAAGCCACATAGCTTAGGACAATGATTCTAATTCCTTTTGTATAGCCGTCAGCTACAGTGATATGTAATGCAAATACAAAGTATGTATCAGACCTCACTAGTGATGTTTTATGTTTGTCTTTTTTTAGGAGAGAGAGAAGGAACTGGATGCTAGGAATATTTACTCCAACAGAATGTTCAGAAGAGTTGCAAAGAAAGAGCCTGAGGACCCCACCAAGAGAAAAGGTAGAGGGATTTCTACAGCAGATTCGATCAATGCATCTAAACTGCTTATCTGATGAAACTAGTTTTTCTTGCTTGTTTGTGCATGTGTGCCCAGTAGAACCCAGTAAAAGCAGCAGTAAAGCTGTTCAGACTGAACAGATGCTCTCTCTGGACTTCCCTCCTTTTGCTATCACCAACGGCACCGCGACGAGCACCAATGGCCAGGCTGATGACTACATCTCCCTGAAGGTAAAGTTTCGCTGCTGCAGTAACCACACCTACCCTTGCCTGGGTACAGGTACGGGTGTGGGTACAAGGTGGTGCCTGGATCCCAGCTGGGACGGATGATGTTTGATGAGAGTCACTTCACTAAGGGTGTGGGTGTTGCTGCCTTGCTGGTCTGTAGGATTCCTACAGATCCAAATCTGTAGGAATTTTTCAATGACCCTACTGGAGTGTAAAATATGTTATTCATGAGTTCTACAAAGGGCTTTTCAATATTAAATTTTGTAAGTTTGATGATGTATTTTTTTAAATAAATGCCTCCTTGCTTCTTCTTATCATGAGCTATATTCCCGGTTGAAAGTTGCAGGAGTTGGTGTGTGAAAAGTCTTGTTAAATGTACTGAAAGCTTGTGTGCTTTTGCCCTGGGCTTGTGGATGAGTCGAGCGTAGCTTGTGCAGAGCTCTGTAGCTTTTGAAAAGTTGCGGCTGATATTTGAGTGGTGGTGATGAAAAGGTGCAGGAAATGTAATGAGTGTAATGAACGTAAAATGTAAAAGTGTAATGAACATAAGAACACTGGGGGTGGGTGGGGGTCCTTGTGAGGAGTGTAATGAACATAAGAACTCCTAGTTAGCTGAAAACCTTCTATTGTACTATTTTTTTTCTTTCAAATTTAAAAGTATTTACCGTTCCTTTTTATAAGCGAGTCAGAGCTAAAACAAGTTAAACTAAAACAAACCTTAACCTGTATCCTTAAAGGTGATATAAGATATTTATATATTTATAAACAGTTTATCTAAAGTGTCGGCCATCACTAAAGTAGATCCTTCAGGGGAAAAAAGTGTGTGACTGTTCTGGCCTCTGTAATCACAAAAGAATTTCAACACAGTTTGATTGATAAAGTGTCCTGAGAGTTTAAAACGATCAGGAAGTATCTCAAAGATGTGGTCCTCCTTAAATAAGGTTTGTTGGTAAGAGATGTTTCAGACATAACTCCTTAAAAGAAAAATATTAGAGGTTGCACTAATTATGTGTTAGATTATTTGTACTTGACAATGTAAAATACAAAATATATACTAATGGTCATGGTTTTGTAGTTATTTAATTTCACTTCATTTATTTAATCATGATGTTTCTCTCATGATTTCTGAAGTAACCTTCTGATAAATTTACCTGAAAATGGTATCTCCATTAGTCCACATGTTCCACAGCCTGCTCTGAATCAGAAATGCAAGATTAAAAAGGCCCATCCCCTCCTATATCCCAGCATGCAGCACTTTTATACCCCCAAATAGGGTCAAAATCTGAATCTTTTTATCCTTTATTAATTTCAGTTAGACACCCACTCCCCTTTTTAAGGGAACTCAATAAACAGCTTTAGTGATGTATCTCCACCATATATGGTTACACTCATCTTACTTGGTAGAAATGAACTTGTAACCTAGTTACTTCAGAGATTAACCAGTAACCCAGTTAATTCATTAATCCAGATGCATAAAACAGCCCTGGGTTAAAGATAGCTCTGGATTACAGATAATCCTCCCAGGGTGATGATGGTCCCATCATAGCTCAGCTTTATAAATGCCTTTATCACGGATTTAGACTCAGTAAATCACAGATTATGTAGGATATATTGAGGTTTTGATGGGCTTTAATGAGAAGGTTATAAAGTCCCAGTGAGTCTCACAAACACAATTGTAAGAAAAATCCTATAGAATTACCTGGATTTCTGCATGAACAATACCTAAAATATGATCTTATTATTTGTCATAATGACATGCACTATATTGCCAAAGGTATTCGCTCACCCATCCAAATGACTGTGCAGCAGTGTACAAAGCAAGGTCCATAAAGACATGGATGGCAGAGTCTGGTGTGGATGAACTTGATTGGCCTGCACAGAGTGCTGACCTCAACCCAATAGAACACTTTTGGGATGATTTAGAGCGGAGACTGAGAGCCAGGCCTTCTTGTCCAACATCAGTATGTTACCTCACAAATGTGCTTCTGGAAGAATAGTCAAAAATCCCCATAAACACACTCCTAAACCTTGTGGACAGCCTTCCCAGAAGAGTTGAAG
>JAOYMR010000022.1:1119075-1137531 GCA_025802075.1 Tenebrosternarchus preto
CCCCCCCGCCGCCCCCCCCCCCCCCCCCCTTCCACCCCCCCCCCCCCCCCCCCCCCCCCCCCCCCCCCCCCCGGCCCCGGGGCCGGGGGCGGGGGCCGCCCCCCCCACTGCTGAAGTCTTCAGAAGAAACATTTCTGAAGACTTCTCTCTTTCTCTGACTTTCTTCTCTCTTTGAACACTCCAGCAGGAGACACAGAGCAGTGAGCAGAAGCAGAAGGACACTGAAGAACGAAGGAGTCCGGAGGTGAAGAGGGAGCGAGAGAAAGAAAAAGTGCAGGAGAGAGAGATGGAGAGCACTTCTGAACGGGAGAGAGAGAGAAAAGGAGAAAGAGAAAAACTTAAGGAAGTATACACAGAAGTGGGAAAGGTGAAAGAGGTAGACAGGGTGGACAATCAGAGTATTGGTAAAGAGTTCAGCTTGAATGAAGAGAGGAAAACTAGGGAAAGGAATGGTGAGTCACGAAGTACATTTGAAACACAAATGTTATCACTTCACATGTTCATTCTGCCCTCTCAGTTGCCCCAGTTACCCCAGCTTCCTCTACTACTGAGGAGAATTTAAGTAGGGTAACATTCGTTGTTGATGTCAACTAGCTTGTTTTATATCTAGTATAGGTAGTGTAAATGTAAAGTGCTGTTAGACCACTGCATGTAAATTGCCGTGGTGCCCACTGACACATCACTACTCGACTGGCCCATTCCTAATGCAACAGGGAGAAATGTATAGTGATGAAGACATGGCTTAAAACTGCTGCAGTAAAGACATCGAGAGCTGAAACTGCTGCCCAGAACTAATAGTCTCACCTAAGATTTACAGATGAAGCAAGCGACTAAAATATATAAATATTGTCAACCTTCTTCTACAAATATACTAAAACCCGTAAATGTTTTAGACTCGAAGAGCAAGTGAAGTTGCTGTGTAGACAGTAGCTTTTGCTCCGGAACACATGCAAATGTGTGCAAATTCAAATAATTTTGTTCAAAACCTTGTTTTTTTTTTTACCTCTACAATAGGGTGGGGCAGAGAGGAAGAAGACAGGAAGAGGTGGAACCAGAGCCAGAATGAGGAAGAGAAGCTTCATAAACGACAGGAAAAAAATTGGATGAAGGAGCATGAGCTCCAGGCCAATCAGGAGGAAGAGCGGTTGCGTAAAGAGCATCTATTGGCTAAGATGCGTGAGATTGACATGCAGACTCGAGAAAATGACTCGGACTTCTTCTCAGATAACACAGGAAGCATTCGCTCTCCTCCCCAGTTCTCATTGTCCCATAGCCAGAATGTCTCCATCTTTACATTCACTGAGACACAAGAGGGTCCGAGCATGACTGGTGGTAGGAAAAGGGGCGGTGGTCTCAGAACACAGAGAATCAATCCAGACACTCACCTCGCCTTTGGGAGCTATGCCCCCTCATTTGGTAAACCTAACCCTCGGGAAGTGCTTGGTGGTCGGAACCCAAGCCACATGTCAGGCCAGTTGCCAGGAGAGGGAGACCCTGGGCTGGACCTAAGCAGCCTGGTGAAGGAGAGGAAGTCGAACCTCATGCAGCAGCTCTTTGGCTCCATGGCCTCCTCTCCTCCTCCAGATCCTTCCAGCAAGATGGAAACCCTGAGCTCTGCCGGCGCAGCCAGACCGCTGTTAGGAGTCACAAGTGGACGCAGGAGGGACACGGAGACACCCAAAAGAGTGAACAGAGAGAGTGACCTCCCTACCAACAGGAGCGCTGTCCATGTGCCCGAGAGCCATTTTGCTGTCAGGGCCGTCACATCATTTGATGATGACGTCGAGGAAGTCACTCTGTGAAAAGACATGTTTTCATGCCAAATTGAAGAGTTCAATTCCTGTAGTGCAGAGAGGTGATGGAGAGATAAAAGATGCTGTGTCATACTTTAGTAGATTCTACCTTTTTTTTCCTTCCATTTAAAGCCATGTTCAGTTGTCATTGCACTGTTCAGTTCTCATTGCACTGCGGAGTTGATTTTCTGTTATTCTCCAAGTTCTACTAAATTATTATTACACTCTATTCTGTGACTATATTTCAATAAGGGATTTTAAGGGGCACTTAACCAGAGCTGTGTTGAGAAAACAATGAGAAATTGACATGGCATAATTATTCTGGTGGAATGTTCTAGGATTCTTAGTGAATTAAAATTCTGCTCTGCGTTAGACTGTCATAGAATTGCATAGACTTGCACTTTTGGTGTATGTGTGACTTAAGCAGTATCCTAGACCTGTATTGGTTACCGTGTGGCCAGGCCTATTCAGGCTGAAGATCACTGTTCAATCAAAACCAGCCATCAAGACTCATTCACCCAAAAGGTCCTAGACTTGGTTACCAAACAAATGTCAGTGAGGGCTGGGTTTCAGAAACACCATTGCCGTGATAAGAATGAACACTTGTGCTACTAGGGTTCAAAGTTAGCCCTTATTTTACCATGTTTCCATGACTTTTATGATCTAGCACTTATGGGGAACAAGGCATTGAATATGTCAATGGAGGAAAAATTATACATTTCCATTTTCTGAATGGTCATAATAAATTAGGTGTGATTTTTTTTTTTCCTGCTCAGACATCAACTAAACATTAGACAAATTCAGAGAAGTATAGCTCTTAACAGGGGCCTTCTCATGTGGTCACATTTGTAGCAGATATTTTAGATCTCACTTTTATCATGAAGTACTGTAGTATATTTATGTGTAATATATTAAAAGTAACTTAAAAATAACCCTATTGTTTGTCTGTTATCTAAAATACCAGCTTATGAATGTTCAAAGGCTGCTAAGGATCTGTTGTCTTTGGCCTTTTCCAAACTGCAATTTCCCTCTGGGATTAATAAAGTAATAAATTCATTTGGATTCCCAAATCCTTATGGGTACTTCTGAACTATTTAGATTATAGAATTAAAAAGGTTTTTATTTATGGACTTTTTATGTACCTGGCTATCTTAAAATGTCTTTAAGAACAAGACAAATCCTTACCTGAAAAGAGTCTTACCTGAAAAGAGACTTTTATCATTTTTTATACTGCTGATTAAAAAAAGTGATAAAAAATAAACATGATATGTAAGATAAACAGCAAAACTAATTCAGAAGCAGTAAGTCTCTTGAGAGAATGACATTAAATTACGCCTGGAACATTACATAGCATGTCTCCGAGTTGGCTATATTTGTGTTTTAATAAATGTTGAAATTTTGCAGATACACATTCTGTTCGCCTTGTGATAAAAAAATAATGTTTAAAACAGTCTAAGAATAAAGTCCAGAATATAAATGCAAAATATGTGAAAGACCACACAAACTTACAAGCTTTTTTAAATAATTCTTTTGAAAACACTGTCATTGTTTGCAAAACTGTAGGAACATCAGTGCATTAAAATCTCCTGCTTGCTTGATTTTGTTATTTATTTCTGTATATTTGATTTGTAGGCTTGTATCTTAAGCTTTGGTTTAGCTTGTAGTTTGTAAACAGAAGGTGTGAAAAAAGACTGGACCAGAAAGACTCTGGAATGCATAAACCTATCTTTATACTAGACCAGTCTACATAATCTCATTCACAGACTAGTAATAGGCTTGGAAATACATGCCACACCCTCATCCTAACATAGAAAGCTTTAATTGATCACACTTGGGTTCCAGCATAATTCCAGAAGCACATGTATGATGTGTGATATCAGGCTTTGTCTCATTTTGACCGTTGTGACGTTAATATAGAAAGTGTTCCATTGTGAGGTTACTATAGAATGTTGTGCATTGTGAGGTCATTGTAGAGGTGCTGTTGAGCTCGCGTTGAAAGGGCTTCGTGCATTATTCTTTTAAATCACATGTGTGTCACATGGGAATTACACTGTGTAATGTGATTCTGTAATATAATTTAAGCAGTTGATATCCTAGTTGATTGACGCGCTGTCCAAATTCTTATTTCTAACTATATAACAATCGATTGACGGCTATATTTATTGTGACCTGAAAGAAATAATGGCGAAGCTGCATTTTGACGTCCTAGGTTATTAAGCAGTGCTACTTGCTTTATGACAAATTGCTCTTATAACGTATATCTTTCCTAGTTTGGAGAATATAATAACAGTGTAGTCATAAACATCAAAGCAGTTAAATACTTTTTTGTGTGTGTTTTTAAGTTTCTTGTCATAGAGAACTGGTCGCATTAGGAATACGTTTCCCAGATACCCGAGCTCGCGGTGTCATGTCTGGATTGGCTCATCTTCACTCTGTATTCTCTCTCACTCGTACCTTTAAACCTATCCCGTGCTCTGAGCTCTGATTTGCGTAGAAAAAGCGCGTAACCAATAGGAGCAACATCAAGAAAGCTTTTCTAAAATTTCAGCCAATGTTTGTGTTCGCAATATTTACATATTGCAGAGACAAACCAATCACCGTAAAGGAAAGAGGATCAGTGTTCGTAGAACTGTCCAATGGTTAAACACGAGGGCGGGGTCTGTGGTCTGCACATTGTTAACATGTTATTACCAGAGGTGTTTTAGATATTGATCCAGTATTCCGTGGTAGTTACAAACTCACTCCTTCACCTCACGGGGCAATTCGAACCTGTTAAATTGAACTAAAGTAGGCGAAAACAAATAGGAAAATGCCAAAGAGGAAGGTAAGACAATATGATTGGTATTCTTACTACAGCGAAAAATGTTGTTGACCGCCTAAGAGGAATAGCGGCTCGATTTTCGCCGATGATTGTGTATCCAAAATGTCGAGCAGGTGAGCAAATATGAAGTTTTAAAAATTAGTGATACACGGTGCTTCTCGTCGTAACTATTGCACATCCGTAAGTATAACAAAATTATGCATATAAAGCCCTGATAACATTTGGTTTTCGTTTTATTCAGTCGTCGTCGACAGTTGCTGATTTCCTCCATGATAGTTGGTTGTTTTATTAGCCAGTGTCTCGGTGTCTCTGCCGGATAGTCGCCACTTCGTGCGCACTTGCACTGAATGTCACTTGGCGGTGATGCTTCAGTGCCGCCGGTTTGATCAAACCGATCGCTCTTCTCTCGTTAAACATGAGTGCGTAACGACCTATGGAATTCTGTTACTTACGCTGGAATATTCATCTTTGATCAGCTTACCTTCATCGATCGATAGAGGAATCTATTATTTATTTATAGCCCTATTTGAACCGACACCCTTTTCCTCCTCCCCCATTGCGGTGCAGACCCGTATGTAACCAGCCGGCTCGTCAATCACACAGAACCGTCTCGGGAACGCGTAAAGCGCGCGGACGCGGCACAGAGACACAATTGACAGGACGAGAGTGACAGTTGCTCCAATTTATTCTTCCAAAGAAAGAGCGGACCGTTCGTGCATATAACCGACCGAGTGTGGATTATAGTAATGTTACAAATGGCGATAGTTAAAACGTATGAGATCTGCAACTCCGGGGAATAAAATGTTCTAGCACAAGACATTTTCGTTGTAGGTCAGGACTCTTCATGGAAAGCTCGGGCACTGACATGCAAATGTCCCTAATTCCACCGAACAACGCAGGAACAGACGCTAGAAGAGTCGTTTGTTAAAATACCGTCAATCGTGATTTAATATTCACACACATGGGTACTTTAGCGTTATTTTTTGCTGATAAAAAGTTTTGATATTTTGAGATTATTTATGAGGACTAACTCCTAGTCTTGAGAGAGGCAAGAAAGGTGAGTGGACTTTTTGTTGTGGCTAAAGGGCCAGTAACGCATGTAAATGTGAATATAAAGAGGTTTTTAGGATTTAGATTTCATAGGTTTACATAGGGTGATTTAATTTTTTCTGTTAACTTAGGATATTTTCCTCAATTTAATCAAGATCCGCGCATGGTTTTATTTGTAATAATTTAAAAAGTTAATGGCAGTTTCATTCAGTTGAATAACTATTAAGATTTGGATTCTTAGCACTTTAAACACATGCATGCACGCGAACACACAACACACACAGGCTTGTTTACTATCCTTCAAGGGATATCTTACTGTCTTAGCATCTGACAATTTGGGGACCAGATGTCCCCACAAGGATAGGAACATGTTGTGGTCCTCTATGAGAACAAATGCTTTTTTAAATGTTATTTTCATTTAAAAAAATACAAAAAGCCAAATAAATTACTTTTGATTACTGAGATTATGGAAATCTTAAAATATACCCCAGTGTGAATTATGACTCCTGTAAACACAGGTTATGATTTCACTAGTATTATAGCATAACAATTTGTAAACAAAGGAGTAACTTAAGGTAAATAAGAGCATTAAATAGCTTTAGAGAATGCATCTAACAAACTAATTCAGCATCACATATGAACGTGGTTAAT
The DNA here is from genome assembly GCA_025802075.1 of Tenebrosternarchus preto. Taxonomy (NCBI): domain Eukaryota; kingdom Metazoa; phylum Chordata; class Actinopteri; order Gymnotiformes; family Apteronotidae; genus Tenebrosternarchus; species Tenebrosternarchus preto. Next base: position 1,125,391 of record JAOYMR010000022.1, read on the forward strand.
ATCAACATGCAGAGTAATTACCACAGTGCTGCTTTGGTATGAAATATCCTGCTTGGTAACATGTATGTTCACTTATCACATAGTAACAAATTATTACCTCTCATGTCATACATAAGATCAGTCCGTCATAAAATGATTACATTTTAATTTCACCGTAGCAGATGCACAGTTTTAAATATTAACATGTTATCTTTCACACAGCAGCTCAAAAGCCGGTAATGAACATGCTAATGAAGTACTCATTAAAAGTTTCAGATGTAATATAATTCTGTGGTGTGTGTGTGTGTGTGTCCTTCTCTAGTCACCTGAGGGAGCAGAGGGGAAAGACTCTACTAAAGTCACAAAGCAGGAGGTAAACACACACACACACACACACAAACATTCATAAAATGAAGTGCCCTCTATTTGCATATCCAATAACATTTCAGTACGATCATATTGTAATGTTGCACCATCAGCATAACGACACATGTGTTCTTGCAAACCGGGATTACATTATGCTAGTTAATACAGACGAGATGCTGAAGTCTTGATTCCACACTCATGGCCTACTGCAGTGAGTTGACATTAAATGTCGGTCTTATTGCTACTACCTCTAGGACATTTGAAAGGTCCCTCTCTGAGTTTTGCTAACATGTGCTCTCCGTGTTTGTGCCTCAGCCCACCCGGAGGTCAGAGCGCCTGTCCTCAGTAAGTCTCTGCCAGTTTTCCCACCCACTTTTCCCAGGTTTTAGAGCAACAGACCATGTGTAGCTGTTCAAGTAAATTTAGTCTGATATTGACAACAATTGAATACATATTTAATTATGTCAGGACATTTTATTTAATCATATTGTCTCATCTACAGAACACTGCATGGTTGTCCTGGTAGGATCAAATGGGTTTTTCAGCATGAGAATATGTGTCAGAGATGTTGCGGTGGGTGCAGTGCAGCCGGAGAGCTCCGGCGTGCTCCACCTGCAGTGCTATGGCAATTAATGTGCTCCACCCGCAGTGCTGTGAGCATTTAGCGTTTGATGTCACCATCTGAGTCAACGGATCGCGTGTCCTGGGACGGGCAGTTCCATGTTCCAGTGTAGCGCGATCCTGCACACTGGTCAGTGCCGAGGGAGGAGAGGCTCCTGTCACAGCTGGCTTCTGACACCTGCCTGCAGCCACTGACAAATCACAAGGGTTTTTTTATGCAGCGTTTTGGGAAAGTGTATGTTTCACTAAAACACTTCTATTATATTTGCCAGTGTTTATAATTTAATTTGTGGCCTTTTAATGGAGCTCTTGTGTATTTACCAGGTGAGGTATTTTTGATGCGTTCATCTCTGCTCATTGTAACCCTTTCTCTTGTAAGGCATTAGAGTGTAATATACGCATGATCATGTGTTTGAACAGATAAGTCACTTGGCGATTGAGCATTTTAGTAAAAGCTAAATTTGTTAGGAGGATGTTTGAAGCCTTCAGTACAAAAGCAATACTAGATTTGTGAAGTAGATGTTTTAAACTACCAAAAAGCCCGGACCCTAATTATTCAGTCTTGTAACCACATACCTTTCATATTAATTTTAGTAATTGATTGAGTAATTTACAGGAGTTACTTCATAATAGGCCTGGTAAGTAAGAACTATCTAATTCAAAGGGAGTTGAGGAGGGGGTGTTTGTTGACTATCCCATGCGATTGTTTTGGGTGTAACATGATTCTGTAGCTTGACAGTCTTATCTTTCTTCAACCAACAGAAACCAGCTCCTCCTAAACCTGAACCCAAACCCAAAAAGCCTGCGGCTAAGGTAACAACACACACACACACACACACACAGATGTGCATGTATAAACCTGTGCACACACAAACACACACAGATCACAGACACACACACACAGATGTGCAGGTACAAACCTGTGGACACATGCACAAACACACACACATGCGTGCACACACACACACACACAGATAACCATTTTTCATGTATTTTGCATGTGGTCTCTGTTTTGTTTGATGTAATATTGCACTTTAGTTTTTTATTTGCATATGTGTGTATTCCATCCAGTTCATGTGCACATATATTAGGTAAGCATTTCTGTGTCTCATAGAGAAGGTCTGTAATGGTTTGAATCCTAAGATCCATGTGAAATGATTAAATTAGTAATATAGAATTTATACAACATGTAATGATGCTTAGGCTGAAGTTTTCAAAGGATATATACAAATGTATTCAGTAAAAAGATACTATGTGGGTAATAAATGCTATGCTAGTATTTATTTTCACTCCTGATTTTTAGATGGAAATTATTTTTCATTTGCCACATAGTGAAATCTTAGTGATCGTAGTGGACTTTGTTTTCATACCCTGATAATGGTTTATTAGAATTGTGAACCGTACTAAATTCAAGTATATTTAGAACTGAACCAACTGAAGTCTTCAGAACAAAAGCACAGAACAAAGGGACCAAAATCTAAACTCTGAACATTCTACTGTTCCATAATCAAGAAATGGAAGAGGTCTGAGTGAAAGGGTGTTTGGAAAAGCTTAGATGAGCTTTGTCTGTGTCAGATGAGCTTCGAGGCCAGGAGGAAACTGGCTGAGAGTCGCCACTATGAGCCAGACAACGGCTGAACCCTTGTGGACGTGAATGGTTCAGATCAGAGTGAACGTGCATCGGCACTTTCCAACGCTGAACCCTTGTGGACGTGAATGGTTCAGATCAGAGTAAACGTGCATCAGCACTTTCCAGCATGCAGCACGTAGCCTTGAAGACAGTGGCATGAAGGGAGCCATCGCTTCAACATGGCTGCCTCAAAACGCACCTCAAAATAACGGCAGCATGTGCTGTGGGCAGCTGCAGCTCAATCTGAGCATCCGCTGTCCAAATATCACCTCTGTGGTGAAGCCTGGTGGTGGTGATGATGGTAGTTGGTGGTGCCATCATGGTTTTGGACTCCAGGGCATGGAGAGCTTCCTAAGATTGACTCTTTCTAAGGCTTAAAGGAGAAGAAAGAAAAGATGATCTGAAGTACAGAAACGATCTAGGAACGGCTTCGGAAAACAAGCGAGTTCTTTGAACTTATAATTACATTTACATTTATGGCATTTGGCAGATGTGCTTATCCAGAGCGACTTACAAAAGTGCTTAGGGATACTTGGAATATCTAGTGTAGCTCAGATAGACCCGAATTCATGTACTCTAAGCTGGAATACTACTTATAATTATATAATTATTTCTGCTTTTTAAAAGTTTTTGAGCTTCATGGACAGAATTAAAACATCACACGCCTCAAACCTGGTTAACACAACTAGTTTCTGAACGCATTTCCAACCTCTGTCATCTTTTCATTTGTAAATGTATTTTTTACTATTTTGTGATTTGCCATCTCATTCATTTATTTGTTCTGTTTACAAGGAAGTGATTGGATTTGTTTGAATTTAGAAAATACATTATGTTTGGTTTCCTATAAATTATCTTCTCAACTTGGCACCTTTAGCATTTTCTGTCAGTTTTCCCTGAATTCAGAATATTTTGGAAGCACTTTAGTGAGTCTATTCTCAGTGAATGTACCTTGTTATTTTGTGCAGTGACACTATTGGGACACTAAGCTCTGATTGGTTACTGCAGAAACCATCTGATGAGAAAGCAGTAAAAGCAGGAAAGAAGGGTGGAGCCAAAGGAAAGAAGGAGGAGAAAGAGGCGGTGCCTACTGAGAATGGAGAGACCAAGCCAGAGGGGGTAAGACAGCTGTTATTGCTTGGTGTTCAGACTTCAGTGACATGAGCTCTGTGAAAACCCCATCAACTTAAAATACACCCATAATTTATCATGTCATATAAACATATCATCCTTTGTCTTTATCTGTGGGGTTCCTGTGAAGGAAATAGTGTTTACTTATTTAAAAGTTAAAGTATGTATTCTTTTGTTAAACATTTGGGTCTGTATCTGATTATGGTATATACCCTTAGGAGTTTGGCATGTGACTTTGCAGTGTTTTTCAAACAACCAATCAGTAACAACTGAGCTGAATGATGATAAAAATAAGCCTTTGCCATAAGTGTTTGCATATAAGCTCTAGTTTTCAATCTACAAACGATTTATATAATCATACCTTCACTGTACTGCACTAGAAGCACTGGTCTGGATATTTGCTCAGAACTCTACTAAACCTCAAGTCTCACTGGAAATTCTGCTGGAAGTTCATACAAGTCCTAATCACATGCCTGAAGCATGGCTTTTTCTGAAAAACGCTTCTAGAAAACAGGATTGTAGTCTTGCTCTGTTCATGGCAACAGCATTTTTTATGTAATCATAACCCAACTTTCCTTTTCACACACACACACACACACACACACACACACACACACACACTCTTGCTCACATAGGTCTGCGTCTCTCGCTCCTCTGTCACTGTGGTGTCCCTGAGACGTGTCTCCCCCACTTCCCTGTCCATCAGAGGACAGAGGGAGACAGTGAAAGTACAGGGTATGAGAGTGTGAAGAGTGACAGTTCTGTGTATGTGTGTGTTTATCTACATTTGCAGTGAATATTACATTTTTCACTTGTCACAAATCATGCAAAACGCAAGGATATTAAAAGATGAACCCATAAAATTGTGAGTAACTGAGGTTTATCAAACAGCTTAAAATGAAAGACCTTTAAGATCATAGGAGCTGGCTTAGTGTAGTACCATTTCTAGAGAATGGATCAGATTTATTGATTTATCAATGGATTGAACTATATATGCATGTCTTTAGGATTCATATTGCAATTCAGTACTAGAGCAACCCTTGACTTTAGAGTCCATCTTTATTCAGATTCAGTAAAGATTAGGGTCTAGAGCATGGCATGGGCTGGGTCAGTACTTTGTAAAAAACACGCACACTAACCAGTCCAACCTTGTTTTAACTAATCTTGTTTAACTTTAGCCTGTAGTTGATCCTAAACCCAGTACTTTACTGTGAATTACTAGACTGCCCATTAATGCACCATTAAGTCTCAGATATTCTATTCATATTCATTTATAGAGGTGGTTGTGTATGTGTGCACATGCATTTAAAAATATAAGTTAAAGCATGTATATTCATATAAGACCATTTATGTTCTATACTCTGGAGTCTACACGTGTAGTGGTCAACAAATTCTCTTATTTCTTTCTAGATCATCTTTCAAAATTAGTGAAAAAATGTATAGTGGACTACACCTGTCTCTGGTCTCATTGTGCATTTATATGTTGATTTCAGAAGTGCATTGATCAGGTGTTACTAACTTGCTGAATGCTGCAGATGTTTATGTACTAACAGTGTGGTTTTGGTTTTATCAGGTGATGCGACTAATTTCAAATGTTGATGGTTTACAAAGTGGCAACAATCAGCCAAAGCACAAAGACATGACCATGTGTCCTTTCTCTCTCCCTAAGGAATCTGAGACCCCGGAGACCAAGGCAGAGGTCAAGGAGTGACTCTGGTTTGTTTTCTGTGGAATGGAGGGACATTTTTTTATTCTTTATCAAGTATTTTGTAAGATGCTAACTTTTTTTTAGACTTGTCATTGTAGACATTGTATTTAGAAAACTACACTCCTCTCTGAAGTCCTATTTCTCCCCAGTTCTTCTTGTAGTCACCAACATGGACTGACCCACAAACAGAAAGAAAACACTTCTTTCGTAAACGTTTCACCAGCGGCTGCCATATCAGTTCACAGCATTTAGTTGGTGGAAATTGGCATCCTACGTCATCTCCTGTAATGTAACAATGACTAGTTAACATTCGTACCGCCGGGACTCATAACTTCAGTGCCCAGAGTGAGTCTGGACATCAAGGTTCATGAGTTTTTAGTGTGTACAGTAAGTGTTCAGGACTTTTTAATTAAAAATTCTTAAAATGTGTTTGTTCATGAATGACAAAGTTAGACAAAAAAAAAAAACAAAAATCACTGAATTTTCTTTTCCAATTTGTTGTTTTTTAGTCTCTTTATTGGGTGCATTCAGTCTACATTTTTGACTTTTTAAAATTGCTAATTTGAATAAGATCCTAAACAATGGCACGTAACCATAGCAATAAACAAGAGGTCCTGGACTATTCTGAAAGTTGCATTCTGAAATGGAATCTGACATGTTTCTGGAGTTCTGACATGTTTCTGGAGTTCTGCTTTCCTGGTTTGGAATATTTGTCTGTGAAAATGTTTTCAAATAAAAAAAAAAGAAAGAAAAAAAATTCTAAAAGTCTGTTCAATACCATTGGTCTTAACAGAACCATCATTTGCAGGCAGACAAAGGTTCCGTGTTCCAGCAGTTTGGGGAGTTTGCATTAACTAACTCAGTAGAACGTTCATGAGTGTCTGATGAGTTACCACAAAGGTTAATTCTGTCATGTCTCTATACAGACACATGTAACCCTGAACAGCCGCTTTCACAGGCATGCAAATGTACATGTACACACACACAAATGCACATTAAACCTGCTAAACACCAGCTAAATACAAATGCTGATGTCAGGAAGTGAAGGTTCAACAATGCAACAAAGAAAAAAACTGAATGGCTGGTTATTATTGGACAGGCCTAAGATCACTCAAAAGGCCCACCCAACTGAGAAGCCCTGATCCTAGCTACCCATGAAGGATAGTCATGTATGTAACACTTTTGGAACTGGAATAATATTCTGTCAGATTGTACCCGACAGGTTGAGTTACATGTTGTCTAAACACTTGAATATCTAGAATTAATCTGTGAATACAGTGTACTACCATTCTTGTTAATGGATATATAATTAGGATATACCAACCAGTGTACTGTATGACCCATAACTCCAACACACCTGATACAACTGATCATAGAACTCATGCCTTCTGTAAGCCCATAGTGTAAGTACGTAATAATATTGGCCACAAACTATGATCTATGTGTTTTGATAGATAACTGATAAATATATTGATATGACAACTATATTGATATGACACAAGTATGTTATTTATTATAAGCGTTTTAATTCCACTGAGTATGTTTATGATTAGAAATACATCAAACACCACCATTTTCAGTTGGCCTGGTAACCTTTGACCCTTACTTGGCCTTTACACTTTAGATACCTGAGTGATTCTGACCTCCTGTGGTTGAGCAAAGCTACTGCACAAAGTGGTCAACAGTCTCATCTTCTCCACGTTTATCCTTCATCACTGACTTGAATATGTTTAAGAATTTTGGGAGTCTTTTTATTTTTTATTTCTTTTGCACATAATACTCTGGAATGTGGCACGTAGAAGATGTATTATTTAACTACACTAGCGATGTAGGACTATGCTAGTGATGTAATTATACTAGTGGTGTAACTACACTAGTGATGTAGGACTTCGCTACAATGTGAAACACTGGTTGTTTAATGTATACACATGAGCTCATCTTTAAGTACAGTCTCTTTTTCTCCCTCTCTCTCTCTCTCTCACACACGCACATAAAACACATTAAAATTATGTGAAAGGCCACTAAATGTGTGTGTGTTTTTTTGTCAATGTCTTAACTGTCATACGCACAAAACCTGAATACTACACTGGTGGAAATTTACAGAAGAATTACACAAACTAATAGTCATAACTGAACTGAAACCAGTGTGTCAGAAGTCTGAAACAAGACCTTTTCTCCTTAGTGCCACAGGCACCTTGACCTGAAATACACTGTCAAAGGTAATTAACCACAGAAATCCTTTCCCCCCTTTTTAAATCTAGAAATCCAGCATAACCTGAATCTACTCTAATGTATCATTATAGTATGAATAGTGTGAACGGTGTCTAGATATTTGTGAGTCTAGTAAAAGATTAGTAGTAAAATATAAATATGAACTGAGTAGGATAAGTTTTTTAGTTTACTGGAACAGCAGAAACAGTCTCAGTGTGTATAATAATACAGAGCATTTCATAAATGAATTATAAGAAGTGTAAAGGTAGGTTACACTTAATACATGCAGGCATATAATGATGCATTTACTTTGCTGATGGTAGACAGAATTTTTTTGAATGTTTTCAGTTCACACCAAGTAATTAGTGCTCAAGGTAAGACTATAAGATCTTGAATGACCATCATTACAAAACATTACAAAAATAAAACATTTCTAACTCAATCAGAAATGTATGTTTATTTTAGTCGGTAACTAGCACTGAACCTGAGGGCCAAAAACAATTGTCCACTGTAGAAACGTTTTTTTATGAATTACATGTGGTGCTGCTCGATTTATATTCTTGATTCTATGTTTTGCGTAACAAAATATATACATTTTTCTTTGGTCTTTATTTAGTGCGTAGATTCTCCGCGCATCTTCTGTAGTTGCTGTTAAACGCAGATTCCTGTAACTCACGAGCTTTAATTCATTACATTCCCCTGTTTTTACTACCCTTCCCCCATTTTACTGCCAGCTCGGATTTGAAGAAGAAATGGAGGACTTCCGAACCTAAAATGCGTCCAAAGGGGGGCTGGGTTCCTGAAGCTTAGTAAACCATCAACTTCATTACAGCGAACTATGTGTACCTGATAACATTATAAATTGAAGGTTGGTAAATGTCGTATTAATATGTAGGTACTTGATCGTATCACGTTATTGTTACAAGACAACATGGCAGCGTTCGTCAGTTTCGAACTTGACTGCATGGTCGACACAATGAGGAAGTAACGCGCAACAGTATCTGACAACCCTGTATCAAGCCAGTCAGACAATTAATATAACAAATAAAACAGTCAGTGTAGCAATGAAACCGCCACTTCTGTTATCATGCCTTCCCTTGCCTTCAATGTTACCATCGTACCCTCGCAAAACGTCCTGTGAGTGCGTACTAGACTGTGCTTGATATTCCTGCGCAGAGGGCTTGTGCTTTTTGGAGGGAGGGGGCGTTGAGCGTAAACGGAACCTAAATCAATCGTCAACATCCTTTATGTACACCAGACTGTATTTTTAGAAAAAAAAAACTACCTTGAATTGGCAAAACTCTACGGTACGTTCCGTCGTTTATCCGAATTATTGCGGGGCACGTTGTGTTGAAGAGGGGACTATTTGTCGGAGTGCGGAAGACTGAGACGTAGCCGGACCTTCTTGCTTCCTTGCCTGTGTGTGTTGGGTGAATGGAGGCGCAGCTCTTCCTGGTGGTGAACAAACACTGACAACTATAGGGCAGCCAGCTATACTCGCTTCCCAGCACGGCCACACGCCTTCTCCTTCACCCCAAAACAACATAAACATGGCTAGTGACAGTAAACACGTCGCGCAGTTGAAATCTGGTGAGTAAAGGGAATATTAAATGTGTCGTCGAAAGATTTTATACATCTGTGTTCCTACAGCGCCCTTCTTCAAAGCTAATATAGCTCATGTATTCTCCCCCCATCTCGCAGAGCTGTACTTCCTAATAGCCCGGTTTTTGGAAGCTGGACCTTGTCAAGACGCGGCAGAGGTGGGTTATTTTGTAATTTGGGAATATAGATTATATCTCTGGATAAGACTGTGTCATAATTCGGTGTTTTTATGTGTTTTTTAGACCCTGATACGGGAGGTCCAGGAGAAGGAGGTAAGCGGCACAAGGCTACTTGCGTTGCATCTTACTGCACTGTAGTTTAGGATGTTAATTTATCGCGGATTTCTGATTTAATTTTTAAAATCCCTATCTTGACCCTCTAGAATGTAACCCAACCCAGTTAACACTATTTTTCCATTACAGCTGTTACCCAAAAGGATAGATTGGACAGGAAAGGAACACCCTGGGAGTTACGAAAATTTGGTAAGGGATCCCTATAACTGAGAAAAACTTTTTTAGAGAGCAAAATAAGAAATTGAATTTCCCGCAATTTTTAAATCAGGAAAAAAAACCATGTAAATGCAGAGGGAAAAGCCAACCTCGGAACGACAAAAGAGTGCGAAAGCATAAGACCTGAACTTACATTGACCTTAAGGTCTGAGTTTGGTGACAGTTACGTTCATAGGGTTTAAATAGTTAGGAAAAATGTAGCAGAAATAAAGATACGTCATGAATGTTATGCTGTAAGGACAGAGAGTGGTGGGAGGAGGGATCAGTGCGCCAGTGTGTGTGAGCTGGGCGGGATGGAGTCGCCCTGCTCCGTGTAATACAACCATAGACACAGTAAACTACACATGCTTTACCTCACTTTATTTAATTTAAACTGCACTTTTGATCAGGAGTTTTAAGAAGAACAAAGCGTAAGAGGAGCTTAGAAGGGTTGTGGGAAATTTTGGGTTACTTTGTCGCGTGAATTCTGCCGGGGGAAATTAATTTTGGACCACGTGAGTCTTGGGAAGGGAAGACGATTGTACAAATGAGAGGTAAAGCAGAATCGATGTAATATTGATTAACTTATTAATATCAATATTTAGAAAAGTAAATAAACAAGTAACCAATTTTAAGGATTCATTTTTAAATTGATCAGGGCACCGAATAAGACTAGCACATCAGAAGACAACGTTGATTCTTCTTTGGGGTTAAGATGAAATATCTTTATTTTAAAAGTTTGGGCTTTTGATCCAGCCCATGTGTTACGGCCACCCCCCAAAATATCAGTTGCGTAACTAACAGACCCAACTGTCTGTTTGTCTCATAGGCTGTTGCCGACACAGACACGATGTCTTTTCGACTTCTCTCGAATGGACCGACGACTCAGTGAAATTTGTGTCATAGACACTATTCTTGCAAATTTAATAGGTTACCCGTACGTTGTGTCAACGATTGCGTGCTCTAGTCTGCGCTCTGCGCCGTTCGCTCGCGGCTGAACTCGGTTTGCTACGCCACTAAAACCGACGTGTCACTGCGCCGTTTCCCGTGTTGTGAATGTTTAGGCTACGTATGCGTGTGTTGTGGTAATTCAGGCCGGTCTCGATTTGAGATTTGAAGCTCGCTACATCAAGTGTCGTGTCCAGAAACATCCTAACCACCACCTGGTGTTGGCGCTATCGATTTATTTCTCCTTATGTGTTTTACGCACGTCTATTGATCGATATGAAAACGATTAAACAATTGAAACATGCGATTGTTGTAATTGCGATAGCATACTATAATAACAACAACAATAATAATAATAATAATAATAATATACATTCAGTTTTAATCACCAGTAAAAGTAAGCTGTCAAGCTGACAGTGAGGAAAATATGAAAGTGACCATGTCAGATGGAACAATGAAAAATGAAATAGCCTCGGAATTAACACTATTGTGTTTACAAGCAGTGACCACAATTTTAATCACGTTTATGTGGTAACGTGCGTCGTGAATGTGTTTATTCAGTGATTACTGCAGGAATGAAATTGGTTAATTAATTGGCATGATAAGCTACATTCGTCGCCTCTGTATACCATAGCAGGTTTAAGATACAAATCAGCATCTGCAGCCCTACTCTTACTGAGTGTGTGTGTGTGTGTTCGCGCGCGCGTGTGTGCAGGCGACTGGTGTATGACGACCAATAGGATAATGCTAAATGCAATTAAAGCAACATTAATTAGTAGCAAGGCGTTGGAAGCGGCTGCTGAACTGGCAGATAATGGGCGGCCTAGAGACTCGCGCGCGCCGCGTTGGGGCGCGAACGTTCTCCATTTTTAATTCATCACCATATTTAAAAGATGTTACAAACGTAAAAATTAAAAATGACATTCACACAATAATATACAGTTTACGGTTAGACAAAGTAGTTTGTGATGAGTTTCTAAATGTCTAGAATTAAATTATTCGTATATTTGTAATACGATATATATGTATATGTATTTGTTTAGATATATAAATTAGCTTACATAATTAAAATTACAATTTAACTATTTCAAAATGCATTACAATTGTGTCTTATATGAAGTCTCCACTCACAGCTAAATATGTTTTGGTGTAAATCTCAGAAGTATATTTTGAAATTCTACTGTATGTCAGTGAGCGGGATAGATAAGGCTGTAAAATGTGTTGCCCTGTGATCTAACATTTTGTTTATGTGTGTGGTCTGGGTGTGAATACACATATGTATGGATGTGTGTGCAGGTGAAATTATATAAGCACATCTCCCCCAATCACCTGTTGCGAGTGTGTGAGCGTGTGGGTCCTCTCCTGGAGAGAGAGGTACCAGCCAGTGTTCCTGGAGTGAACTCACTTTTGGGAATTGGGCGGCAGTCTTTACTACGTACCAACAAGAGTGAGTGTGTGTG
>JAOYMR010000022.1:1145423-1185096 GCA_025802075.1 Tenebrosternarchus preto
CCCCCCCTCCCCGCCCCCTGCCCGCGCCCGCCCGCCCCGCGCGCGGCCCCCGCCGCCCCCCCCCCCCCCCCCCCCCCCCCCCCCCCCCCGCGTCGGTGTGTGTGTGTGTGTGTGTGTAGGTTTGTGAGTGGCAGTAGAGATGGGACAGCGCGAGTATGGCAGCTACAGCAGCAGGACTGGAGAAGCATCTTACTGGACATGGCAACCAAACTACCAGGGTAACATATACATACACACACACAGACACATACACACACATACACACACACGGACACACTCGCACACCCCCCACACACACACACACACACATACAGTTGGGGAGAAGGTGGAACCCCTAACTAGCATGGCTAGGCAAAGGTTAGCTGTACTCCATGCTCTCCATTAGCCCAGGTCAGGTGTTAACAGCATTCTGTCCTCTGCCTGTGATGTGACTCGGTGTGTGTAAGATGAATACAAGATAATGCAGTGAACAAGAACTGCACATAAGTGCTGTAGCTTGAGATCTCCAGTATGGAGAACAGTACAGTAACTAGACTGCATGTCAGATGTGAATCATGTGAATCATGTGGTAGTCAGCAGTGTAAAAGTCATACAGTACCCAGAGTCTTCAGCAGTGTAAAAGTCATACAATACCCTTCAGGGTTGAAATCAACTCAGGAAAGCATAGACATCTTCATCTTAATCTTATCTCAATATCTTAATTGTGCAAAGTAAAAAAAAATACTTAATTAAATTAAAGTATTTATTTTTAGCTCATTCTTTGTTTTTGTTTACTGTTTTTTCCAGTATACTAATTGCATTGCGTTGTGGTATATGCTCTTCTGTTGCTATCTTTCTGTGTGTGTATGTGTGTGTCTTCCTTGACTTCAAAGTAGGTCCTTTAGAACCTTGCAGCTGCAGTGTGTACATGCCAGTCTTTCATTTAAATATGTTTGAATTCTCCTTCAACCTTTTGAATTCCACCCCCCCCCCCCCCTTTACCCATTCAGCAGATACAACCCTCCACCCCTGGAGGACAAAGTGACCAAACTGAAAGTCACCATGGTGGCCTGGGATCGCCATGACAACATGGTTATCACAGCAGCCAACAACCTGACACTAAAGGTGTGGAACTCTTATACGGGCAGCCTGATCCACATCTTAATGGTAAGAGCATTGGTTCTTCTGTTTCTCCCTTTTTCTACATTAATCCTTCCTTTCTTCACTGCCTCCCTCATTCCATGAACTCCTTTTTCCATTCTAACTCCCTCTCTCCCTCCTTCACTGCTGCACTCCCTTCTAGAGCTGGGTGATATGAAATCAGATCAGTATCAGAACATTTTACCTTGATAACGATTTATAGGTGATTATTTAGTTTGTTCTTGTTTGTGTTTTTTTGCATGCATAGTTTACTGACAAATTTGGTACTGTAAATATGTTCAAATAAGAAAGCTAAAGCTGGGATATTTTTTCTAATTAAAAAGCTCTTTTTTGTGATTTTAAGATAATTGAAGGCAACATACAGATGAATGGAATGTGATTATATATATATATATATATATATATATATATATATATACACACACACACACACACACACCCAATATAGTGCCAAATGTATTCGCTCACCCATCCAAATTATTGGAATCATGTGTTTCAGTCACTTCCATAGGCATGCAGACTGTTTTTACAAACATTTGTGAAAGAATGGGTCGCTCTCAGTAGCTCAGTGAATTCCAGCGTGGAACTGTGATAGGATGCCACCTGTGCAGCAAATCCAGTCGTGAAATTTCCTCGCTCCTAAATATTCTACAGTCAACTGTCAGCTGTATTATAAGAAAATGGAAGTGTTTGGGAATGACAGTAACTCAGCCACGAAGTGGTAGACCACGTAAACTGATGGTGTGGGGTCAGCGGATGCTGAAGCGCATAGTGCGAAGAGGTCGGCAACTTACTGCAGAGTCGATCACTACAGACATCCAAACTTCATGTGGCCTTCAGATTAGCTCAAGAACAGTGCGCAGAGAGCCTCATGGAATGGGTTTCCATGGTCAAGCAGCTGCATCCAAGCATAAATTGCGGGTAATGAAAACAATACTTTTAAATGTCACCATGTGAAAAGTAGAAAATAAGTAAAAACTAATAACTTGCATACAAACAAATATTTTCAGTATTTCCAGTTTTAGTTTCAGGAGGAAACATGTTTTGTACATATTATTACATTATATTACATATGGGGACTGCAGTAAGGGAAAAGGGAAAACCTTTCATGATGGCGGAGTGTATCTTCTGTTGGGGTTTAATGAGAAGTTTAAACCCACTGCGCCCCATGGTAACTATGGGAGCCATAGCCTTCCCTGTGTGGTAGGGAATGGTGTCATTTATTTCTTTGCATATCATGTAGTATTTGTGTGTGTGTGTGTGTGTGTGTGTGTGTGTGTGTGTGTGTGTGTGTGTGTGTGTGTGTGTGTGTGTGTGTGTATATATATATATATATATATATATAGTGTATATACAGTGCATATAGTGTAGTATTAGTAAATGTTTGTGTTACTGACAACTGTTTTGTGGAGGCAGTTGTCAGGCACTCATCCGTCGCTTCTCTAGATCCAAGCACTGTTCACATTCGATAACATGACTGTGCTCCAAGTGTTCAAAGAGATTTGGTCGCTGAGACTCTGTTTCTTTATTGTTCACATCAGAGTTCTTTTTGTTCCATGTCATCTTCTCTAAAACTAAAATGTGTCCAAATAACAAACGCAGCATTTTTCTTTGGTACAAACTGCTCTGTGTTTGTTTTCTCCTCCACGTTTCTTTCCTGGGGCAGGAGTCATGTGACCACACACGTGGTGGTGTTTGTTTATTTATTTATTTTGAGTGGACAGGTTTTTTAAGGGTACATGAACACACGGTAGGGAAAGTATTGCCTGAATGTTTTTTAATTTTTAAGTGTAACAACAGGATTTAAAAAATTTAAATAAACAACGTTTACACCGATTGCGTCGGTTAGGGGTTCAGAATGTTGGTTTCGATTCATTTTTGATTAATTGCCTCCCTCACTCTCTTCTTCCTTCCCTTCTTCCAATACTATCTTCTTCCCTCCTAACTCACTTCATCCCTCACTCCTTCTCTCACTCACATCCTCCCTCACTCCATCCATCCTTCCCTCACTCCCTTCCTCCCTCCCTCCCTCATTCCCTCACTCGCTCCCTTCCTCCCTCACTCCCTTCCACCCTCCCTTACTCATACCCTCACTTGCTCCCTTCCTCCCTCATCCCTTCCTCCCTTCCTCACTCATTACCTCACTCGCTCCCTTCCTCCCTCACTCCATCCATCCTTCGCTTACTCATTCCCTCACTCAGTCCCTTCCTCCCTGAAGGAATGTGTTTGCATCAATTAACAAGAAAAATATATATTTATCAAAATTTTAGTTTATCAAAATTATTTTAATGGAAATTCTGTTATGGAAGGTAATTAAATGTAATAATGTGTATAATCAAATTACTATTTTTTTAATGCTACATTAGTATATATCTGGATGTGTATTTATGGTGTTGGGTTAGGGTTAGGGTTAGGTAATTAATCATATATCCCAGATTATCCCCTATTTGACAAGGATAAATCATGCTGTAACAGCCCATGTAAATCTGAGCTGGGTCTAATGTCACACTGTTGTGTTCTCCCATTGGTTGCTTGCTTGTACATTTAAAAGTACCACAGTTGCTCTTCCATACAATAGTAGTTGTGTTAAAGCCGACTGATTGGTCCATTTCAGGGTCACGAGGATGAGGTGTTTGTGTTGGAGCCACACCCCTTCGATCCCAGAGTGCTTTTCTCTGCTGGCCATGATGGCAATGCCATAGTGTGGGACCTGGGACGTGGAGTCAAAATACGCTCCTACTTCAACATGGTAAGAATGTACACACACACAAAATACGCTCCTACTTCAACGTGATACACACATCATACACACACACAAAATACACTCCTACTTCAACATGGTAAGAATGTACACACACACAAAATACACTCCTACTTCAACATGGTAAGAATGTACACACACACAAAATACGCTCCTACTTCAACATGATACACACATCATACACACACACAAAATATGCTCCTACTTCAACATGGTAAGAATGTACACACACACAAAATATGCTCCTACTTCAACATGATACACACATCATACACACACACAATATACGTTCCTACTTCAACATGATACACACATCATACACACACAAAATACACTCCTACTTCAACATGGTACACACATCATACACACACAAAACAATCTTATAGTTCAAGTCAAAGTGGTAAACAATGCACAAAATATGTTCCTACTTCACCATGGTAAAAAGCACAAACACACACACATACACACATACAAAATACATTCATACTTTGGACACTGTGAAAAGCGTCCTGCCGCTTCCCTCTGAAACGCTTCAAACTCAATATATTTTCCTACAATTTTTTGCATTGTTACATTTTCTTATTGCATTACTAAATGCACAGGCTGCTGTCACTTAGGTCACTTAAGAGGTCACTTAACCTCGCCCTCTCACTCTCCCTATCTCTATCTCTCCCTCTCTTTCTACCTCTTCCTCTCTCTCTTCCTCTCTCTACCTCTCCTTTTCTTTTTTCTCCCCCTCTCTCACTCTCCCTCTGTCTCTCTCCCTCCCTCTCTCTCCCTCTTTCTCTCCCTCCCCCTCTCTACCTCTCCCTCTCTCTCCCTCTCTCTCTTTCCCTCTCTCTCTACCTCTTCCTTTTTCTCTCTCTTTCTCTCTCTCTGCATGATTACTTACTCATTAGTACAAGCCTTTGTCTTCATGTTTACCGGTTGTAAAAGGTGCCTCATAAACTTTTCTTCAACCAGTGTGATTGATGTGTTTGGTGCAGATCGAGGGTCAGGGCCACGGGGCTCTCTTTGACTGCAAGTGTTCCCCGGACGGCCAGCACTTCGCCTGCACCGACTCACACGGGCACCTGCTCATCTTCGGATTCGGGTCCAGCAGCAGATATGACAAGGTAGTGAAATCCTCTCAAACGCTCCTGTCAGGCTGATGTGACGCCTGATATCCTTCCTCTCTCTCTCTCTCTCTCCCTCTCTCCCCCTTGTTCTTTCTCTCTTCTCTCTCTAACTTACCTGTCTGTATTGGTCTGCTGCTGTGTATCTTATTCTGAGCTGGTGTAGCATGTTAATAGGGAATTAATTCAGTGCCGTTTCATAGCATATACCATGGATATCATGTATATCATATTTCCTCATATCATCCTTGTCTCCTTGTCATGTTCCAAGATCTGGTAGCTTAGAACACACACACACACACACACTCACACACACACTGTAATGGAAGGAGAGGTTGTGTGCAGAACTAACTAGATGAGGATGGTGAAGTGTGACTCCATGGAACTGAAGTGACAAAACGCCATAAGACGTTAGTAAATCACAGGAAGTGCTGGGGGGTGTTGGGGGGGGGGGGATACATGAGGAGACTCTTGAGCACCAAGGACACCTGTAATGCCTGAAACACATCCCACTCATCCCCCTGCACTATTGTGAAACACATCCCACTCATCCCCCTGCACTATTGTAAAACACATCCCACTCATCCCCCTGCATCTCAGCCAGTCACCAGAAGAGGCAGAGGGTAGCGTGGTGACTAGAGGAGAGTGGGAGGAGCTTGATGCTCCAGGTGGAGGAGGTCGATGCTCCAGGTGGAGGAGGTCGATTGTCCGATTGTAGGCCAGGATGTCGGGGAAGGCCACACTTCTGGAGTCTGGCAAGCAGACGACTGTATCACTGGTGGGTAGGCAGGTGCCATCCAGCTGCATGGGCTCATACTGCTCCTCCTATTGGCCGGGTGGGAGAGGTGTGCCGAGGTCCTGGGGTGTGACCACCACCTGCTCACCCTCAGGGGTCCAAGTGCAGGACATCCACTGGGGGAGCCAGTGAGAAAGGGGATGTAATACAGCTGGAAAAGTATGAGTGTGTCAAGCAAAGTAGAGGATATTCCTCACCTCTAAGGAACAGAATAGAAAGACAGAAAAAAAGGAGATGCAAAAATGGTGTGTTCTGGCATAACACTACAACAAAGAAAAGGGCATGTAAAGTTTACCGAACAACTAATAAATAACTGAAATAAATAACTGCGCACGTGAATAGCTTTTCTATTTTCACTCTGTAACACAGGAGTTTTCAGCATTTTGAAACAGCGCCCCCTCTGTTAGTTAGAACCTGGGTCTCTCCAGTCCCTTCTAAACAAACTGAGCTATGTGGACGTCCCACTGACAAACTCAAAGGAAGACATAATGTTCCCATGTTACCCTATTTTTTTAACCCGATTTTATTTTAATTGCAAAAAGAAAAAACAATTTATCTTCTCTGTTATCCCTGCTCTTATTTTGGTAGCTATCGGTCAGGAGATTGGACGTGGACAAGATGTACCTGGGTAACCTTCATAGTCAGGGAGTCAAATGTTCAATCAACAATCAAATGTTCAAGCGCTAAGAGAAGACGTTCTAGCACCCTCTAGCGGAAAATCAATTAATTTCTTAAGATTACCTTTCGCTTGAAGAACAGTTTCACTGAGTGTTGATTGTTTAATCTAAAACTCTTGCACTCACCTTGACAGATCACAAAGATTGTAAACCCCACCATCTAACATACCACACACATATATCACACCGGAACGTATCTACAGAGGTGTAACACTGAGCTATGTGTAGGCCAGAGTATGTGAGCGGAGTGCAGTGAGTCTTTACTCAGAGCGTTCTTTAATCACTCTGCTCCAAATCTGCTCCAGCTGCTCTTATTCCCGCTCCTCACTCGCTAATCGCTCACAGCATGTGCGGCTCCGCTCCGCTGTCTCCGTTCTCCACTCCTTGCTCTCCACTAAGGAGAAAAATGCTCGGTTTTAGTATAAAAAATATGAGTGATGTTTTACGATTAACAAAAAGACAACTAAATCTTTAAGAAAGTTGCCGAGTTTTAATAAACTGAAGGGAAACTAGCAGCAGGCTACAAAAACATTTCACTCAAAATGATTTTAACCAAAAAACAACATTGTTTAGCCTAGAGTGCATCATGCACACGTCCCTGTAGATGTCATGTTTTCGAGACACGTCTTTATTGATTCCACAATGAATCATTTGTGGTCATGAGACCCTCTCCGTCCTCGTCTTCGCCATTAGGTTTCAGTACTTAGAGAACTCGAAGCTCGTAAAATGTACAGTGCAGATTCATTATGGGCGGTTGTCACGTGTTGCACTGGAACTGGAAAGTCCACTCCTCTCTCCAGCTCCATGCTCTACTGTCTCTGTGCTCCGCTTTCGTAGTCTACCGTAGCCTTAAGTCCGGAGCACAACACCATCAGGGCTGATTTGGTGGTGATTAGCCCACAGGACCTTGGGAAATGGAGTTCCCACGGCTTCCCATTCCTGTTCTCCTAGTTTTCCTTTGTGTTGCTAGTGGCACAGACCCTTACGCACACGCGCGCACACACACACACACACACATACACACACACACACACACACTCAAGTGTAGATAGAGGAGCTGCTATGAGATGCATGCTGGTTAATCACAGGGGTGGGTGTACTGGTGTATGTTCCCATGCTGGTTACTTAGTGGGATGTGTGTACTGGTGTGTGTTCCAGATAGCAGACCAGATGTTCTTTCACACGGATTACCGGCCGCTGATCCGCGACGCCCACAACTACGTGCTGGATGAGCAGACCCAGCAGGCGCCCCACCTCATGCCTCCACCCTTCCTGGTGGACGTAGATGGGAACCCCCACCCCCCTCGTTACCAGCGGCTGGTTCCTGGCCGGGAGAACTGCAGGGAGGAGCAGCTCATACCACAGATGGGCCTGACGTCGTCAGGTAGAGCAAACACACACACACACACACACACATATATACTGTAACATAGACATACATAAACAGCACTGTATGCATTCATGAAACCTGCAACATAGTCATAACTATGGATACACACTCATTCTTTTTTTTTTTAGCTCTCAAGAGCTGTAACCCTTGCTATACGTTATTCTTCCGTCTGTCTGTCTCTTTCTCTCTCTCTCTCTCTCTCTCTCTCTATCTCTCCCTTTATCCCTCCCTCTCTTTTTCTCTGTCAGGCTTGAATCAGGTGTTGAGTCAGCAAGCAGCAGAAGGTTCTAGTCCACTGGACAGTATGATCCAGAGGCTGCAGCAGGAGCAGGACCAGAGGCTGGGATCAGACTCCCGGACCGGCCGAGGTTAGACACGTCTGCAAAGATCCTCGTGATGCCTCACACTTCATAGGCTCACACTTCAACAGATGCTTCACACTTCAGCGCTGATGTTGATGAAGGTGTGTGTGTGTGTGTGTGTGCAGGGTCTGTAAGCTCCCCCACAGAGGTCTCCTCTCCTCCAAACGTCGGTCTGAGACGCAGTGGTCAAATTGAAGGGGTGAGACAGATGCACAGTAACGCCCCTCGTAGTGAGATAGCCACAGAGACTGACCTGGTGGCCTGGAGCAGACGGGTACTGGTACCTGAGCTCTCGCAGGGAACGGCCAGGTAACACACACACACACACACACACACAGAAATTTATCAATAAAACCATAAAAAGAATACACAAAAAGTAACACACATACAGCCAGTACACAATCACAGACACATGCACAAAGGGGTGAATCTCAGTATTGGCTTTTGATTGGTCTCTCAGCATGAAGCCACAGGATGATTCAGGTTCTACCTACACATTAGGTTTAAACAGGTATCACACTGAGCAGCAGAGTCTTACTGAACTGTCTTCTTAATTCCTTCAAACGTATTTCTTTTTAAATGGACCAATCAATAGGGTTTTTTTTGGATAACGAGACTGAATGACTGAATGAAGGGCCCTGGCTGATTAAATTGGCCCTTCATTGTACATTAATACATATACATGCTCAAGCCAGTAGAAGAGCTAAACATGTTGGAAAACTGCACACAACCGGATGAACTGCCCCGGATCAGCTGGTCTGATTGAACCGCTCTGGACAGCAAGTCTCTAGCTACTACAACACGCCACTCATACCCCCAGCTAGAAAGGAAAGGTGGCTAACTTTGAAGTTGTCTGCTTATAAGAGTCCTTAAGAACTCTGAATGGAGTTGACTTGCCTCCCAATAAGATCTCACTGGCTCAAGGTCCTCCTGTTCTCTGTAATTAAATACATTATGATCATTTACGCTGCGAGTTCGGACACAGCTATTAGAGTGCTGCTTCTGCCATTTAAAGGCTGCCCCCAATTCCCCATGTAGGACGTTTTTCATAGAAGAGGCAGGGCTCACCTGCAGGGAGCATTTTTCACCTGCAGGGAGCGCTCTGAGCTCGTGCTGAACCACGGGGAACAAAGGCAGGTCTTTCCAGCATGGCTTTGGAGTGGATCTTTGTAGAAGTGCCCTGAACATTATTGCAGTGCTACATTCCTATCAGCTTCCAGACATCTGAAGTGTGTCTCACACCTCTGGACTCTCCGTACTCAGTGTGTGAGTGGAGCTTTGAGTGGAGCTTGGCCTGCCCACGACCACAGACGCCAGTGCAGCACCACACTTCATCTCACACACACACACACACACACTCACACATACACACATGTCCGAGGTTTCGTATGTGCTGGTGTGTTGAATCTATTTGAACTCAGAGCTGCTGCACTCTAGGCTTGTTTTGTGTGTGCAGCTGAAGGCAGAGTAATAACGTAATGACTGTGTGTCTGCATGTACAGTAAACAAGAGACGTGGAGGACAGCGAGAGGAGAGGAGGAGATGAACGTCTACAGGTCAGAGCGACGCAGGAGGAGTGTGCACAGCCAGTACCACAGAGAGAACCGGGTATATACACACACACACACACACACACACACACACACACGCATGCACGCACATAGAGACACACGCACACACACACAGAGACACACGCACGCGCACACACAGAGACACGCACACACACACACGCGCACACACAGAGACACACATGCACGCACACACACACACACACTATAATTTTATGTCTAAATTGGGGTCATAATGTATTAAGGGGTGTATCTTTTAAAGCAGCATGCAACAGAGAACGCGCTGGAGGAGGGACGACGTTACCCAGGAAACCAGCACAACTATCACACGAGGCTGGCTGTAGAAGAGACAAGCAGACAGAGTGAACCCAATGAAGAGGAGCCTAGCGCCTCTGAGGTATGAACAGACACTGGAGACAGGAGTCACTGGAGTCAGTGCTCTGAATGTAGACTCACTGGAGTCAGTGCTCTGAATGTAGACTCACTGGAGTCAGTGATGTGTATGTAGAGTCACTGTCTCATTCCGCAATTATGCGCCCTGTTGCTAGAATAAAGCCCTGTTCACACAGAGCTAACTTTAGCCTGCTCCTCTGTAATTACAGGCATTGGTAATTATCACTGATGTACTGAGACTTAAATGAGCAAAGCTCAGTGATTTTTACTATATAAAGTATATACCATGAATATTATTGAGCAAAAATCTTGGTGATTCCTGATCTTATATGATTGTAGTCTCAAAACTCTGGTATTAGGACATGATTCGTTCTAAATGATGGTCATAAAAAGTTGATAAATACGTGTTATCCTGCAGTATCACACAGGTGCAGCTGTCACTGAGCCATTCAGGCTGAGGACATCAGTACTGCTGCAGCCTTGTACAATTACTAAGGAACTACTCACACCAGCCATTAATGTTGTGAATCAGCATCTGGTCTTTGTGTGCACTGAGTCACGGTTCCCTCTGCTGAGTCTTTGTTGGAGTGGCGGTTGTGTGTGGAATGGCATCCTGAGTGATAGTGGGCGTGTCCGAGTGGAATGGCTTCATGAGTGATAGTGGGCGTGTCCGTGTGGAATGGCATCATGAGTGATAGTGGGCGTGTCCGTGTGGTATGGCATCATAGTGGGCGTGTCCGTGCTTTTGCAGGGAGAAGCAGAAGTTCCACCCCCCAGCAGAGAGTCGTCAGACGAGGAGAAAGAAGAGAAGGAACCGTGGCCTGATGATCACAGCAGCTCCAGGTGACACCCACCCACACACCCACACACACACACACACACACATGTGTATAATACATAATATATATTTATGGCATTGGATACATATAAACACTTGCAGCCAACTTCGTTCAGTTAAGAATTTGTGTGTGTGTGTGTGTGTTTACAGTGATTACTCGAGTGACTACTCAGATTGGACAGCAGATGCTGGGATAAACCTGGAACCCCCCAAGAAGACCACAGTGAAGAAGACGAAGAAGAACACCAGCAGCTCTGAGGAAGATGGAGACAAGAAGAAAGACAGAGACGCCAAGAAGGAGCGAAGGAAAGAGAAACAAGAGAAAGATGGAGGAGCCCTATCAAAGAAGAAAAAAACAAAGGAAAAGAGGAAGGTGAGTGACTGAGTGTGTGTATGTGTGTGTGTGTGTGTGTGTGTGTGTGTGTGTGTGTGTGTGTGAGTGAGTGATTGTGTGTGTGTCCCACAGGTGCTGGTAAGACACACCCGTCGAAGGGCTGAGCGCACGAATAATGTGTGTGTGTGTGTGTGTGTGTGTGTGTGTGTGCTGTATATATGTGTTCTCCACAGAGGTTGCCGCAGTTTCAGGAGCAGGGTTTAACTCTAGAGGAGTGGCTGCCCTCACCCTGGATCACTGATACAATGCCACGGAGAAGCCCCTTCACCCCTCAGATGGGTGATGAGGTAACACACATACACACACACACACATACACACACACACACACATATATAAACACAGATTTAATTATTATTTTTTATTATTTAAAATAGCTGTTTATGCAGCCATAAAGTCCAGTTGTAAGCAGCATCTCCAATCACACACACACATCTGTACAGCATCTCCAATCACACACACATCTGTACAGCATCTCCAATCACACACACATCTGTACAGCATCTCTGTTCACACACACATCTGTGCAGCATCTCTGTTCACACACACATCTGTGCAGCATCTCCAATCACACACACATCTGTGCAGCGTCTCCAATCACACACACATTTGTGCGCAGGTGTATTACTTTCGGCAAGGTCACGAGGCGTATGTGGAGATGGCCAAGAAAACCAAGATATTCAGCATCAACCCTAAGAAGCAGCCGTGGCATAAGATGGAACTGCGGGTAAGGAAGGCTCCTCCACCCTGCCCTGCACTGGGTAGAGCTACCACTGGCCACTGCAGGCTTTCATTGCAGTGAGGAGGGATGAGAGCACAGTTGCCTGTTTTCGCATAAAGGTTGAAAAATAGACATTTGACGTAAATCTTTAATGAATTCATTATTACTGAGTTCCAGTGGCATTTTAAGTTGAAGATGAGTAAGTATTTTGAGCATGTAACTCCTGTCATAGAAACATTTAAGAATTGCAGTGTGTGCGTGTGTGTGTGGATGTGGGTGTGTCAGGAACAGGAGCTTATGAAGATCGTGGGTATTAAGTATGAGGTGGGCTTGCCGACTCTGTGCTGTCTGAAGCTGGCCTTCCTGGACCCTGACACTGGCAAGCTGACTGGAGGATCCTTCTCCATGAAGTAAGAGCCAGAGTCAGAGGCAGCCTCTCGCGGAGTCGCCTCCTTGTGGCTCTGATGCTGCGGTTAGAGGCTCTTCAAAGGTCTTCTGGCCTTTTGTGTAAATTTAGAAAAGGCTCATCATCTCTTGTCCTGTTCCTGCAGATACCATGACATGCCCGACGTCATCGATTTCCTGGTTCTCCGTCAGCAGTTTGACAATGCAAGGCAGCGCCAGTGGATGATTGGTCAGTATCGGGGTGTGGCCGTGTGAGTCGAGTTAGAAGTGTGTGTGTGTGTGTGTCTGAGTATATGATGTCATTTTAGGTGATCGTTTCCGCTCTGTGATCGACGATGCCTGGTGGTTTGGTACAATCGAGAGTCAGGAACCATACCAAGCTGAGTACCCAGACAGCCTCTTCCTCTGCTACAATGTCTGGTCAGTGCACCGACCACACACACACACACACACACACACACACTGCACGATCAGTCAGGTCATTAGGTCAGATGGTGGTTTGTGTACATTCGCAGCTGTTACCTAAAGAGTCCTGTGGATACACAGATTCCTGCTGTTTCCCAGGTTATAGTGCATCATCCACAGTTGTCCAGAAGCGTGCAGTAGTTTGTGTAGTACACGAGACTGGTCTTGAATGGGTTCTTGTCTTGGGCTCGATGTCAGCTGGAACTGGGCTTGAAGGTTCTTATGTTCATTAAGGTACTTCTGACCTACAGGTGGTGGTTTCAAAAACTGCTTCTGTCACACCTCTATAGTCTGATTAATTTTGTGGGACATCTTTCACAAGAAGATTACTGGATCATTAGAATGGTGAGGTCATTAGAGAATCAAAAAGTGTCATTTGCTACTAGTCAGTTAAAGTTTTTCTAATTAAGCTTCTGTTCATCATGCAGATGGAATGTAGCTGTCGAGCTGTTTTGTAGGTAATATAGACTATGATACCAGTTTCCTCATCTGATCAACGATGCAGAATAGATCTTTCTCTTCTGTTCAAAGCTTGATCTGACAAGCCCTTACAAGCTGACCTGCATTAAAAGTGCAAAGCTCAACGTGACCAGACTGAAAATGGTTTTCGCCCTTTGTAATTCTGCTCTGATCATCCTTGAAATAGACCTAACCAATCACAGAGCACTATATCCTAACTTATCCAGTTACAGAGCACCATATCCTACCTCACATAGCGCAGTGACATCATCAAAATAAAGTTTTACCTCACGCACATTAACATTCAGCTGCTTAACGATCTCATGATTCAGGATCCAATGACATTGGGGGACAAAAGAACATAAACAGGTGGGTTTTTAAATGAGTTCAAAGTGAAACGCCTTTTAGATGTGTGGTTTTTAAAGTGGGTGTGGCATCCAGTACAGGATGACACATGATTTCAGTGGTTCATTGTAGTCTGAATATTTACTGTTTTACCATTACTGGGCATCACTGTACCATCACTGTACCATTATTGGGCATCACTGTACCATTACTGGGAATCACTGTACCATCACTGTACCATTACTGTATCGTTACTGGGAATCCCTGTACCATATTCAAGAATTTCACTGCCATATGCACAGCAATCTCTCAAAACATTCTGACTGTTCTGGTTTAGAGATAGAATAAATATGAAATCAATAAATGTAAAAAGAAGCAGGAAATGGATCAATAAGGATTAAGAATGTGCAGTGAAAACCATTGGAGAGTGTTATTAAATGTAAAGAGCTCATTGAAATGTAGTTGTTGACTCAGAGAAGTAAATGTTCTTTTGCAATAATCTGCAGTAAAGTATTAAGTTGTGCAGTGTGCAGTCCAGACTTTGACGACTGTGTGTGTGTGTGCATGCATTTGTGTGTGTGTCTGTGTGTGTGTGTGCATGCGTGTGTGTGCGTGTGCAATGCGTGTGTGCGTGTGCATGTGTGTGTGTGTGTGCATGCGTGTGAGTGTGTGTGCCTGCCTGCTTGTGTGCATGTTGGAGCTCATCACACAGTTGACACATAGTTCCTGTGTGTGCGGTGTTCTTGTATGTGTGGAGTTCCTGTGTGTGTAGTGTTCTTGTGTGTGTAGAGTTCTTGCGTGCGTGATCTTGTGTGTGTAGTGTTCTTGTGTGTGTAAGTGGCCCTGCATTTCCACACCTATGTGTAGTGGTGTGTGTTAGACCCTCTCCACCTCTGCTACACCTGTGTGTAGTGGTGTGTGTCACACCCTCTCCACCTGCCTGACCTGGGGGGATTCCTGTGTTTCTGGTTTGCGTGTTGGATTGTGTGCTGATTCTGTGGACTGTTAGGAAGAGCCAGAGGGTAGTCAACAGCCTGAATGTGGAGTTCAATGTGGTCAGTTTAGATGTTTTCATGAATACAGAGCTGTAGTGACTGAACAACATTTGCACCTATCTGTCCTTGGTCTCCAGAAGTGAGAGGGCTGTGTGCTTTCTCTATTCATACAGAATAAAACAGTACCTGCACTATGAAATGGGATTTAAAATACATTTAAAATACATTTCTGCATAACTGTACACTTTGCATTGACAGTACAGCTCTACTTTAACTGTTAGCTAACAGCTAATGCAGATTACGACCTGTGCTTTAACCAGAACTGAAACATGGTGCGCTGGGTGTATCAGCTTCAGACTTTTCCTTGGCCACTACCAAACGTTTACCACTGCAAGTAAATAATATTCTATTAAATAGGTATTGCAGTGGAATGGTATTTGTAATGCCATAGTATTTCAGCATCCATTTAATCTCACAGTTAACATTTTAACAGATTAAATAATAATGTTTTTCTAAAATAATAAAAGTGACTGTATGAACCTCTATGCTTGATTATATTCAGGTGACTTGTTTTGAGTTTTAAACTCTATAAGTAAGACCAGAGAAATGGCTTCCCCCCCCAAAGTTACAACTCAGTTGGACTGGGACTGTAATATATTTAATATAGACTATATTATTTAATGTTATATTTTAGATACATTTTATAGACAGTAATATTTTTTTATTAGTGGCTTTGATGTTGACTATAATCCATATAAAATAAACTACACATAATATTTAAAATAATCTCAACCAAATAACCTCTCGGTTGTCACAGTCTTGGCTCAACTCTCCCACACACTGTGGTACAAAGGGCCACACCAAAGATAGTACAACACTAAAGATATCACACCACTAAAGATATAAAACCACTAAAGATAGTACAGCACTAAAGATATCACAACACTAAAGATAGTACACCACTAAAGATAGTACAGCACTAAAGATAGTATAGCACTAAAGATATCACAACACTAAAGATAGTACACCACTAAAGATATCACACCACTAAAGATATCACACCACTAAAGATAGTACAGCACTAAAGATATCGCACCATTAAAGATATCACACCACTAAAGATAGTACAACACTAAAGATATCACAACACTAAAGATATCACAACACTAAAGATAGTACAGCACTAAAGATATCACACCATTAAAGATAGTACAACACTAAAGATAGTACAACACTAAAGATAGTACAACACTAAAGATATCACAACACTAAAGATATCACACCACTAAAGATGGAACACTAAAGAAGGAATCAGTGCAGAGTTTTTAATGAATCATGTTTACAGTAATTAGATGATACAGAGACCTGGTTGAGTTAGGCATCGTTTACTTACTGGGTCAGGTTACAGTAAATTACATCACCTTGATAGTGTGTGTGTGTGTGTGTGTGTGTGTGTGTGTGTGTGTGTGTGTGTGTGTGTGTGTGTGTGTGTGTGTGTGTGTTTTCAGCTGGGATAATGGAGATACAGAAAAGATGAGCCCATGGGACATGGAAGAGATCCCTAATGAAGGTGATGCACTTACACACACACACACACACACACACACCTCATCCATATTCTCCATTAAAACACATGTATAGTAAGTAATAATACACACCTGGTATGCTCTTTGGCTCACCAGCGTGAATATTCAGCAATCATCCATTTTGTTCAGTTTTATGAATTACTTGCTTAGTGAATGAAAGGAGACCTGTTGTCATGGTAACAGCTATTTGATTAAGGGCTTCGGCTGTCTGTTAAATTCCGACCAGTGTAGTAATATGGCTGTGGAGAGCACCGGGACTTTCACAACACGCTTTCTCATCACAACTCTCTCCCCTGGCTCCCCGTAGCCGTGTTTCCAGACGAGCTGGGCCAGAGCGTACCCCTCACCGAGGAGGAACAGAAAGCTCTGCTCTACCGCCCCCTGGAGGGAGAGTGGGGCTCACGCACGCGCGACCAGGAGTGCCAACGTATCATCAGTGGCATCGAGCAGCTCTCCACGCTAGGTATGAGAACACGTGAGCAGCTGGGGTCATGACCAAACAAACCCCTGCTTTCTGTTGTGATGAGTCATAGTGAACCCCGTCTCCCTGCCGTTCTCAGATGTGGCAGCTCCGTTTGTTTTGCCCGTGGATCTGCAGGCGTATCCCACATACTGTACCGTTGTGGCGTACATCACTGACCTGAGCACCATTCAGAGCAGGCTGGAGTATCGCTTCTACAGGTCAACGCATTCATACACACTCACGCACCCACAAACACACAGGGAAGTGGATAGTATTGAATCAACTCATTCATCATTCATCGGAGTCCTTTTGGGCCTCCATGTTTGCATGACTTCAGTTAGAAGTTTTAATTCACATTCTTGTCCATTTTGTGAGTGAGGGGTACCTTCTTGTGCTTCTAGAAATGTGTGTATGTGCTGCTCAGTGATGGACTGTGTGCTGTTGCATACTCATTTGCGTCCTCATTCGGCAGGCGAATGTCGTCTCTGATGTGGGAGGTCCGGTACATCGAGCATAACGCCCAGACCTTTAACGAGCCGGGCACTTTTATCGTTAAAACAGCCAAGTTCGTGTCTGACCTCCTGCTGCAGTTCATTAAGTAAGTGCACGGGAGGGTCATGCTGCTCCAGCCCCTGCCACAACACTCTGAGTGCCACATGGAAGTTGAAGATCTGCCTGGTTTGTCATACCGAACACCTACTGCAAAACCTCAACCTTAAGTTGAGCTTTGCTTGCAGAAATAACCCGTGTTTTCCTAAATGAAACGAGGACAACTGGCTGCTTTTTGTGTTCCGATGTGTCTTAAACTAGGGCTCTAACCCGTCTCTCTCTCTCCCTCTGTCCCTCTCTCTCCCTCTCCCCCCCCCTCTCTCACTGCCAGTGCTGACACTGTTGAATTATTCATTGTGGGTAACTTGTGTGTTTGATGCCTCCATGATTAGTCATCACTTAGGACAGATATCAGTCTCAGTGTGACTATCCTGGTGAAAAATGTTCAGCCAGAACTGTTACTCATTAACTAATTAAACTTTTTTACTTCTGTGCTTTTAACAGAGACCAAAGTTGCACTGATATCATTTCACTGTACAACAGTATGAAAAAGACGACGATGGCGTTCTCTGACTCAAGTGATGTACGTGCCTTTACTCTCTCTAAAATAAACACATACTCACAAACATGCACACACACACATCCACACAAACACACGCAAGCACCCACACACACACATGCACACACACACATGCACGCACCCACACACACACATGCACGCACCCACACACACACATGCACACAAACACACGCATGCACCCACACACACACGTGCACACAAAGTATTAACTACTTCATATCGGAAGGATTTTACGAATGACTGGAATGACTGTTGTCTTCTTGCTCTCTGTGGAAACCAAGGACGAAGAGGAAGACGAGGAGGCCGAAACTCCGGGAACGTCACAGTGCTGTAAGAAGGTGAGAGCTGCTCAGTAATGTGGCTTTTGTCATGTGGTGAGTTTTGCTTCATATCTTTGTCTGGTTTGCTTTATATGATCATGTGTTTATGTTTATGTTAAACAGAAGGAGGGGCTCATTCATTTAAAACTTGTCATGACTTTATGTAGAAATGCAGTTTCCTAGAGTTTCATTCCAACACATCTTTCCCATAAACCGAGCATTTCTCACCATCTCGCAGAATGCGAGCGGCCTGTGGATGCCTGTCAGACAGCGGCAGAGCTTGAGTCGGTCAAGGGCAGCACTGTGCAGATTAAGACAGGCTTCAGTTTTAATGGTCAAAGCAAATAATGGTTTCTTAGAGCCAGGCCATTAGGCGGGTCTGAGTCTGCCTGTTTTAGTGAGAGACCGACGGTCTGTTTTAGTGAGACTGACAGTCTGTTTTTCCTGAACAGGGAAAGCAGCAGCCCATCCTGAGAAACCTGAGGAATAAACCTGCTTCAGGAGACCCCCAGGCCTGGAGAGGGCGCTGCAGAGAGCTGCTAGAGCTCATTTTCCAGTGTGAAGACTCTGAGCCTTTCCGACTGCCTGTGGATCTGGTTGATTACCCGGTAATGCATATAAACAACAATAAAATAAAAACAAACATTAAGACAATCAAATGTCTTTAACAACCCCTTTGGCTTTACTCATTAATCACTCTTGCTTTGAAATTTGAATAACCTAGTTATGCTTCTCTTCTGCTTGTTAGGATTACCTGGACATAGTGGAAACACCCATGGACTTCGGTACGGTCCTGAGCACTCTACAGGCAGGCAAGTACGACACTCCTACGGACTTATGCAAGGACGTGCGACTCATCTTCAGTAACTGCAAAACCTACACACCCAGCAAGAAGTCCAGGGTACGAAATGGAAAGAGTGACTGACAGCTAATATTACTTACCCTGCCTCTCCTGTCCCTACATTGCCAGTGTTATGTATGTTTTTTGTAGATCTACAGTATGAGTCTACGGCTGTCTGCCCTGTTTGAGGAGCATGTCAGCTCAATCCTGGCTGACTTCCAAACAGCTCAGAGCCTGCAGTCAGAGCGACTGACCCGACACCGGCTGCACACGGAGCGTCTGACCAGACAAACCATGAAGAGGAGAAGAAGAAGCTCCTCCCCCTCCAGCTCTGCCTCCAGGTACAGAGTGCCATGGAAACCCGGAGAGAGCACTAACATGCGAATGCGTTCTCTTGGCAATATAACATATGTGTGAGGTTGTTTCCAACTTGGGTCCACCAACATGCAATTGGCTACAAAACCTCTAATCTGTATTTCTGCCCAACAGCCCGGAGAGGAAGAGGCGTGTCTCTTCTCGTGCTCCTCTCCGAACAGATGCAGTCCCGCCCACAGCAGCTGGCCTGCCCCGCCCACCCTTCTTGAGACAGACACTTCCGCATATCAATGGGAAAGCAGAGCCCTCTGTCGCAACTGGACGCACTCGTAGCTCCGCCCGTTTTGGAACTCAATCCACAGACCTGCCCCCCGCACAGACATCTCCGCCCCCTGTCCCCACCCACAGTAAGGCTGTCGAATCCTCATCCAGGATCCTTCGAGCTCAGAATTCTCACACAACTCCGAGCCTCTCGAAGGAAACTGAGAATTCCACCATTGCCCATGGTAACGAAGGAGGAGGCAGGGAGTCAAGGCGGAAACTTCGTACTCCCATTAAGCACACACCAGGTTTGTAGTTGGTGATATGCTATAATAATATTTGTTTGTTATTTATTATTGTGCTGCCAGGGAGTGTTTAATGTTTGGTATTACTCAGACACTTCCGTTTGTTTACTGTTCTTTTCTGTCAGGTCCAGTGGATCACTCTCCTGTTCCCCCGAACAACCTTCATCTGAATGGACACAGTGGTCAAGTGACTTTGGGCGTGGTAAAGAGGGGGCGGGGCAGACCCAGACTAGATTCACAAGTAAGGACAGCAGAGGAGGCTCAGCCACAGCCTTTGCCCCGCCCCCCTGGCAAGAAACGAGGCCGGAAAAGCAAAAAGGAGCTGGAAGCTTTACGCATGAACTCCACTCATGAGGACGAGCTTCAGCAGTCCACAGTTGATGAGGGTGGGGCTTCGTCCACCGCACAGGATTGTAACCTATCAGACTCAGGAGCAGGGCTTCCAGAACAACCAAGAAGACGTGGGAGACCACGATTAGTCAGGACAACAGATCAAGCTCCTCCTCCTCAAGCCCCCTCCAGTCCTAAAACTCTGAGGAGGAGCAGCCGCCGTGGCAACGAACAGACTACGCCTCCAGGCCCAGGTCCAGCTCTGAGAGAGGAGCCAGAGCTGGATGGGGTGGAGTCGGGAGGGGACGGGAGCTCCAAGGGCCCAATGAGAACGCGTAACCAGGGCCGAAGGACAGCGTTCTACAACGAGGAAGACTCTGAGGAAGAGCAGAGGCAGCTCCTGTTTGAGGACGCCTCCATCACTTTCGGCACGTCCAGCAAAGGCAGAGTCCGCAAGCTCACAGAAAAGGCCAAAGCCAACCTCATTGGCTGGTAACCATGCCAACGTGCCGGTCCTTTGTGACGTCATCCCATATTTTTGCCCCTGCTGCGTGTGGGGCAACACCATTCCTGCTGCTATAAGTGTGTCTGAGTTGATCTGAAATTTTGATTCTTACTCTGATCTGTCCTTTAAAAAGTCGACTCTGAATCTTGGATTCTTCTCAGCGACTCTGTACTTCAGGACTTCTGTCCTTTAAAATGTCGCTGGTCCCCAAAGCCTGACCCTAGACCCCTTTCCCTTGGGTAAAATCACACATGCAATTTAACATGCATCTGCCACATGTTCAGTTAAGTGTGCACTGTTTGAAGGCGAGTGAGCTGAGGACCTTCAGTCAGACAGATGTCCCAGTTTCTTTTCTTGCATTACCCATGCATCATCATGTTTTTACACAGCAGTAGTTGCTAATGGCAACAAATCAAACTATTCTTCAGAAAACTGTTTTTAACAGTGTTCCCCAACTGTGTGTGCATGTATGTGTATGTGTAGGTGTGTGTGTGTGTGTGTGTGTGTGTGTGTTTGCAGTTTCAGAGTAAACTATTTGGTGGTTATGCAATGTTGGACCTTTTAAACTGTTTCCTTTTGTCCTTAAATCTTTAAATAAGTCAAAGAAAGAAATAATTACTGGTTTAGTATGTTTTATATGATTAGCAATACCTTGTGCCTTTTGATCATTTAAATACAATGTTATTTCTTTGTACTCCACACTGTGTAGTATTTGTGTGTGTGTGTGTGTGTGTGTGTGTGTGTGTGTGTGTGTGTGTTGGGTGGGTATGTGAGTAAGTGTATGTGTTATGAATATTTTACTGCTATCAATTTATCCAAAACATCTGGGGCTGAGATGGTTATCTGGGGCTAACCCTAACCCTAACCCTGTGTGTGTGAGAGTGCGTGTGTGTGTGTGTGTAACCCTAACCCTAACCCTGTGTGTGTGTGTAACCCTAACCTTGTGTGTGTGTGTGTAACCCTAACCGTGTGTGTGTGTGTGTGTGCGTGTGTGTGTAACCCTAACCCTAGCGATTAAGTGGTGTATACAGGCGAGTCTGTGACAGTAACCTCATTCGTTTGAAGCTGTGTGAGGCATAGACCTGAGATTAACCTGCATCACACACACAAAGATTTACGAACGCTCTATTTTTGTCCACACTGTTTTTTGTACTGTACCTTGGGGTCCTCAAACAATCTAGTATTCAGAGAAGCTCTACTAAGAAGCGGTTGAGGGCGGGAGTGGGAACTCTTCCCTAAGATTGTGACGGAAGGAACCACTTCTGGAAGTGCACATTCCTTTCCTGCTAGCGGACCCGCCCAGCCTGAGATACTTGGGATTCTCTCTTTATCCACCGCAGGGCACCAGTACTCCCTTCTGATGCCTTGGCTATTCATGCAGATC
This sequence comes from Tenebrosternarchus preto, assembly GCA_025802075.1. NCBI lineage: Eukaryota > Metazoa > Chordata > Actinopteri > Gymnotiformes > Apteronotidae > Tenebrosternarchus > Tenebrosternarchus preto. Next base: position 1,167,686 of record JAOYMR010000022.1, read on the forward strand.
CAGCAGAGGATGGTGAGTGGAAACATAAAGAGTGGAGAGGCTATGCTGCATGTGTGCCTTGGGTTAGTGTGTGTGTGTGTGTATGAAATGGTGAGAAGATACAGTTTAATCCAGGTACTACATGCACACTGCATAATGGAAGGTCCTGTAGAACAGTGGTGGAATCTAAATCTTCATGAGGTCCTCCATGTCTTAACTGATGTTTTTCATGTATTACTTTTGATTTATTTTATTGCTGTTATGGGTTTTGTTTGTTTTTTGGTCCTGTTCATTGTCAGTAATTGTGGTCGGGTCAGAACCTGATACCATGGTACTGATTTAGCCCGTAGCTTTAAACCTGGTTCAGTGAACCAAAGCAGTGTGTCGCTTTGTGTGTATGTGTGTGTGTGAATGTGAATTTGTAGTATACAGCTGTATGAAATGTCTGCATGCATGCCATTTATACTCTGTGTGGGGGTGTGCGCGCGCGCGAGTGTGTTTGCTCTCATTAAGATGATTTTATAATTAATCACTTGCAAAATGAAATCTTATGTCTAAATTATGACCCTTAATCACCATACTCCTACCTGCACAGGAAATGACATCACACTGACACTGATTAACGGTCCGAAGGGGCGAGAGTAACGCAGACTGCATGTGCCCTCTCCTCTGTTCCCTGTTCCTCGAGTCTCGAGGCGCGCTCACGTTTAGGGGTTGGGCTTTCCCTCGCCAGGTCTACGTGCCTGGACCGAGGGGACTTTCTATGTTAGTTTGTATACTTTTATATAAAGAAGAGTAAATGCAAAAAATCCCATTAAATAGAATGTACGCGTAGGGAGTACTGTTGTCATTAGTTAGTTCATACTGATATTTTAATGAAATAAACAGTTGTGTTTCCACATGTGTCCTGTCTCAGATTTTATTATGATTAAAATGAGCAAATAAGCACGTTGGAAATTGTGGTTCTTATGAACGATTGGTTGCTCTCGAAGTAGAACGCGAGTATGCGGTCTCCGTTGTACTCCACGGGAACATTTCGTGGTCAACAGTGCCCTCTTCTGATTTGTTTGCAACTGAACACGATAAACATATCCGCGTGGTACATCCGTCTCTGACGTGGCGGAGCGAGAGATACACACCTACCTACTCGTGGGGCACGGCAATTGGTTACGCGAAATATAGCTTATGTTTGTACATTACTGCAGGTGCCGAACTGAAACTTCATGTAAATATAACGACTCGTTTCAGAGAAATCCATTTTTAACGCATGACAAGATCGGGTGATACTTCAGTTGAATTCACATTACTTGAAGATACTTATGCTCTCCTGTAATCAAGTTCATTCAGCGTAATCCTGGACTCGAACACCTGTCACAGCAGGTAAGATAGGCCTGTACTTAGTTCATGCACAGTGATTAGGAAGGCAATGTCCAAAATCTAAATTTTCAGAGATGTCGTGGAAAATGCTACTGTTTAAACCCGTGCGCTTCAGTAAATTATTTGTAGAGCGCCCGCGCGTTAAAAGACAAAAGTTTTTCTTTCGTTCTGTTATAAAGGCGAAACTGACTTAAGCGCATTTTACACTTTTACCAGATAATGGTTTCGTTTGAACATGTTTGCCATTGGTTGAATGACAGGTTAATAATGCCACAAATGTCGGCGATGGCCATGCTACAGCTTGCGTTGCTGCTATCCACGTTGCCCGCACAGTATCTGATCTCCAAGTGGACCAGCGGCGACGCGGCACAACGCGGCCAGGCCACGCAGGGGTACGACATAGCACAAACAGGCACAACACACTCATGCACAGAATGTGACACTGAAAAAGCTCATTTCTATAATGCCGCGTGTATTCTTTCTTTTGTGTTATTCAGAATCCTGGACGCGTGGATAGCCGCTAGGAAATCGTATCTAAATATGAGCGTTTGGGTAGACTGGGTTTGGTCTCGGATGCCCAAAGTGCCGTAAGTCAAAACTGTAACATATTTGCGTTTAATGTCCATTATATATCCATGATAATGTCGATGATATATGGTCTCTTTCTAGACTTTTCGGAGCAGAGGAGGAGCTTGAGCACGCGCTCGGGGAGTCCTTGGCGCTTGACCTGCTGATGCACAGTAACGATCAGGGCTACTTCGGAGGTGAGAGGTGTTCATGGTGTCATATAAAGCCCTTAAAGAAGACTTATAGACGGTTTAAACATGGAATTGGTCTGTCAGATGTTTAAAAGAAAAAACTGCTAGAGCCAACCTGAAATAACAACACTGTTTCTAACAGTCTGTACTATTATATATGTAGCCTCTCCAGAGGTCTCTAGGAATATATAGATGCCACACGTGTCTCCAGTAATATACAGATACCACACGTGCAGCTTGTTCACCCTTTCCATTTCTCCAGAATTAAGCAACAGGCCCTGGATCATGAAGACAAGAGCCAAGTTTCAGAATAGCAAACATTAAAAATGGGCCTCATGCTCACGTGTACCTCACATTCATCTGTACCTCACACTCTCACATGTATCTCACATTCATCTGTACCTCACTGTCTCACGTGTATCTCACATTCATCTGTACCTCACACTCTCGCGTATCACATTCTTTGTACATTCACAGCCTGTAACCCTCACTTCCTCACCTGAGCACCTCCTACTTCTACACTTCCAGCCTTTGGCAGAGGTTTCATACAGGTGTCAGAAAACGCCTGTCCACCCCTGATATGAAACTGACTGGAGCATTATGAAGCATTATGAAGCCTCTATGCTTGTGAAGGCCCATGCAGCTCAGAGAGGACTACATGCAGCAGGTGGTGTAAGGTGCAACTGAAATGAGCATAGAAAACCTTGTCTGTGGACTAACCCTCCCCCTTTAGACAGAGCAGATACTACAGGGCTGGCAGTAGCTTCTGTCGAACTGGAATCACACATTATGCCCATGTTCCACTAATAATTCATTTGTAAGTCGCTCTGGATAAGAACATCTGCCAAATGCCATAAATGTAAATGTAATTCCACCTCAGTGTCATCTGGCTATTCCAGTACTGCTATGGTTTGAACGATTGGAAACTCAAAACTTAGTCCAGCAAGCAGCTAAACTTGTGTGTGTGTGTGTGTGTGTGTGTGTGTGTGTGTGTAGCGTCAGAGGACAAACGAAGCCCCAGGCCAGAGTATGTGCTGCACCGTGTGGGTGATGTTGTTTTGGAGAAGCAGAATCACATGGTGGGGGTTATTGTGGGCTGGGATGCAGGACTACGAGCCCCACTGGAGTGGATCAGGAGAAAAAAACTGATGGAGTCTGAGGTCTCTCAGCACACACACACGCCTGTACAGCATGCATAGCTATTTCTTTTGAGGACACTTAAGATTCTACAGTTATGTTGTATGTGTAGGTAAAAAGACTGGAGGACACCCCTCACTACAGAATTCTGTTCAGTGGGCCTGATCCATCCTCTTTATTGATTGGATACCTGCCGCAGACTGTAATACAACTTTTTGAGGGATACAGGGTACAGAGGAACTAATTTCCCAATCTTTTTCTCTTTGTCTTTCATACACTTATACTATATACTGTAAACACACATCAGCACTAGATAAATACTGTGTGTGTGTGTGTGTGTGTGTGTGTGTGTGTGTGTGTGTGTGTGTGTGTGTGTGTGTGTGTGCATGCGTGCACACGCGCGCGTTCGTTCCAGCCTGAAATCCCCACTCTGGGTCAGTACTTCTCACATTTTGATGGGAAAAGGTTTGTGATGCAAAGCTGGCTGAAAGAGCTCTATCCTGAAGACTGAACAGAGAGGAGAGCAGAGGAGAGGCACAGAGGTGTTTCAGAACCAAGCTATTCAACCCCCACTCCCCTCCCACTCAGGACTCTCACAGGAAGGCCATGGACCGTGTCCTCTACAGTGGACACTTGATGACTGTTGTTCTGAATTTGCACTTGCTCCTCTGAGATCCACTGTGCCCTTGTTCCCACCAGCTCCAGCACATCCTGCTGCTGGGCGGTGTTGCTTGTGGGCCAGAACCACAGCAGGTTCCTGCCTTGCCAATGACCCACTGCTTGTAAAGTGTTACTTCAACAGACTCGCCTTAGGACCACTGGAAATGATCAGCTGAAAGACTGACCATGTAAAATGAAGGATGGGACCATCGAAAGGGATTTAAAAATATACGTATATATTCTGTTATTTCATTATTTGTATTGATCAAACACACGGGTCTGGATGAATGTAATTATTTCCATATCTCAAGGGATCTGTCTGTCCTACAGCAGTATTGTGTTTTCAGAACCCTGTTCTAGGATAATCTCCCAAGGATGAATTTTGCCTTAAAGACAAATGAAACATTATTGAAACACATACAGAAACAATTCGTTAAACTGCACAAAGTAGCCCAGAGAAGCTGTTAATTATGCTTATGAGCTGTATGTGTTATTGTAATACAATGTTTTTTTTTGATTACCCTCTTAAGCACTACGGAGCATAAGAGGGTTACATTACACTAGAGGAGATGAATGAGTGTTGACTGTGTTTGCACAGGGGGAATGAGCAGCAGAGGTTGGGACAGCCTGGCCTTGATCCTGTAGGGCTGTGCCGAAGAGCAGCACGGTCTGTTACTCTGTAATGTTAAAGCTTGCGAAGGCATGGGACAAGCAGGGTCACTCTCAGCACCCCAGCTCCCCTACAGTTCGGCCCTCTTTAGCACAAAGACCAAGCTGGAGTTGACCTTGCTTGCTGCTTTTATGGTGAAGTCCACATACTTGGCACTGAACACAGCTAACTGCTGTTTTAATATGCACTAACGATTGAGGTAATCTATAATACTCAGATTCCTATAACCACCATAACTGGACTGAAAAATCACTTAAACCTTTGGCAGCAGAAAGCTTATTAGTGGTCTTTATAACTTCATAACCTCTTCCTGGTACTATTCTTAGGCTGCAGTTCAAATATCACACACACACGCGAGGAGGCACAAACTATCGTCTGGCCCATCTTCTGCTGTAGTGTCAGGGGGGGCATGATGCCTTCTTTTTGGTCACGCCTCCATTCCCGAGACTCTTCCTCCTGGACCAGTAGGGGCCGTCCTAGAGCCTGTTCTAGAATGGCGCAGATCTCAACTGCTTTGAGGCGGGCGTTCTCCACAGCCGTAGCGCACACACGTCTCCTTCAGAAAGCATCAGATAACACATCAGTATGCATCTCTTCGCTCTGTATAAAGTATTTTTTTTGTAATCAAAAGCTTAAATCTTTCACCCAGGCCTACCATGATTTATTTTGGTTCACAATATATTACAGTTCGAATATCTTACTTAAGCGATAGAGGCATCTCCAAAACTGATGTAAAATTAGGACGCTCGAAATAGGTCCAACGAATATCGGTGTTGGATGTCTTAAATTACGCGCATGCGCATACCATTGGCCAAAGCGTATCAGAGTCTAGACTTATCCTAGTTTCTAGCTAAAACAGGCTTTTGGGTACACCTTTATCGGCCAAAAATGAACGCACTGAGCAGGTCAATCTGCGTTTGTAATGAATTCTAACTTTTTCTTAAAAAGCTCTTTGTGCATCCTGGTAAAGAATAAAGCCTGTCTTAGTTCTATGGCCCGAAGGAAGTTTGCTGCTCTTTACTGACTCTCTGTCCCCGTTTTTACAGAGCTGTGGTAAGCAAATATGATGTTCTTTCACTTTCTTCAATGCAGTCATTGATTTTCAATATTAATTCTTTTGGTCAAATTCCCCTCCGTACTTCCCAAGTGATCATGATAAACTAGTGTACAATTTTGTGGACAAATACATACAGTTATCTTCAAAAACGATGCGTAACATTCTTTAAATGTACAGTTGATCGCCTTTGTGCAATACACGTTGATTATAACAATATCATGGAGGTTTGAAGGAAGATGAGAGATTGTTGACAGCAATTTGCAACAAACACAAAACACTCCCACTTTACGGGATATATTACCTTAATAGACCGAGGCATTCAGAACTGTGTTCAAAATGTGGATCACCAACGTTCACACTTCGGTCCAACTTTTCAATGAGCACAGAGCGCACGGACTGCATCCTTCCGAAGTCTGAAAACACCACGCTCACCTAAACAAATAAACACACGTTCATAATTACTCTTTCACCAAATAAGTTCCAAACTATATTTTATACAAATCTAAATTCATGATGTTGTATAGACTGTAACTGCCTCACATCAGTCTGCATACGGTGGAGGTCTCCTTCTCGTTGAATGTGTTTGCTCACAGCCGTGTCCTCTTCCTGATCGAGAGAAAATGATGTTATCAGTGTTCCGCTTTAATTACGTGTACGAGAGAAACGATGGTGGCAAAACACACCTTAACTCCATGATGTCGGATCGTTTGCAGAATATACTCCAATCTGCGAGTTATACTGTTAGTCACATCATTAACAGACTCCTTAGTGTTTGTAACGGAGATTGTTACGGTAGCTCTGTCGGGCGGAGAGGACAGTTCAGCACTGCCCGTAACCTGGATTTGTCTAGTATGGTTTCGCGACGGTAACGATGCCACTTTTGTGTTCCGATTGATATCGAATTCGTTTTCGTCTCCGAAAACATCGCTGGTAGCTGGTATGAGAGAAGCAAAAAGACGAGCTGGACTGTACGCCATGTTGGTAAACCAATGAGGCGCTATGGTAACTTGCGCTGAGCATGACGGGAAATTCTACGTTTTTCACATTAGGTTATCTGTCTATCTATCTATCTATCTATCTATCTATCTATCTATCTATCTATCTATCTATCTATTTTGGTCTAAGCTTGTGAGCGGCAGTGACAGAATATCGATATACATGTTTTATGTTCAGAGAATAACACATCAACGTGGAAACTGCATATACGTGATGCATTATGCGTGTTTCTGCTGATCAGTTATTTATAACGCGAGTATACTGTAATTCCACATATTAACCATTAGATGGCATTAGAGATCAACGTTTTGACAATGGTATACAGTCTAATAATAGCAGTGCTACGCTATCAGATTTATAGGCACCTGGAATGTTGTGGTGCTGTAGAAAGAGCGCAGGCTCTTTTCACGTGAACAAAAAATTACAATGTAACGGAATCAACAGACTGTAAATGTGCAGAAATGATCAGCTGGGTGTTATTCAGCACTGATGTTTCGCACATTAATCGAATTAAAAACATTTCACAATAAAACAACGTGTAATGTTAAATCAAAGATTAAATGAATGTATTCATTGGACAAGGTCAAAGGTTATCATAGGTTTCTCTCGAAGGTTTCTCTCTTTTAGCCTTATGCTACTAGCTGCGTGTACCTTCCCAAGTATTTCTTTTCCTACAGTTAGCCTAAATAAAATTGTGTTCATTTTTCTATTCTGTTCTATTCAAATAGGCCAGGTATGTGTGTATTTTTCTAAAATGTATAGAAATATTATATATCAACTGTATTCTAGGTTACCCCCAAGTCCTATGCACAATAAAAGCCTTTAAAAGGTCGTTATTATTTGCACAATTAAAAACACTGACCTGGGACTATAGGGTTGTTATAACTCTAAGAGTATTGCTGGTGATCTTGTCGCACGTCGGGCGGTAATAAGAATTTGACAAGCTAACACGGTAGACGTATTTGGCAGATTGGTCAGTTTATCACGGCGTTACAGTCGCAAACTGGCCGTAATTCCATCGCCGTTGGAGGCCCGTCTCAAACGGCGCTATTCTTCAGACACTGTTTGTTTGCATTTCCCAGCGCATTAAACTGCGAAACCTTCTTTCTAATCTCGGTCTGAACATGCGGAGGCCGTATTTGTTGATATTGTCTCGAGTTGCGCATATTTCCATGTTGGCTTTCTGAAACTGTATATCTGAGGATGTGCTTTTGCCAAGATATATGCAGAGGGCTCTTTTATTTGCTTAGCCATGTGGGCTCGGACTTTGGAGCGACGCCATTCTATTGAAGGAGCGGATATTTTAATTTTGCTAGCGGAGAGCAAGCCCTCGGTTGTGGAGTCCGGAGGTATTAAAATCTACTTCAAACGAATGATAAGCGCTCCAGAGGCGCAGCAGTCGGGTTGCGGAAAAGAAACGCGCAGCCTGTTCAACAACAAAAAGGCTAGTCGGTTTAATCTGTTTGAATCTGCTAAATGCGATGAGAGAAAACTGGCACATGGAAATTTAGGACTGAGTTTTGATTGATCTCTCCTTTACATGGAGTTTACCTTTGTCTAATACTCTTGTACTTTATTTATTAGGTATAGTTGTGCATTAATGGATGTAAGTTTGTATTAAAACACATCTTAATAAATAGTGGATAGCTTAAATGAAATATTCTGCATATTTGGATGGTAAGCATGTTTTGTTACATACCACATTCCTTTATTAAGATTTCCTCTTTTGTAAAGTCATCTTAGATAAACTATTACTGTTTGAAAAACATGCACTGTAAATCATATAAACTTACTGGTTTGAGTTTAAATAAATGAACTCAAACAGCTTAGGCAACTGGTCATTTATGTTAAAACAAATCAATATAGCAGTGTAAATATTTCCTTTATACAGTGCTGAGATCAGTATGACATAAAGTCATGGAAGTTTTTGTTTGCTTGAGCTGTCCACCTGTGTCTGTGATGTCACCTGATCAATCTGCCCACCTGACCTCTCTATCCTGCCATGATTGGCAGCAGTTGGTCAGAGGAACTTCCTGCAGGCTCTGGTCACCTGGAACTGGGGAGTGGATTCTTCATTCTTCTGGACATGGTTAAATAGATAAACAGGAAGGGACCGGCCTTGCCTGCGGGCGCTGTGTGTGTGTGTGTGTGTGCTCATATGTGCCATAGCTAACTGTGACTCCAAGACTGATACTACTTTTTTAGTTTTGGTGGACAGTATCAGAATAAACCAAGGATATTCTGTGAACATTTGTGTATATATGTGCATACATACAAGTATGTTTGATGTATATATTTGTGTATATATGTGCATACATACTAGTGTGTTTGATGGGGTCATTTAGTTCTTAGATTGTATTTCCCTTTGATTCTTGGAGTTAAGATGATGGTTAGGTGTAGGCATGGTATTATTTATGTGAAACACAGAGAGCCATGAAGTTCTGGACACTTTTATTATTAAACTAGTGCATGCTAGTGCTTTTAACTAAACACAGTTGGCGAGAAAGCATTGGTTATAATGTGCCTGTTCCTCTGTTCTCTCCTGTTTAAAACCATCCCCAGGGCATCCCACAGCTCACTCAAACCCTTGAACACGAGATTTATTCCACAAAGGGCAAGCGAACAACATAACGTCTTTGACGCGATTTTCTCCATCCCCACCTCTATCATCAGGTCTGACCACGGTAAACATTTAAAAGCTCAAATAAACAGAACTGCCTCTGCTGCTCTTCACACGCAGCCTTGCCTTTCACTCTACGGTTCTATACAAAATCTTGAACAAAACATTGTTTAGAATGCCTGGGGCAGTCTATGTTCACACAGTATAGGTTTGTAACTAGTATAGAAATAAACGATCAGGTTTGGTCTTGAGGTTTTGGCCCCTTTCATTGTGGTGTCAGGCATGCAGGATCTGGGAGAACAACAACCAAAACAGCGCATTCTGATTGTATAATGAAGTTTTAATGATTTTTTCCCTCCTGTGGCAGTTTTCTGTTGGCTGTTGTGTTAGTTTATGGATTGATGAAGGTGAAAGATTATTATAATACAGTTGGATTATTATAATACCATGGATGTGTCTGGTGAACTATTCTTGTACCTTATAAAGCCCAGGTAATTCCCCAGGCATTTAAACACCTCACCTGCTGTTCTCCCCCTTCAACAGAGCCATAAAAAGCTGGTGAAGAATGATGATTTCTTTTTATGGACACGCTTAAGCCTCCTGGCTCCAAGTAACTGAGTAGTAACCAAGAAGGAGGTAATGCATGTTTCCAACACACCTGATAACTTTTGATCTTTTGATTTTTGCAACATTTTGGAGTTATGAGCCTTCCACATAATTACGACCTTCTCCACTTCAGCACATTTGGGCCTGGGCTCATGGCTATGATGTCATCCTGTAGTTCACAGAGGGAAGCGGAGCTTAGCTTGGCACTGCTGGGTGAGGCCAGTCATGGTCAGCCAGACTGTTTCACGTGGCTACCTTCCCCAGGGCTGCGATGTTGACTCTGAACTTCAGGCTGGTGAAATACAGTGCTGAGAAGAGCAGTGATTCTAACAACATGTGGATATGACCAACTTCTCCTGAGAAAAACTGTAAAATGGGTCCAAATTCTGTTTCATTACACTAACATCATAATTCTGTTTCATTACACTAACATCATAATGTTTAAAACAGGCAGTGCTGTTTTGTCTTGGTGTGCATAATTCTCTGTGAGCATTACCACACAATACTATGTTCTCTGTCTTTCTTGCTCACTGTGTGTGTGTGTGTGTGTGTGCTGCTTGAATTTCAGAGCTCTATTAAAAGTTCAAAGCTGCAGTTTACTGCTGTAACAAGAGATACTCCTGCTCCAAACACACTTGGCTAATGAGGAAGGGCCATGGTCTTTTCCTTCTCATCTGTGAACAGAGGTGGGTTTAAGCTTGGTCTTCTCTCTTCCCTGTTTCTCTTGTTAATCCATTACGTGTTTTACTATGGCACTTCCTCAACCTCCCTCTTTCTTTGGTCTTCTTGTGGAGAACGTCAGCTCAAAGCCCTTCTCCCTTTATTCTTAATAACAGATTGTGAGGTTTAAAGTCATTTTTCATTGTAGCATGTCTGGACATGGGAGGAGGGACTTCCTATGTGAGTGACAACAAAGGTGTGTGGTAATGAAAGGAAGACAGTCTTGTCTGCCCTATGAATCGAATGAGACACAGGAGGGTTCCTGAAACTACTGGCAACCCCCTGCTTCTCAGGTTCTCAGCGATGTTACTTGCTTGTGTGCTGGACTAGTCTGAATGACTCCTGGCTTCAGTTCTGAAGTCCTAGGGGGGAAAAAAACTTTCACAAAACACAGCTCTAACCTCCATTTGACACCAATTAATGTAATGTTAGTTGAGTCTTTGTAGGACTCTAAAACAACTTCAACTCATAAATAAACGGCCTAGAGAATGTTGTGGCTTCAGCCTGCTTGTTTTTGAAGTGCCTCTGAAGAGAATCGCAACACCCAGCCCTCACTTACCTCATAGCAGTGTGTGCCAAACACATCCATGTGATACAAATACATAAAAAAAATAAAAATAAAAGCATTAAAGAGTAAAATGCAACAACAATCCCTGGACAATGAAGTCATTTGGACTGAGAAGGTTATTGAAAAGCATGTTGGAGCTTTAATCATTTTGCTCCGCTCTCGTGCACAGTGAGCCTGTCCAACAGAGAGTAAAGAATTTGCACCTACGAGTCATTTTCATGTGAAAATGAAAGCGTTTGGCGGTCATTCGCGAGCTAACGCTGCTTTTCACAGCTGCACTGACCCATCAGCCAGTGGTGCCAGAGTACAAGCTCTCCTTTGAAGACCTAGTTTCTGAGCCCTGCTGAGGGCTGTTGGCTCTGTGAATGCTACAGATGCCACCACTGTAACACAGGACTCCATTAGGTGCAGGAAACTGCATTATCGAAGTTTAACCAGCATGGCACTGCCAGGATACAGGCTGCAGGCCAGAGGGTTTGAGCCAAAATGGTGTGATGCTGTAGCCAGACCTCCTTTGTCTATCAGTGTTTTCAGTGAGCTGGGCTGGCTGATGGATCTCGGGTCTCCCTGAAGGAGTATGGAGGATGAACTGACTGATTATGGACCAAACAGCACAGAGCTCAGAATGGAAGCTGTGGACAGAATAATGTGTTTTTTTTCTTTCTTACTTCATTTGAACAGAGTTTGTGGTGTGTGTGTGTCTCTCTCTTCCTTTGCTATACAGTGTAATAACAGCATTTATATGAAAGATTAATGTGTGCAGTTATTGGTGTAATGATGGACTCCACGCTCCAGTCTTCTGCTCTCTGTGATTCTGTGGCCTTCAGCTTAGAACATGTGAAATTAATGAAGAAATGATTCAAATTGGAGAGACGAAAGCAGAAAACAGCCTTTATATTTACATTTAAGGTAATTAGCAGACGCTCTTATCCAGAGCGACGTACAAAGAGCTTCGTAGTTCACTCACAGAATACATCCTAACCAGTAAGTAGGTTAGAGTTCAGAAGACATTTGAACTAGACCACTGCTAGAATACAAGAACCTTCACAAAAAGTGCTTGTGTCGGTGTGAAGACCTAGTACTTCCTCGACTGTAGTTTTGGTGTGTGGGTGGGTGTGTATGTGTGTTTCAGAACATTTGTGACAAATGATGATGTATAGGGGGTTTGTGCATGCAGAAGATGCTGAGATGAACAGAAATATAAATACTTCAGGTGGCTGACTGTCATAGTATGTGCAGGAGATTGAAGTATATTGGACATCTGAACACAGAATGGTGTGTGTGTGTGTGTGTGTGTGTGTGTGTGTGTGTGTGTGTATGTGTGTGTGTATGTGTTTAGGTTTAGGCAGGTGGTGACAGAAACAGGCCTCTTCCCCGTTCCACCCCTAATTCTTGTCCTGTGGCCGTCAAGCCCCCGGCATACTGACCTGGCCTCCACCAGGGGGGCTGTCTGGCAGAGTGACTGACAGTTCAGCTCTGGGGCTGGGAATTAAAACCAGTTGTGCATAAAGAGGGTCTACAGAGACAAGACGTGATGGACAAAAACAAAGAGAGATGGAGAGACTGACAGTCAGAGAGAGTAAGAGACAGAAACACTCATCCAAAGAGGAACAGAGTAGGAGGGACCGAGTGGTCATTTTTTGGAAAACAAACTTCACGAGGGAACAGTTAATGGTTTGTCAGGCATGCCATGTGCACTGTGTCCCCATCAGAGCAGTAGGATACTGGTCTTTTCCTTTGCTAACCAGGACTTTCCCGCAAAACTGACTACTGACTACTGACCAAAGCATGTTACCCGGTACAGCTTGGAATGTCTGTGGTTTTAACACAAAAGTGAGTGATTAGGACGGCCCTGACAAACCTGTTAGTGTTTTCTGTCAGGAATCTTTGGATACTTTTTTGTGCCACAGTGTTTTTGGTGAAATTCGTTCAGGGACAAACTCAGAGTAGCATCGTGCCCAGGGCTGCTGACTTCGTAAATTCTTCCAGTAGTGAAAAGGCCTGGAGACTCAGACATGCTGCTTACTGAAGTTCTAGAGGCGTGATGTGTGTGGTTTCATCTCAATGCACCACACCACCCGGCTCAGTGAGAGTGTCTAGAGTGTTCTTGCAATACTGAAAAATAAAATTTGATGGCAGAACCAAAAGTCCTACATATTTATGGCTGTATTGACCTCTAGCTCTCATCATCTATACTTTTATCAGTCAGATATATTTTTACAGGAGATTCTTTGACTTTAAATGACCGCAAACAAACATAAGCTTCATAAACTTCCTAACAAGCTTCCTAAAATGGCATGTGCTCACCTGCACGTAAACTCACTAGTTATGCCACCCTGCAGAGCCAGGGGCAGCGTGTGAGGGTAGCGCGGCCCAGCATCACCAAGCAGACGTCGTCTTAAACGGCCAAGGTGCAAATCTACTGACCGTGCGCCAGCTGGGTGTCAGTTTTTCCTTCACCGGCTGGCGGGACTTGCGGATCAATAAAATTAATTTAAAACATTCACACTCCGCCATCTGAAATCAACCATTTAATGACTCGCTGTTCCAGTAAAACGGCAAAAGGGCCCTTCGGATTTATAGCAACTATAAGGGAAAGGGGGGGGTGGCGGGGTCAAGTAGACGCGAGGAACCTAAGGAAATGCCGAAGCTTAAAGAGCTTCAAAAGGAAACCGTGACTCTGTGTTTTGAGCATAAAGGCAGAACAAACTCTAAAAAGGCCGAACTGAAAGTGCTGCCTTGAAGTGGAGATGAAAGATAACAATTGCTTGATCTCAGTTTTAATGACGAACATAGCAAAGTGTTGGTCTGTTGTGATGGAGGGAGAATGCAAATGAATTCTGTGTATCAATTGTAAATCTTTTTACTGAAATAAAATTGTGTTTAATTGTTTCTTCTGAACTTTGTTCATTTAATCTGAGGAGCAGATTTGACATCAAATATGCATAATAGGACACTGGAAGGATTTTGTGGAAACATTAATACATGTCTTAGTTTAAGAAGCAATTTAACTGAAAACGTTCTGTTACCGCTAATTTAAGATATGTTAAGCCTGTTTTGTAGAAACGTAATCTACTGAAATGACCAAGATATGACATCTGACTATTTATTGCCTATATGAGGCTTCTAAGGCTCTCTGGTACATTACATCACCGCTGATAAAACGAAGGATCGTGGTTATAATACGGTACTAAGCCTTACATTTCGGTTGCCTACAAAGTGTATAAATAATGTGTACCTCTTCTGTAAAATAAACAAACAAACAAAACCAAACATTGCATTATTATTTGTATTCTGAAATACAGCAGTACAAAAGTAGCCCATGGGGTAGTTGGGGACTTGTGTGGTTTTAAATGAAAGGTTCGCCTTCGTTGGCTTTAGGTAAATGTTTTACATATAATGCCAGAGCCCCTCTTCAAAAATGCTGAGAAGGGTGAGGCTGCTATTGCTGGTCCCTGTAGTGGAAATCAACATTTTTATGGGTCAGATTTCCTGTCATTTTAGATGATAAATTGCAGCACTGATGTTAACGGACATTTTGAGGGGCTGTTGTTCTTACTAGAAAAAGGGACAACCCTTTCACCCTCTCCAGTTTTAGGTGTCACTCATCAGCATGTGCCTGAATGGTGTAAAATACGGTTACCACAAATCGGTTTTAAATGTGCAAATAGTTTAATAGATTAATTAAATAAAAATGCACACTGTTATTGTATATATAGTTTCTTATAAACTAGTTTAGTTAGAAGTATGATCTTATGTATAGGGTTAGGGTTAAATTCATTAAATGTTTATGCATTAAATCATTTCTTTTTTATCCACATTTTTGTTACTTTTTTGGAGGGTTAGAAGGGCCTGACTGTGAACCTCTGCTGCTTGGTAAGGGTCAGTAACAGGTTTTTCCAGGGTAAATATTACAGGAATCCTGTAATATACAGGCCTACTTGAAATTGAGTGGTGAGGATTTCTCAGATCACCTGCTCTGGCCCCCTTTATGAGGCCAGAGTTAGAAGAAAGTGTATGAAAGAAAGTAATGTTAGCTCATATAAATGTCTTCCTATTCTAGGTGTGTGTGTGTGTGTGTATTGGTAATGCTGGGGCTCTCTAGGGAAACTCCCTGAGGACCAGATTCTGTTGGGGGGGGGGGGGGTATTGGTGATCGTCTCCTTCCTGTCAGAGTTATCTCTCTCCAGAGAACACCTTACCTCCCCCAAACTCTTTTCCCGCCACTGAATATAACACGTCACGCACCATAAACACTCGTTACAGCATACATCACACACACACACACACACACACATACACACACACACACACACACATACACACACACACACACACACACACACATATACACACACACAACACTACACTATGTGGTACTCGGTGACTGGTTGAAGTTTATGAAGCAAAACTGCGGAACTTCCCGTTTTCACCCTGACAATTAAATTAGGCGCGTGAGGGGTGGAAGAAAGGAGGAGGTGACAGATGGATGATATCATACCTCTCCTTCTCAGTTTTAACATCGATGTCTTACTTTTGGCATAAGGTTTGCAAGGAAAATCCTTTTAGCAGCTGTGTTGTATTTTTTATATCCACATATATGAAGCAGTGCTTTCCAAAACGGCTTTCTGAGAAAGACTCCTTCTGTTTTATTATGTCTTCAGAAAAAAACAATGTCTTAACAAGACAGCATGGAATCTATTAGATCTGGGGATTGTTCTCTCTCTCTCTCTCTGTCTCTCAGATACTGTAGGACCTGCAGGACTATGGCTTGGCCTGGTTTGTGTGTGTAGTAGGACGTGTCTCATAGCCACTCACTAGTAAAAGGATGCGTGCGTTTGTTTGCTTTTCTGGTGGTTTATTTTATGAACTGCCGTATGACTCTTGGAGCCAATCTGAGAATAAACGGATTTCGTGGGAATCTGTTTGTCCTGTTAATTCGGTTTAACTTGATAACCGCTCTGCAGATTTGTCTGAGTTTAGCCACACTGGGCGTATCTGCTTTGTATATTTTGAATAAACAGCTGAAAATTTGCAACAGATTTCGACATTAAGCCATGTTTGAGCAGTGCCTTCGGTAGGACTAATGACATCTAACGGCTTCCCTTTAGCCCCTAGTGCAGCCCCGCCCGCAGCCCCGCCCGCAGCCCCGCCCGCAGCACGTCCCCGCGCCCTGGTCCTCAGTTATTATTCTCTATCTTTATTTCAGCCTGAAAGCTGAGAGACATATCCGGGTGGAGAGGGGAGCTTTCAGACCTGATGAACCTTCAATAAGACATTTGGAGATGGAAATAAAGTAGAATCCGTCCCATCAAAACCACAGCCCTATAACATCTGGAAAGAGAGAGAGAGAGAAAGAGAGAGAGAGTTTTAAATGTGTCTCAGCATCTGTTTTGCATTAGTGACCACCTCACTCACACTTTCAACAGTGACTTTCGAGCTTCATATCATGTGCTTCCTGTAGACATTCTGTGTATTGGGTCACTAAAAACAGAAAAGATCCAAAGCTCTATGCAGAAATGTCAAAATTATGATAAATCACAGAACAATTGGAATGATTTAATAATCACTTTTTCTGGTTTGTCTCATCATTAGTGGTGGTAGTGTATTTAATCATATTTCTAAGCTATATCTTTGCTCATCCTTAAAATTATTTAGAATAAATGCATGCTGCATGTGTGTGTGTGTGTGTGTGTGTGTGTGTGTGTGTGTGTGTGTGTGGTCTGGATCAGTGATTGGTTCTGTCATCCAGTTTAGGAAGTGGACTCTCCCCCTGCTTCCTCTGGCTCTCTCATTCTCTGTTGTGACTACATTACAACTCCTCAGAGTAACCTTATAGAGCAAGCATAAACACACACACACACACACACACACACACAGATGCACGTGTTCAGTTAAACATAGCAGAGTTGTGGAACAGTCACCTCAGGAACAGAGACAGAGAGAGACAGGGACAGAGACAGAGAGAGAGACAGGGACAGGGACAGAGACAGAGACAGAGACAGAGACAGGGACAGAGACAGAGAGAGAGACAGAGACAGGGACAGAGACAGAGACAGGGACAGCATTTAAAACCTTATATTATTATTATTATTATTATTATTATTATTATTATTATTATTAAATTCCCAATCATCATCATTATTATCAATAACAACAACATCAATAATAACAACAACTATTATTTGTGACGCCGGGACAGATGCAGCAGGAGGCAGAGGTTGAATATAGTTCGATTTATTATCCATGACAATAAAACAGAA
>JAOYMR010000022.1:1199950-1207450 GCA_025802075.1 Tenebrosternarchus preto
AGAAGATTGCCCAAGAAATAAACACCTATAGACAATAAGCAAACAATAAGCCTGGACCTAAAATTATATATTTTTTATCTAATATGGACTACACTTTCTAAAAAGTCTACTTTAAAATATATTCCTATAATTTAATCGGGATTTATGGTTTGCTTTGTGATTAAATAAACATAAGACATTTCCTTGTGGCGTAATGTTTTTAGAACTAAGACACAGTCACTGCGCTCCAATAATAACTTTTAAAGGAATCTTTACTGAAACTTAATTAAATGAAAAAAAGGTTTGGGGTTGCGTTTGAAGGCAGGCCGTTAACATGTTTGGGATATTTTTCACCGCGGCGACTTAAAAATAACCAAAACCAAAACCCACAATCTACAAAAAAGCTTCTTCACCCTCGGAGACATCAAACGATTGCAATAACATGGTTTTGAAAAGAATCACGATAATCCCAATTCGGAACTGTCTAAAACAATTTTCTGTCGACATGTGAATTGTGTTTGTTTTTATATTTGAATTAACCTAAAATTTGGGCTACTCAGCAATGAATTATTACCGACATAAACGTCTGATGTAAATCCATTAATGCTAAAAGTTGTTCCCTCGCGACGGGGCCTTGATCTGTGTTACTCAAACTCTGTCGGAGCAGATCCGTCATGTTTGTCTTTCTTCCCTTGTCGGTTTAACCCTCTTTTCGGTTTTCTAACAAAAAGGAAATTATCCAGGTTAATCCCTTTTTGGAAAAAAACTGTTCATCGGTAAGTGCGAGAGCAAAGTTTTCATGGAACGTGCAGGTATTTTTGGGACCCTTTCAAAAAAGAACAGCAGATGCGGCGTTTTGAACACATGGGGTTTGACCCCCCCCCCTCCACGGCCTTCTGCGCGCGGGTCGCGCTCCTGGACACCAGTGTATTACATACAGTTACTGGACCTACTGTGTGTGAGCATTTATGATTGGAATAAAAAACTAAACTAAACAAAACTTCATAAGAATAATAACAGCAATAATCATAAAGCATATTTTACGTTTCAATCATCACTATATATTTTTATTATTGTAATGTCAGAGCTTTTTAGTGTCTCTTTCTTCTAATGACTCCCTTTTATCATTAACTGGACTTTGACCATTTTTGTTCTGTCTTTTCTGTTGTGTCTAAGATTGTGCACAGTTTAATTATACAGTGGTGATGTGAAGTCATGAATACAAATAAACTCATTTACAGTTATTGATTTCTTTGCGATAATCTCACTGGTGGTCGTCTCCGACAGAGCCAGGAGCTCAGTATTCCTCACTGGATTAAAACTGTTCTGCTGGAGTGTATCTGTTCATCAACACTCCTGCTGGGCCAGATTAATGCAGCCACACACTCACACACACACACACACATACATACACATGCGAACACACAAACCAGACCCATTAGCCAAGGCAAAATATGTGATGTGTAGATCAGAGGTTAAAAGGACATAGACAAAGCCCTGCTGAATAGTGATACTATGTGTGTGTGTATGACATGGAAGGTCCTGAGCCTGATCCTTTCTAGAGCACTTCTGCTTTCATATTCAGAGGCATCCTGTCTTTTCATATCTCTCTCTCTCTCTCTCTCTCTCTCTCTCTCTTTCTCTCTCTCTTTCTCTCTCACTGTCTAAGCACTAACTTGGTGTGTGTTATATCGTTCAGATCCAGACCCCTGTAGGAATGTGGTCACTATCTAAGCATCTCTGTTGCACCCTTTGGCTGGCCAAGCACACACACACACACACACACACACACACACACGACCATACACACACATATGATCCAACACACATCGTCTCGTGTGGAGGATGTGCCTGTGAAGGCACTCTAACCCTGATCACTTCCTGTATCTTAATCAGATATCGGTGAGTTCCATTGCTCTGACTCCAGCCATACTTCTTCCACCTCTGCTCCACCCAACTTCACTAAGCTCTGCCCTCACCTGGCTTTCCTCTGTGAAGCCCCCACCTCACAGATTTCCCACCAAGGCCCAGCCTTGAAAGATTCCCAGCTTCGCTGTTCCAATGTACACCTTGCTGTGCCCCTACTTGGACATGCCACGCCCCTCTGGCCCCCCTCGGATACCTGGTAGGCTTTGCTCTGCCCCCATGCAGATGCCATGCACACCTTGCTCTCCCCCATAAGAGCTAAATGGAGCAGAGAGACCTGGAATCTAATCATGACCTGGGCAGTGGGAGTGGTCTATGGCACAGGTGACTGTCCAGAGGGCAAAACTCACATTGGACAGTAGGACCTGTAGCAGATGGCTGATCTGAGAACAGCTGAATTGAGTATGGCTGGAATGAGGATGATTGCAGATGATTTGTAGATTACACAGTTGTTTAATGACACCAGTGTTGGCTCACTGGGAGCTCTAACCACTTCAAACAGCCTTCTATCTTAAATTCATTGCATCTCACTTTCTTTCTCCCTCCCTGACTCTGTGTGTGTGTGTGTGTGTGTGGATGTTTAGACCCTGGTGGTCAATGGTCATGTGGTTGGAGATGGTAAAGCAATCAGAGGGAGGTGTGTCGGTAGGTGACACCCAGCAGGGGCGCATACAAGATGACAAAGACCCCCTAATCACTTAATGGTTTTCTCATTTTCTCACTGTCACACACTCTCACACACACTTGGTACACACATCATTCAGTAATGTTGTGAAAAGGTGTGTAGAATAAGGTTATTCATTTTGCTGTTGTGTATCTGATCAGTGTGGATATTGTTTCTTTATTTATGAGTATGACTACAGTGTTTTTGAAGTGTGGAGTTCGCTTTATTGAACCAGTAAAGACAGTGTGTGTGTTTTTGAGTGAGTGTGTGTGAGTGTTTTTGAGTGTGTGTGAGTGTTTTTGAGTGAGTGTTTTTGAGTGATTGTGTGTGAGTATTTTTGAGTGAATGTGTGAGTGTTTTTGAGTGTGTGTTTTTGACTGAGTGTTTGTGTGAGTGTTTTTGAGTGAGTGTTGTGTGTGAGTGTTTTTGACTGAGTGTTTATGTGAGTGTTTTTGAGTGTTTGTGTGAGTATTTTTGAGTGAGTGTGTGAGTGTTTTTGAGTGTGTGTGAGTGTTTTTCAATGAGTGTTGTGTGTGAGTGTTTTTGAGTGAGTGTTTGTGTGTGAGTGTTTTTGAGTGAGTGTGTGTGTGTTTTTGAGTGAGTGTTTGTGTGTGAGTATTTTTGAGTGAGTGTGTGAGTGTTTTTGAGTGAATGTGTGTGTTTTTGAGTGAGTGTGTGTGTGTTTTTGAGTGAGTGTGTGAGTGTTTTTGAGTGAGTGTGTGTGTTTTTGAGTGAGTGTTTGTGTGTGAGTGTTTTTGAGTGAGTGTGTGAATGTTTCTGAGTGAGTGTTTCTGAGTGGTAGCCCAGGGTTCCCCCACCAGCCATCACAGAGCCTCTCTCTCTCTCCCTCTCTTTCTCTCTCTCTCTCTCTCTCTCTCTCTCCCTCTCTTTCCAGCTTTCTCTCCATCTCGCTCTGCTGTCCTGATTTAGAATAGAAACAATGTTGAAACAAACCAAAGAAGCTTTTTAGTTGTTCCCTGTGGTCCAGTTTAAACATTCAAAAGAGCAACTGGATTTATTGTGTACATATATGTGTGCATGTATGTGTGTGTACATGTGTGTGAGTGTGTGTATGTGCACAAATCGATATGGAAGTGGTGTATGTATGTGTGTGTGTGTATGTGTATATGTGTGTGAGTGTTACATTGCTATCTGGGGAGGTGGTTACTCTGTGATAGTGCTCTATCTGTGGGGAAGTCCATCATGATGGGGCTTATCTTTATTACACTCACTCTTTTGGTTCTCTTCTGATATTCTCAGAAGCAGGGATGTGTGTGTGTGTATGTGTGTGTATTGTGTATATGTGTGTGTCAAAGAGAAAGTAAGAAATCCAGTGAAGTAATCTTATTTGAGCGCCTCCAAGACGCCCTGGCTAATCACAGTGAGCTGACTGAGAGACACCCCAGAGCAATGGTGAAGTAGGACACACACACACAAATACATACATCATCTTCAGCCAGGTCCCCAGTGCTCTGGACCAAAAGCCACCATCTACACACACACACACACACACACACACACACACTCTGTTGCTTTTTCCCTCGATCCAGCATGTAGGCAACTTGGAGGAACTGACGCAAAAAATAACTCATCACAATAATCATATTCACCCAGGTCCCCAGAGTCCTGAACCAACAGCTGCCGTCTATATACTCACACACACACACACACACACACACACACACACACACACACACACACACACACACACACAGTTTTTTTCTCTCTCTATCTCTCTCACACATACAAAACATCTATTTCTCTCTCTCTCCCTCCCTCCCTCTCTCTCTCTCTCTCTCTCTCTCTCTCACACATACACACACATACACACACACACACACACACACTTACACAAAACATCTATTTCTCTCTCTCTTGTACTCACTCACATAGTGAAACATAAAAACTGAAACACGGAGACTTTCCAGGACTCACTTTCCAGAAGTGAATGTGACCCGGAATTTTATAAGCTGATAATACATACAAAATATCCAGTTGAAGGAAAACTGTGGTGAATTATGCAAAACCTGGAGCAAAGCTTGTGTTCAGCCTGTCCACACGCATCCACACACACAAACGTGCTGCTGCAACACTGCAACACTACAACACACTGCTGGACAGTGTGTTGAATGAGCCATTTAAAGAATCTTTAAAACATTTAAATATGTATTTTTTGTACTTTGTACAACAGTTGTACTTTTGATGCCGTGTAAGCTGTGAATGTAACACTATGTGTGAATTTCTATGTGTGAGTTGCATACGGATGTGTAGCAGGACTCCCTTGAACTGACTTCATGTCTACTGCATGTCTACAAACCCTAGTCTACATGTGTGTGTGTTGCAGTCCAAAGCAGTAAGGGTGTGTGTGTGTGTGTGTGTGTGTGTTTTGCAGTCCAAGACAGTAAGGGTGTGTTGTGTGCTGTGTTTCTGACGAGGGGCAGCTTCACACAGACAGGTGGCTCACATGCAGCGGGTGAACACTGACTCCCCTGAGTGTTCCAGTACATTTCCACAGATAATGTGGGAGTGGGAGAGCAGGACTGGGGCATCGCTGGAGCCCAGGGGCAGCGGGCACACAGCCGGGAGAGAGAAAGGGGTGATAACACACACACACTTATCTCCCCCAAATGTACTGTAGGTACAGAGCAGAGTAGCACCTTACAACACATTCTGCTGCTGTTAGGTGTGTGTGTGAGACAGAAAGTGTGTGTATATGTGCATATCTATGTGTGTTTGTGTGTGTGTGTGAGACAGAAAGCGTGTGTATATGTGCATATCTATGTGTGTGTGTGTGTGTAAAAGTACTTGATTGTTGCTGAAAGCTTTAAGTGGTGTCTGAGTGTATGAAGCAGCATAGCCCCAGAGCCATGCAAGTGAGTGCATCAGAGTAGCAGTGTGTGGAGTGTCAGTGTGAGTGTGTGGAGTGTCAGAGTGAGTGTGTGGTGTGTCAGAGTGAGGAACAGTGTGTGGAGTGTCAGAGTGAGGAACAGTGTGTGGAGTGTCAGAGTGAGTGTGTGGAGTGTCAGAGTGAGGAACAGTGTGTGGAGGAGGGCAGAGCACATGGAGGAACCTCTATAACTGTAGTGGGCTTCTTCAGCCAGATGGAGGTCATTGTATTTTTCTGTTCATTGTTCATTTCATTCTTGGGTTTTATAGTTTGCAAATACTGTGGCCAAAGAGATGCCAATATGACTTTGAATTCTACGTAGGAGAGAGAGAGAGAGAGAGAGAGAGAGAGAGAATGTGAGACCACCTCTTACTTTGTGCTTGTCAATGGATTTCACAGATGTTCAACACCAGCTATTCTCTCTGAACACTTTATTAGTGGCCTGATGCCTGTTAGAGGAATAAGAGCATAAAACACCCCCCACCCGGTCTATAAGGTCCTTGTGGAAAGGGCCAGGTTTCTCTCACCACAGATTACAACATTGTGTGCTGTTAATGTTTCATGATTTATTTCCATTTTGAAACTTTTGTGTATGTGTGTTTGTGTGAGTGTAACTGTATGTGTACTTGCTTTTGTGCATGCATTTCACTTCCAAACAGAAAAATAATGAATTCCGATAGGCTGCAGTCATACTTAGAGTGGGTATGCATGTTTTTCATGTGTATAATTTGTGTGTGTGTGTGCGTGTGTGTGTGTGTGTGTGTGTAGGTGGGGGTGGGTGGGATAGGATGGGATTCTCATGAAGTTGAACTAATGTGGCTCTGTTGTAAATCACACTAATAAGGTGGTGGCCACTCACTCACAAAAGCGCACACACACACACAAACACACACACTCACTCACAAAAGCACACACACACACACAAACACACACACTCACTCAAAAAAGCACACACACACACACAAACACACACACTCACTCACAAAAGCGCACACACACACACAAACACACACACTCACTCACAAAAGCACACACACACACACACAAACACACACACTCACTCCTTTCTCCTTCCTCTCCACATCCCTCATTCCACCCCTCCTTCACTCCTCTTCTCCGCTGGACGATAAATAACCTTCAGCCTGCCCGCACACACCGCTGTCCTACTACAAAGGCCCGCTGGACAATATTTCCTGCGTAACGATGTCTGAAAGAGGTGGGAGAGCCCGGTGATATCGGCCAACCAAATGTCAGGAACAAGACAGACACAGGAGTGCTCCTCTCTTCCTTCACTTCTGCTGTTAGCTCACTGCCAGCGGCTGTGCTGTCTCACCTTCTCCTTCTTACCATCTCTATCATCTCCTGTTTGCCTTGCATGCCTGACCCCCCCCCCCCCCCCTTCCCAAACTCCTCTCTTCTTATGTGGACGCATGAACATAAAAGAAGCTCCGCCCACATATGGCATGTTGCCCCAGACACAGGCTGTGTGGGGGGGTGGGGGGGGGGGTGTTCTCCTCCGTCACTTGGTGATGTCATCAATTATCACCATTACTTCCTCCTCCTCTTGAGATAAAGCTGGGGGGGAGGAGAGAAAGGGAGGGAGGGAGGGAGGGAGGTGCAGGGTCTGGTGTGTGTAAGGGCTCTTTGATACTGACCTGTTGAGTTTGTGTGAGTAATGAATGAGCCGTGTGTGAGAATGTGCCCTTGCCAGAGGGCGCCTCGAAGGCTGGATGCTCTGCAGCTCGGATGCCTTGTGGGCTGGTCACCTTGCAGGCTGTACCCTAGGCCTGTGTGGCTCAATCCTCCACCCTCCATCCTCCACCCTCCAGCCTGGTTCTGCTGCACTTCTGCTAGCACTATATCACCCACAAGCACTTTAGACAAACAGTATATGGTAGCCAAACTTCAGTTACCTGCTCATTATTTTCAGGCCTTTGTTGAACAGGGAACATGATGGATGAAGATTATTTTCTCAAACTCCTTTAGCCAGCATTCTCTGTGTGTACAATGTGGGTCTCCTACAGAACCAGAACAATGAATTGCT
>JAOYMR010000022.1:1231290-1241755 GCA_025802075.1 Tenebrosternarchus preto
CTGTCACCTGTCAGTCAGACTCGGTGGCCAATCATTCCTGTTCTAAAATAAAATTGGCCGCCCTGACCCCCCCCCCCCCCCCTTTCTTGTGTGCATGTGCTGTCTGTCTGTCACTTCACTTGAAGTAGCCACTTTATATCCAGTGAGCACAGACCTGAAAAGTATTCATGCAAGTGCTCACTCACACACACACACACACACACACACACACACACACACACACACACCAAGGAATGTCGATGACTCTTGTAATTTCACACTGGTTTACAGTTTTCACCCAAACAGTAAGGCGCTGATGACAGCTGCTTACACCCTTAATGCTACTCTGGAAGGATGAATGTTTGGCCCCAACATTGCTGCTCATGCCTTGTACAGAGACACAGCTACTTTATGGTGCTGTCAGTGAATGCAATACTGTTACAAAACTGGACAAAAAACGATTGTGCTTTATGGAATTCGTGAAGTAGTGTGAAGTTGTGTTGTGCTAAATGCAATGAATGACTTTTGGCATGAAAAACTGTTTTTTTAATATATATATATATATATATATATGCGTGTGTGAGTGAGTGAGTGAGAGAGGGGGGCACACTGTCTTGTTATCCTAAAATGATCATTCTGCAAACAAAGAAAGCTACCAGTCCTTAATGATGCTCACTAACAAGAAACATTAAAAACAAACACATTTTTCATAAACATGACATTAGGGGGAACTGAGCTGTTATCCTTGGATCTCTTTCGTGCTTTATGGAGTCCAGCAGGAACTGCAGTGGACCATGTGGTGGTAAAAGGCACATTGGTTACGTTTGCTTTCTTAAATAAGTTACATGGCTGAAGAATCATGTAACGAGGAGAGTCCTGTCACACTTTTCTCCTTATTAACCCATCAGACTCTCTTGGTTATGCAGGACTCTCCTGGTTATTCAGGACTGTCCAGTGAACATGTCTGTGGGCAGCATCCACACACTGATTAACACCCAATAGTCTCTTAGTCTGAACCTTTTTTTAACCATATGTATACAATTTATTTGGCTCAATAGTGTTTTAATTCGCAGGCTAAAAAAATTCCAAAGTGTCAGTTTTAAAAGGAAACAGAAAGGAACAGAAAACAAGAAACAAACAATTATGTAAATGTTTTCATAAGTGCATGAGTGAATTGTTCCAACAATAACATTAATATCCATCTTTTCATTATTTATATAGAGTGGCTTAGAAAAGAAAAACAGACACATCAAAGCTAATACTATATGTCTGCTAGAGAAAAAATACTTTGTTTTTGAATCATTGAAGCTTGACATTTCAGCTCCAGTTCAGTAAAAGTGGGACTGGAAGCTGATCCAGGATCAGTCAAGACGTCTGGCGTTGAGCTGCCAGTCCTTGTCTGCATGTTTAACAATGACGTGGCCTGTGTTTATGTACCAGCCAGGCCAAGTACTGATCATATTTCCACTTGCCTATGGTGGTTAATGGTACTATGCAAAAGCCAAACTGATCCAGAAAAAAGGAAATTAAAAATAAAAACAAAAAAAGCAGTCTTTGTGAATACAGGTCACAAATGTTTTTTTTTCCAGGATCACTTTATTTGTCCAGTTCCAGTTTAATCTTTATAAACTGTTATCAGTGGATGCGTGAGTCACAAGCACTGGGCATCCTGCTCTAAACCAGGAGACTCTGCTGAAGATGTGCATGGAGGCTTTTCCTGATACCATGAAGCAGCAACTGGCCTGAGAGCTGAAGTTTAAACAGGTTCCAGAGAAACTGCACATTTTGTTTGGCTCCCAGATAAAGGCCCTATAACCTCAGTGGTGCTGTGACACTGACCTCCAGCTCGTTCAGACCATCTAGCCTTCCAACTGCTCAGTTCCTAAGGAAACGAGTCCTCATTCTGGGTCAGCCCCTACCGGGAGTCTCTTCCAGAAATACACTAAGATAAGTATCCACTGTTCCTCTTCGTATGGAGAAGTAGGATTTTTTTGGCATCTGGTTTTCGGAGCATTTGACTGAAATGTATGTATGGAGAGGGAACTTCCAAGTCTCTCCTCAAGGCAGGGTTGGTATCCAGTCTTGCTCTGCATGTGTCCAGCTCTGCCTAATTTATGTCAGAAATATCTCAGAAATTATATCGATATAAGAATATAATATCGAGTGAAATCTCAGATTTTTTTTCTTAATCGGCTATGCTCACGTTGTCTTATAGGTTACCCTAGCTGCATGCATCTCTCACCAGTCTGTTCTCATGCAGACAATCCAATAAACCATTTTCACAGAAGGAAAACATTTCTCACAGCCAAGCTCTCAGTGTAACCTCCGGTTGACAGCAAAGCTTGAAATAATTAATAATTAACTCATTTATTCTGTTTTGCTTTTTATATTCTGTGCACTCGTCAGTCACAGGAATAACAGAATGATTCATCAATATGTAACATCCCACTGTTCCTTACAGCTGTTAATAACTTCAGTATTTTCCGATCAGTCTTTATAAAAGAGAGTGACCTCCAGAGAATTCTATTTCACTTGTCTTGTATGTGGGCTGGGTGGTTCAGAGGTCATAGGTCAGGCCATGTGAGCAGTGACCTGAGAGGCGGAGCTTGATAGCCCTAATGTCCGTGAGTCAAAGAGAGAATTCTGACTACTGCTGAGCATGTGCAGACCATCCACGGGAGACAGAACTTGTCTGTCCGTCAAAGTGCCGCTGGGGGAGGAGCCAAGGACCGGGGTTTGCGTGGCAGCCATCTTTTCAGGACTGGCAGCCAATCGAGGGGAGGTGGAGAAGTTGTATCCATATAGACCATACGGACTATGCAAGCGGAAACCATTATATGAGCTCTGTGTGCTCTGATTGGTAGAGAAGGTATTGTGGGCAGGGCTGGGCATGAGATACTGGAGCTGGGGGGCATGGCCAGGCATACCAGGGATCTGGATGGGGAGACCAGTCTGTGTGCAGGAGAACGCCTCACTATCTGTCCCGCCCACATAGGCGGGGTTTCTGGTAGAGGGAAATGCATCAGCTGCAGGGCTAGCCAATCGACTGTAGGAGTCTGCAGCAAGAGGAGCGGCAAACCGGTGAAGAGGGTGGCTCGTCCGACCGCAGGCTGAGTAGTCGCACATTGGCCCAGCCGCTGAGGCCAAGTGAAACGCTGGGGTGGAGCATGATGATGTGGACAGGAAGGGTGTGTGTGTGGAGGAGCCAACCATCCCATGAGCACCAGCCACACCTGCATAAGATACACACACACACACACATCACTGAGGTTACATCAGAATGACCCAGCAAAGTTCGCACACAAACACACCAGCACTCTTGCACACTTTGTGCATTACACACTGCTCATAGCATTATAGCGACCCAAGGCAATAAGATCATTCTCTCGACCTTGTTTAGTCATTCCTGGTATATCTTCAAATGTGAGAGTCCTCAATGAAGGCCTCCAGAAAGCATAGGACTCCACCAGAGCCTCCAGTCCCATCCTGCAAATGAAATAATCAATAATTTGCACTAAAGTACATTCAAAGGGCCCAATTATGAGGCAAAACTCCATAATTATAAAATATATAATGGTTATATAAATATATATGGTTATATATGGCATACAAATTTCCATATATATATATCAGAATGAAAAATTATGTTTGGTGTCATAATGTTAGAGGTCACACAGGCCCAACAAAGGGCTCCACCCAGAATATGCCATGCAGGATCGTTAAGACTGATGTCAGAAGGGCCCAGGCCTCAGTGCTGCTGGGTGGATGGATATTGGTCGCCATCTTATTGTGGGCCCCTTCCCTCATCACCATGCCTTTGGCAGTTCTCAGGTAATGAGGAACATAAAGTATGTGTGTGTGTGTGTGTGTGTATGTATGTGTGTGTGTCAGCAGGTATTTCTGCATGGATGTAATTATTTTCACACAGTCTTAGAGTAGGATCAGACACTGAGTGCAGGAAGCCACAGTTAAAGCTTTATGAGGGGGGGGGGGGGCGTGTAGAGAAAGAGGGAGAGAGAGAGGGGTGGGGCTGTAATGGTGGTTCTCTGTCCTCCTCGTTAGCATGGCCTTCCCCTGCCTCACTGCCACTCAGGCGATAACTCACACAAGATGTCTCGACTTGTTTCGAGCTGGTCTTCAGCCGCCTCACCACACCCGCGGCGCAGCGCCTCGGTTACTTAAGCAAACTGCTTTAACTGTGAAGTGAGTGCCTGAGAGCAAGAGGCTGAGAACAGTGGTGAAGGGAGTCGGACCAGAGGGAGAGAGAACCGGGGGTTCTGGCACAGAGAGAGAGAGGTGGAGGACCTGGAACAGGATCGAGACTGAGGGGTTGGCTGGCGTGGGGGGGCAGGCTTGTGGACGCGAGGAGTGTGGAGTCTGCTGCCGTTCTGCAGGGTGTTAAAATCACTCTAATGAGGACGAAAGCCCCCGACTGAGCGCATGCCAGCTCTGCAAGTGCCTTGTTACTGAGCAACCTCCATTTCCTTTTTATGCATTTAAACCCCCCCCCCCACCAATTATTTTTTGTGTTTATGTTCATATTCTTTTTATAGTCTAGTATAATTAATTTTGTTCTGATACATTTTTTATGTATTTTTATTTGAACTTGGTCTTTGGACTAGTTTGGACTTTTCTCTTGCAAAAAAAAAATTAAATAAATAAATAAATAAATAAAAATCACCAGATAATTCATTAATGTTGCCAGCTACTTTTCAAATAACTGCATGCTGACCTCAGAACAGAGGAGAACAGTAAACAAAAGCTCCTTTTAAACAGTGTCTGGTAAAATCATTCTAAAAAGATTCTAATAACACTAGAGATTCTAATCACACTTTTTTTTGCAGAAGCAGTTTCTCAGTGAGTTGCAGTGAAGCCCAGTTAAGGAGAAAGAGCTTGTGCTGTTTCGTTCTCTCCATGGAACTGCTGCAGTCTTCTAGAACATGTGGTTGCTCTTTGTGGTGCAGTGACCAGCAGGTATGAAAGAGGTTTGCTTACCTGTTTCTCCCAGAGTCTCTGAAACCTTTTGCAAATGGATTTCTGTCAATTTTCAGTCTTGTGATCTGAAAGTTCACACACGCACAATTTCTCAGACCTTCTTCACTGACCCAAAGCCTGTAAGTCCAGCTTCTTTGACCCAGTACAAGTGATTCCTGTCCCATTATACTATGTGTGTGGGGTATTTTAAAGGTTGTTTTTCAGTATGTGTGTGTGTGAACTGAGAGAGGACTTTTATGTTAGAAAGGAATTATATTATAGACTTGAAAAAGACTTGCAATATGTATAATATGTTAAACATGCAAATCTCATTTAACAAATAACAACACAGAGAAAAAAAATTAACAGTAAGTCAAACATATGAAGAACTCCACACTGTTCACTTCTCCAAGCTCCACTGGAAAAGATCACATGCTAACTAACATAGCTCATCCTGCAGAACCCGAACAGTCTCGAACAGTCTCGAACAGTCTCGAATCAACATTGAAAGCCACAGTGAAAGCCACAGTGAAAGCCAAAGAGAAAAAGCCAAAATTCGCAGGCTGGTAATCAAAGCAGCAGAAGCATGGTTATGCTCTCACATTCTACCTCTTGTGCACTGAGAAAACTCCATATGCAGTGCAGAATAAACCCTCCAACCAGCGTAGTGTTTATAGGTAAGTTCTTCTTTATGGGGTGTTTTATATTGTTTGTGTTGCCCGCAGACTCCAGTAGTTTTTGATCTAGGTTCATCTAATGGAATTATTGTGATGGGACCTGGGATGGTAGTAAATGTTCCTTATATTCAAGACTAACCACAGCAGACCGTTACAGCAGACCATTACAGTAGACCATCACAGTAGACCAGGCTCTTTCAGTAAGAAAACCAGGCTCCTTGAGTTATTATGGGATGGATTGTTGGCGATCGTCAGGCCGGGTTACCTGTTGGTTTTGGTAGGCTGTGACCGTGGTAAACACTGTTTCGGCGAAGGAGAACGGTTTGACGCCATCCCCAGCAGGGATGGCCTTCACAGGGGAGAGCTCCTCACCGCACTCCTTACGAATCACATGCACACGGGGCTGGTATTTGTGCATGGAGTGCAGAATGATCTGGAAAACATTATCCAGCGCATCCATGTTTAAGGTGAGAAAGCAGAAGAATCACTGAGGCAGTTTTCTACTTCAATAAAAACACTCGTGCTTGGGTTTTCAAAGCTCAAACGGGCCCCTCACCCCAGGGAGGCTTTCAATTGAGTTTGTTTACAACCTTCCACATTACAACATGTTTAGGCCTTTAAAATAATTCTGCAAAACAAAATTCACACCGGGTGACAATCACTAGCATGTGTCTTTAACAAGTATATAAAAAGGGTAGGCTTGTCTGATTGTAACATTAAAGTTCAGAGTAGAAATTTCTCAAGTAGGTCTATTAATTACTCATTTATCTCGACAGCCAAACAAACAAACAAATAAATAAGTCAGTCGGTACATAAACCGAGGAATAAAGTAATGTTAATGTAATGTTAAAGTAATGTTAAGTCGGTACATAAACCGTGGGTTAAAGTGATGTTAAGTCGCCTAATGTTTTTCCCCTTACGTGGCCTTGGTCGTCCAGTTCATTATTCGTCAGCTTGAGTTTGTCGAAGCTAATGACCTGACGCATCCACGTCTCCCCGGAAGCAGGAGAATCCGGATGAATGTAAACACGCGGCGGCACTGGCGAATCCGCATTTCCCGCCACCATCCATTTGGAGCTATGGTACACATACCTTTAAAACGAGACGTAAGTTATAATGCGTCAGACCACCGTCGGCGTTCGGGCGTACAGGGTTTGTTTGCGCTGCATTTGTCGTGTGACCTTCAGACTCTGGAGGTTACGCGCCCAAAAGGACAGCCCAAAAGGTCGGCGTGAACAGTGTTGACGGCGCTAGTGAAACATTTGCGCAGTGTCCTGCATTTGTTCTATTTTACTCCAACCAACTAAATCAAATACATGTATAACACATTTTAACTCACATTTATAATACGATTATTGGTTATGTCAAATATTTTTTACCTGTAACGTTTGTTGTCCACTGGTATGATGTCCATCGCGATATAGTACTGTTGATGAGGATCCAGGCCGGTAATTTTCACGCGCATCGCGGGAAACATTCGCCTAGAAAAGCATTATACTTTATACTCAATAAAATAAAATAAAAGTATTTTACGTAACAAATATCATGGTATACGGGCTTGCATTTCTCATCGCTAAGAAAGGAAGTGGTTAGGGTTAATTCTGTGTTTCGTTCTGTTATGCTTCTATAGCGTTGTTGCCATCACAGAACTGCATAATTAAAACTTTTAGAAAATATCTACGGCAGGCTACAAGCATAGAAGTCAATTAAAGTAACAGAATAACGTGTTACTTTGGCTAGTGTCGACTACCTGCTGTTTGCATCGCTCCATTGCCTTTACCTGCCCGCTTTGGTGATGATCATTTCAGTGCCGATTTCATGGAACCGTTTCCACAGGTCCGAGCCCTGAAGGTCCACGCGCATTTCATCGCCAGACCCCGTGACTGTCGGTGACACGAGCAGCTGCGAGCTCTGTGATGCAGGCCGAGGACTCTCTAACAACACATCTTCGCACTCCGCTGAAAGAGATGAGTATTATTATTATTATTATTATTGTTGTTGTTGTTGTTATTGATGATGATGTATATGATTGTTTATTAAGTTCTAAGTAATGTGTACTTTTGGTAATGATATAACACAAAATGTGACTATTGGCATATGCAAGATAAAGCGCAAGATATTATTATTATTATTATTATTATTATTATTATTATTATTACTATTATTATTGTTGTTGTTATTGTTATTATTCCAGACTCAAATGTCTGCACGAACGTTTCTTATTAGTTTTTGAAAGTTCGTATAACTTAATGCTATTATGTTGTATTTTATAGCAGCAACAAAATTTGTATTATTATTATTATTAATAATAATATTATTAATATTAATATTGTTATTATAGAATAGCAAAATGCTGTTCCGTTTTGAACGTGCTATTTTAGTTTTCAAACTCGGGTCCTTGTGTGTTATTCTTAGAGTTCAGTCCTTCTCCCGTAGAGTTCGGTCCTTCTCCCGTGATTAAGTCATTATTGGGATTTATTGCTCATGGAAGTCACATGAGGATGTGAGATCAATTATAATGACAACTGGAAATAGGCGATAGTATTCCTTGAATTCACAATTCACAAAATAGTGTTTATTAGTCTACTTAGTCTGTGGCGGTTTCCTGGTTACAGATTACACCTCATCTTGAACTGTTTACACTTCTGATATGTTTTCTGTTTTTTTTTTTTTTTTGGGGGGGGGGGGGCGTCAGGACTAAAATGTAGCATAAACAAAGTCCGCAAAACTCTGACACAGCGTCCGAATTCTAACCTCGCCGCGTATTTAAAAAAATAGTTTATTTTTTTTTTTTTTAATTGTGCAGCACTTCAGTGATGAGTTAATTTGCGTGTTTATGGATGTGGCGGAGCTCGTAAACACAGATAAGTCGCACTCATTGCCTGTATTTATGGCACTTATAACTTCACATTACCGCTCATTTCTGCGCTCTAATAACAGTCGTGTCACGCTTTCTAAAAATTTGACATTAATTTTAGCTGCGATAATACACACAATTGGCTTCTTGTTTTCTACTGGGGAATTTATATATAATACATGGGCATTTTTCAATAGATAAAACAAAAATGGACGATTGTAATTTTCATTATTATTATTATTATTATTATTATTATTATTGTTATTATATGCTTCTTGACCCAACGAACTGTATCTGAAAAAATCATCTTTATAGAGTAATTGTAAAAGAACACACTGTTCAATTATTTTGCTATGAAATGAATTTTTCTGCAGATGTACTTTGTGGGCGCTTTTTCTCTGTTAACTCGCATTGTGAAACTTGAAGACTTCATCACTACAGTAACACTTAATATAAGAAAGACAGTGATTTTTTTCAGATGCTTTATATTTAAAGAATTTGTTTTTTCTTTGATCGTAGAAATATGTGAAATCAGTCAGAAGACTTGAACTCGACATGCCAATCTGACTGAAATGTCAGAGTCGGTATTTCAGTATTACGTCCAATACTTACGAGAATCATCGCTGGCGCAGTCTAATTCACAGCTCCGATTGCTGCCGCACGTTTTCTCCGTTCGCAGTTGTGGGCTCCCAGCCAAGCTCGAAACCTCATTTACCTCGTCAAAGCAGCTTTCGATATCGTCTTCCTCGAGCTTTTGCCTTTTCTCCGCGCCAATAAGCGCTTCCACCGAGAACGCGTGCGCCTTTAGGCTCATAGTACACGGAGACCGTCGTTTCTCAGCCATGCCGCGAGACGTGGAGACGGAGGGGCCGAGACGTTTAACAGGGAGAAAAGTTCATCCGAAGTGCATCCGCGGCGATTGCTGTCTTCCGTTACGATTAATCCGATTCAGTCCTCAATTACCTTTGACATTAAACACAGATATGAATCAGAAGAGGCAGAAAAAGAAGCGACAGCGTATTTAATACAGTTACATTGATCTGTCAACGCGCGCAGACACCAAGGCAATGTTTGAGACCCGTTAAAGTGCCAATGACCAGGGCCTGAAAGGGGCGGTCTGCCACATGCCAATCATCCGGGCGGTCGACCAATAGGAGCACAGAGCTTCGCCCCCTCGTGGCGAGCGTGCCGCCCTTATGTGGTAAAGCGGCTAGGGTGATTGAATCATCGCTCCAGCACCGAGCTCCACTCGCGGCATTGTGATCATTTTCACACTGCGGCTGCACATGCTCCGCATACTTCCGTATTACCTCCCCGTGAGCCCATGTGAGCCAATCATGCTATAATTGCCAAATCTACACCGATATCAGCCCGATACACGAAGTTATTCAGCACAGTTAAAAAATTTCGGCCTAACACTGCATGACACAAATCTGAATATATATATATATATTTTTTAAGAGAGGTTAATAAGCCATTCCCAAGCAATAATTTTATTTTATCTAATAAATGCTACCTAACTTTGAACAACCGGAATAATAACACTAAAATCAGAAAATATTAACACGAAAAAGTGGGAGTGGGTGCTTCCTGCAGCTTTTCCTTTCTGATGCCCGACAGCATGCTCTGATCGTGCATACATGTACTACCCTGTGCAACAATATCAGGTGTCTTTATTTTAAATAATGTTTACGCATTTTCTTATGATAAAACTGGATGTTTTGCACGGCCATCATAAACCAAAGATTGCAAATACGTATGTACCGAAAATGATATTAAATTATGCCACAACGAATATTTTAAATAATAACAAATGTATGATGTCGTAGTGAAGGAATATGTAATGTATGTGTGTGTATATATATATGGGGTGTATATATATATATATATATATATATATATATATATATATATAAACCCCATGTCAAGATATATATATATATATATATATACACCCCATGTCAATATATATATATAT
>JAOYMR010000022.1:1243456-1263034 GCA_025802075.1 Tenebrosternarchus preto
TCGTTTGCCTCAGTTATTGTTCGAATTGTTCAGTGGAGCACGCATCAACTATGAATAAGAACTACAATCTAATATAAGAAACCCTCATAATTAGGACATGCTTATATGATTCGAATATTCGAATCGGTGAATACGAATATATTGATCGAATTGAAACCAGGCGCGCAAATGTTTATATTGTGTTCAAATGGATATACAGGAGACTGAAAATTAAAATAAATCTAAAAATACCATTCCTTCTACGTTCTGTTATTTCTGGAAGATGAAAGGGGTTTTGTGTAGACGGCCTACGCTTTTTAAACAAAAGAATCCTAACAGTGACCCCTCCCTTTTTTCTTTCTGATTATTTATGCCTCTTTCTCTATTCTTTTTCAAAACATAATTTTATTTAGTTATATAATGATGTACTAAACACTCCGAAATATTTTGTGGGTTTTCATACTGCTAATAATAAAAAAAGAACTTCAGAAAACGCGCCTCATAGACCAACCCCACCTGTCGCCATAAAGCGGTGAGCTAAACAACTGAGTGCAGTTTGCGTGCCTATTTTACTTTTACAGAAGAAAAGTTTTTTTTAATCCCGCAGTGCACAATTAGCTTGTGTCCGAGAAAGTGCAATTAAACTGACTCGCATCGAGTCGATCATTCCCAACTTGACCGTATAAGTTGTTTATTCGTTTTCAGTTTCAGCAGCACGCAGATGTTCTCTTAAAATTAAGACCTCAATCATTCCGGTCTTTAATTAGCCTCGCGCATGGTCTTGAAAACATAAAAAGATTTCGTCTACGGACACGGATGGCGGGCTCATTTAGATGGTGCCATGAACGTTCGCTGTTTTTCGTTTCCTTGCTCCTGCTCGCATTATTAAATCATCATTAAATTAGAAGGCCGTTTGTCCTGACAGTGAGGCGCTGTCAAATGATCCCAACTATTTACTAATTCTTATGCATGAATCAGATCAAGTCCGGTAACCTTGGGCGTTACGGTCTCGAACTGTGCCTGCTGGCTACACGTTATGCAGCGTCTGGGCACCATATTGTTAACAGTTATTTTGCGAGTGCTAATGGCCGCGTGGCAGTCTGCCAACAGCTTTATAGCGGAAGTGGCAGCGCGAGGAACGCGGGTATGTGGAAGGGAGAAAAACTGCTAAAAACGTTTTTCTTTGAACGGAGAGGGAGAGCGACCTTAGCGCGCAGTACGTGTCGTGCCTGAACTAGAAGTGAACGTGCATGTGTTCCTAATGTGTCCTGCTCTCAAGTGTGTGTGTGTGTGTGTGTGTGTGTGTGTGTGTGTGCGTGTGCGTGTGCGTGTGCGTGCGCGGACGGGCGCTTGGGTGACTGCGTCCATGACAGGTAGAAAGGAACACGAAGAGGACGTTACCCGGCAGGTAGTCAAAATAAACCGTCATTTAAGGATCCTTACAATTAAGCAAATAAGATCGTACGCCAAATGAAATGACACGCGAAACCAGCGTGACCCATAACCTCATTCATAAAGTTAATCTTCCCGTGAAATGCGGTATTTCGTAACGTGCTCCATATAAACTGATATATTTACCGTACTTATGGTTGTCTTTATGAGGCGGCGCGGATACAGACGCCGACACATACACCTTAGAGCGGCAGGACCGGTATTTAGATTGGGTTTCCGCATAGTCCGTCACACGTGAGTGTAGAAACATGGACGGGGCAGAGGTCAACCTCGTTTGAGTGTGAACACTGAAAATTATTAGCATAAGAATTCCAGTGACGGGACCTTCCGGAGAAAGCTGTCAGACACAGGTGAGAAAATATGTATGGGTTGCCTGTAGCGCGAGGAAATATGCAACAATTGATAATTAAAAAATAAAGTTAAACATTTTCGTTTGAAACCATTTTAAATTGTTACATTCTAACATTGTTAACACATTTCTTCAGTTAAACTTCCCGGATTAATTTATGAAGTGCAGTACGGTATGTTACCTACAATACATTTCTATTTGCATTAGCCTACAAGCTCAGGAAACTCCACGGACTGTACCATAACCGAATAATAAATTATTGTGTTGTAAAATCGGACCCAGTTAATTGTCAACTTCAGAACAATCTTTTTCACTGACACGGTGAGTAGGCCTAAACGTGCAGTGTACGTGTCGCGCATGTGCTCTTAATGTGTGTGAAGTGGTTATTACAACCGTTTGTGTGGTGTGGCGTGGGTTCAATCCTGAACTAATCAGAACATTTCATAGAATTGCTGCGTGTTCTGCAAAAGGCGTCTGCTTTATCGGCGTCCACGTGGGCGGCGAAGTGACGCTGGCGCCGAAAAGCGCAGCGGTTCGTGAGGAAATGTCATTTTCCTGTGTGCCGATCTCGGTAAAATGCGCCACAACGCCATTAAAAAAAAATCCTGCTTCTCTTATAATGTTCCTCTGTGCCTTTTTTGTGCGAGCCACAAAACTGGGAGTGCTGACCTCAGTTTGGACGCTACTCAATTGCCGCTCAAAATTTTTCACTATGAATGCAAACATGTTTTAATCTTACAACTGACTGATGTCTACGCAGTGTAAAAACCGAATGACCAACACCCACAAATTAGTCTAATTTTGTTTAAATTGTCTAATACATACAATTAAACAATTTCCAAAATTTATAAACTTCTCGTTCAAAATACTGTATAGAAGTTAATTTAGTCATTTTTAAGTTAACGTGTGAATGACAAGAATGTCATATTTATTAGATTTTTCCTTACAGAACTATGTATTATCGCTTTATATTTTCTTGCTTACGGACGGTGTTTTGCAGAAGACTGTTGATAACCGGCTTCATTTTGACTTTCTCGAACTGCGTCGTGCTGACACCCTCACAACATATCTTTCCACGACTTTTTAAAGGACAGGATGAAGAATGCGGTCCCTCGCACGGTCTTGCGGACGAGGTCACTCACAAGGGGCCCTGCGTGAAGACTGACAACGTGATAATGAGAGAGGAAGCAACACACAGAACGCGATAGAAGGGAAAGGGAGAGGGGAGCGAGGGAAAACAGTCGTAGAGACTGCATGTTGTCCCTAGAGGGCGATGTGGTGGTCAAAACTATTTAGACTCTTTAGAGGCATAAGCAATTGGTGGCAATTAAGAATACACCAATTAAGAGTATATCAATTAAGAATACAAATATTAAGAGTATATCCGTTGGCAGTGAGTGGTTAAGGGATGAATGGAGCAAGGGTGCATGAAAAGAGGAATGGGCCCACAACAGATTGATCTAAAATGTCCTAAAAGGAGAAATTTAGCATATACAAGCCCTTTCAGAAGCCTGTTTAATGTAAAAAGTACATTGACCTGTCCTCTAGCTACAGGCACGTCCACTGGAGACGTGAGAGGCTAATGTGACCCCTCTTAACTCAAGCTTTCTCTCCTTACTCATCACTTGTTTCACTCTGCACTTTAACATTTTAATCAAATACTGTCCTTCCAACAGCCAAAATTACTCTGACATTACTCTGACATTACTTTGACATTACTCTGACATTCAGAGCTCTTTCAACACAGGCACTTCTGCAAAGCTATTTTGGATGTTTTAAAGTGTGTAATTGAATGTAATGATATACCACTGCTCAGGAGAAAAAGTGTTCATATTAAAACTAAAGAGGTCTGAATTACAGAAACCACAAACATCTTACACACACACACACACACACACACACACACACACGTACAAACACACAGTTCTAATCTGACATCCAGGCTCATGTTGGCCTGTCCCATGCTCCTGCAGAATTCAGGCTGCCTCAGGCTGGATATGGTTCTAATATTCATATCAGTGTATGGGACTAATAGAATTACACTGTGACTGATCTGCTCCCCAAACACACGCGGGCATCCTGCCCGGACACCTGCAATAACACTGCAGGGTCCTACTGAAAATATCCACACTGTCAGGCAGCCATGGGGCAGCCTGACACCAGGACCCGGCCTGTTTGATATTTTATGAATGGGGGAGAGGATGAGAATGAGACAGAGTTACACACACACACACACACACACACACACACACACACACACACACACACACACACAGTGTTTTCTCTCCCTTAAGGTTGTCATCAGATAGTCTCTCACACACTGAGCATACTGAGCACTCAGATATGAAACACTTTGAGGAATCTGACTGATTACATCTCAACCCCCAATGGCTTGCAGGCTGTGTGTGTGTGTATATGTGTGCGTGTGTCTGCATGTGTGCATTTGTGATGATTATATATTTGCCAGACTTTAATAGGCTTTGCTCATGGTGAATGATGAGTAATAATAATATGTTAGCAATACTCTAAATAATGAGTAATGATGTGTTAGCAGTACTCTGAATAATGAGTAATGATGTGTTAGCAATACTCTGAATCACTGTGTGTTTAAAAATAGATAATCATATCTGCTAGCACTCTAGTTCTTTAATTCCTCACAAAAACATTAAATATAACACACACATATATAAACATACACACACACATAAACATTAGATATAATACACACATATATAAACATACACACACATAAACATTAGCTATAATACACACACACATAAACATACACACACATATAAACATACATACACATATAATCATTAGATATAATACACACACATATAAACATACATACACATATAATCATTAGATATAATACACACACATATAAACATACACACACATATAAACATTAGATATAATACACACACATATAAACATACATACACATATAATCATTAGATATAATACACATACACTTAAACATACATACACATAATCATTAGATATAATACACATACACATAAACATACATACACACATATTCCAGCAGGAAACTCTGGAAGCAGGCCTAATTATTCAAGACATATGAA
Organism: Tenebrosternarchus preto; assembly: GCA_025802075.1. Classification (NCBI taxonomy): domain Eukaryota; kingdom Metazoa; phylum Chordata; class Actinopteri; order Gymnotiformes; family Apteronotidae; genus Tenebrosternarchus; species Tenebrosternarchus preto. Next base: position 1,248,329 of record JAOYMR010000022.1, read on the forward strand.
GACAGAGGAAGGAACAGTTTTTTCTTTCTCTTTCATTTTTACTTTTCAGACTGGAAAATATAGTGGAGGATGAAAGCGGTGTGTGTGTGTGTGTGTGTGTGTGTGTGTGTGTGTCCTGCTCTCTATAGGACAGATATTCACATCTTTTATCCCTAAATGAATAAGATGAGGTCAAATAGGTGTAGGAAAACAATACAGGAAAAGAGAAATAAAGGAAACACATTGAAATAAATGAGTATAACACACACACACACACACACACACACATATATATATATATGCATATATAAGAAGCATATGAATATGAAATTAGACTACCTCTCTCTCCCTCTCTCTCTCCCTCCCTCCCTCTCTCTCTCTCTCTCTCTCTCTCTCTGTTTTATATACCCCTTTTATTCCCATTCCTACTGCTCAAATCCAACCACCATGAAACCACTGCCACATTACAGCTTTTAACTAGCTGGAGGCAACTGAACGCTGGTACTGTACTGGCACTGTGCTCTTCCTGTGCTGAATCTGTGCCCAGTCTGTGCTTGTTCTGTGCTGAATCTGTGTCAGGTCTGTTCTTGCTCTGTACTGAATCAGTGCTGAATCTGTGTCAGGTCTTTGCTAGGTCTGTGTAAATTGTGTCAGGTATTTGCTAGGTCTGTGTAAAATCTGTGAATCTGCTGAATCTGTGCTGGGTCACTGTATAGGATACATGTTGGCTCTGAACTGAATCTGTGTTGAACTGTGAAGGCCAAGTGTCCGAGTAATGGCTCTATGCTGAATCAATGTGTGCTTGTTCTGTAGTGCTGTGCTGAATCTATATTGACTCTGTGCTGATTCTGTAAGGACTGCTGAATCTGTACTGAATCTGTGCTGGCTCTGTGATGAATCTCTGCTCTGTGTTGAATCTTGTACATAACATTTTTTCAGTTACTGAATGATTGGAGATCACCTTTTTTTCTTTACCATGAGTCAGATTTATTATATTATTATTCACTGTAGTATTTACAGTCAATGAACTGTCCAGTCAGGAAAAGATTGTTAAAGCAAATTTCAGTGAAAATTGTATTTCACATTGAAGTGGTTGTATTCTGAACAACTTAAAGCTCTTAAAAATTGAGGTTTTTTGAATGCCCTTTTATACAAGTGATTGATGTCTGTGTTTGTTTCATTCACATAAGTCTGATTCCAAACCATGCAGTTCCATTTTAAGATTCAATCTTTACTGAGCCCCTGCTTGCTTGATGTTTAGAACATTTTAGAATGACTCGGAAGTGTTGGAGTGAGGTATTCAAAAAGAGGCAGCAGATTACTGCAGGGTCATTTCATCTTTCATGTACAGTGTCTCTCTCTCTCTCTCTCTCTCTCTCTCACACACACACACACACACACACACACACACACAGCTTGTGCATGATTCCATTCAGCCCCATAAAGTTTCTTTGCCCAGTGATTACATCGCATAATCACCCAGTTCAAACACATTGTTCTTGACATGTGGCTGAATATAAAAGCTTCTCTTCACAGGAGACACACCCAGCATTCCCACTTTTACTGAGCTTGCGAGCAACACAAAGACAAGCATGTTAAGTTGCGATTGTCAGAATCTTTTACGTTGTGTGTGTGTGTGTGTGTATGTGTGTGGAGGGGGTGATGTGTATGTGTGTGTGTGTGTGTGTGGAGGGGGTGATGTGTACGTGTGTGTGTGTGTGTGTGTGGAGGGAGTGATGTGTGCACATGTGTGTGTGTCTGAGAGAGAGAGTGAGGTCAAATTTTCTCTTTTCTAACATAAATTGTTTGTGTATATGCACCAGTGTTAGTCATAGTTGTGAATATGCACCAGTGTTAGTCATAGTTGTGAATAGGCACCAGTGTTAGTCATAGTTGTGAATATGCACAGTGTTAGTCGTAGTTGTGTATATATAGTTGTGGCATCACTGGAAAAGGAGACAGAGGAAGTTAAAAAAGCAGAAAGCACAGACACACAGGGGGGTAATAAACAGGTGGGTAATAAACAGGTAGGTAATAAACAGATAGATAATAAACAGGTAGGTAATAAACAAGTGGGTAATAAACAGATAGATAATAAACAGGTAGGTAATAAACAGGTGGATAATAAACAGATAGGTAATAAACAGGTGAGTAATAAACAGGTGGATAATAAACAGGTGAGTAATAAACAGGTGGATAATAAACAGGTAGGTAATAAACAAGTGGGTAATAAACAGGTAACACGTAGGTAATAAACAGGCAGGTAATAAACCTGTAGGTAATAAACTGGTAGGTAATAAACAGGCTAATGTCAAGTGTGCAACACACAAAGAGATCAAACTTAAACCAGGAGAGAGGTAATTCAGGGCAGGTAGTCCAGGGAAGGTGACTGTGGGATCACACCTGTACATGTTGCCTCCATCCAAACTGGAATCTACTCAAACTGTGTCACTGTGTGTGAAAAGAAACACACAGCTGGATGAACTGGAAATGTTTAGCATTTTTTATATCAATTTTTTTCATTAATCATATTGCAAACATATACAAACTTAAAATAAGTTATACCACGTGTAATTGCTATGAACAAGTACATTCCTTTGTACCTTTGTACAGTGAAGTCTAAAATAAAAGCTATAACAAAAGGGAATGTGAGAGTGATATAGGTGGTGGTAGCTCACTGGTTAAAGGCACTTGACTAGTAATCAGAAGGCTCTGCCAAAGTTGCCACTGTTGGGCCCCTGAGCAAAGCCCTTAACCCTCAACTGCTCAAGATGTATTCAGTCACAATTGTAAGTCGCTTTGGATAAAAGCGTCAGCTAAATGCCCTAAATGTAAATGTAAATTATGTGTAACTACACAGTTATAGCATAGATATCCTTAAATAATAACATTTAATTAACTTTGAAATCCAGCCCAGCCAGAATTCAAGTTCAGACATCCAAAAAGTAAAAAAAAAGACTTTGTTAGCTTTTGTTACACATCTTTGTTAGCGGTTAGCATTACCTCTTTGTTAGCAGTTTGCATTACTGGTCGGCAAAATATATATTTTTGTCAACAATCGATGTCGGTGTTTCAGCCAAATATTTCACACATGAATAAACCAGGAAGTGCTGGCATGTTGCTTGTCTGAACTAATTCATCTCTTGCATTAAAACACAAAGCAGTCTTTTTCCACGGCTGTCACTGGTTCAGCCAAATCCCAGCACTGCCGAGCTGACACTCTTACTGGGGAAAAGTGGACGTCAGCATCCGCCGTAGTGCCAGCAGTCAGCTTGGGCTTCTTTTATTTTTGACATGGAAGGAGCTGAAATACAATATAACATTAGAAAGCCTCTCAGATTTCGACGCAACATGCAACAGGGTCATGCAGATGCTTTCGAAATGGGAATGTTAGCTTAACAGACTGTTAAAAACGTCGAGGTTTAAACACGGGTTTATATTTCAGACTGCCTGTTTGGAAGTGTCAGGACTAATCAGGATCTTGTAGTGTCCTCCCGCCAACTCATGCCCTTCGCTCGCAAATGATAATCTCAGTCTGAGAGTGGGGCATCAGCCCCAGACTTTCAGGGCCCAGGTCAAACACATCAGCTGAGCAGCATGTCCTCACATCACTTTAGGCTTGATGGTTAGGAAGGATTCTAGAATAAAACCATAGACTTAAATTTCCATTAACTTCATCTTTTTTTCTAGCTAGATCTAAGCCTGATTAATGTGTTTTCTGTGAAACTGTAAATTCTGTGCTCATACTTGTGTTGGGGATTTGCCCTCTGCCATGCTTTCTGCTCCAGACGTAATTCATTCTGTGTAGAACCTGCGGACAGACACACAGCAGGAAGGGGGATATTTTTATTCCTCTGATTATTTCATAAATCAAGCTGCTGGAACAGGAGCTGCTGCGCAGTAAAACCAGCGTCTGCCCCCCTTAGTCATGCAGCCTTGAAGTGAAGAGGCAGCATCAGAGCTAAGGGCCCCAGAGATGCACGGTGGCCCCGCTCTTTGCCTTCACATCATCCTGCGGTCAGGGCCCCAGCTGGTTCAGGAAGCCTACGGCGGCCCAGCAGGGACAAAATAAATCTGGGCTAAAAAGAATTTGTACACGACTGATCAGTGAGTATGCAGATGTTGGAAAGGCTTCTCTGGGGTGAGTGGTCCAGTGTGTGAGCATGTGTGTGTGTGTGAGAGTCTGGGTGAGTGGTTCAGTGTGTGAGCATGTGTGTGTGTGAGAGTCTGGGTGAGTGGTTTAGTGTGTGAGCATGTGTGTGTGAGAGAGCCTGGGTGAGTGGTTCAGTGTGTGAGCATGTGTGTGTGTGAGAGTCTGGGTGAGTGGTTCAGTGTGTGAGCATGTGTGTGTGTGAGAGTCTGGGTGAGTGCATGTCGGTGGTTAACATGGGTGTGTTGCCATCTGGAGTCTTAGCTGACACCCCCCGTTCATTAGTATGGTGTTGATTTAATAGGTTCTTGCTGTTTTGGTCGATGTGTCTGTTATAGTTTATCTCCATCTGCATCTTCTCATCTGATGAGCTGTGAGCAGCTAATCAGCTTGTGCAGTGTGTTGTTTGGAGCTGAGCTTCACTGAGAGGAGCAGTTTACCATCCAACACCCCCTCATGGTGCCATCTTCAGGGGACAAGAGGTATGACAGGACAACGCCTAAAATTGTTACAATTCCAGAGGATATTTTGGAGTCTACAGCACTGTTTACAGCACTGGGCAATTAGGGTTAGTCTTAAGAACTATACACATCTGTCAAAGTGAGGGAAAGGTTACATTTGATTTTCACTTCTCATTAAACATCTTCAATAAAACATACTGTTAAGTAACTAATTTCAAAAAGCATTCAGTAACTTAGCGCCAGTAATTGAACTGTTTGCTGTCAAAATCTCTCATCATCTTTCTGTAAAAATGAGCAAATCACAAGATCCCAGATGGTGTTGAACCGAAGGGTGTTAGAATCCAGATGGTGTTGAACCGAAGGGTGTTAGAATCCAGATGCAGGCAGTCAACACAGACGGATTTAATGATGCTATGAACTCACACTGTTGCATCATCTTCTGTCTCTCTGTTTTACTGTGACCGTAAATCATGTCATATGCCAGAGTTTTTGATCTCTAATGTCCACCGTTGCGAGTGCAGATGTGTCAGACCTTTGTGACACATACTGACCCCAGGGGTTCGTGCCAGGTTTAGGGTTGGGGTTACGGTTGCCAGGTTTGGTTCTGGGGGCAGATCTCACTCCAGAACAAACAGGACCTGGAAGCAGTTCCTCTGTTCTCCATTTTTGTACAGGCTTTTGCCAAAATACACAAGGCATTGTGCTGTGTTCTCTAAATTCATTACACGTGAACACCTTTTATAGAGAGCATCTATAAACTCTAATTTATGTTTTTATTACACTGACCTTGTGTAAGTATAAAAGATTGTTTCTTTGTTTGTTTTTTTTGCCTGAATGATCAGTTGCTAAAAGTGCCCATACACGTGTCATGTTCTGATTGGTTCCTCCCTGACCTTGGCAGGAAGTGGCTCTGCCCACCCCCCCAGCACATGGGATGACTGCAGCTCGCAAGCAGCTCAGTGTGAGCAGAGGTCCAGAACTGGTCCTGAGCCAATAAATGTTGGGTTTGTGACCAGAACATAATAGTTGACCCGTGTGAGCCCCACAGTGAAGACCCGCATAAAAGAGGAGTTTGGGACAGGAATGGCAACAAAAGCAAGGTCAGTTAGAACACAGAAGGAAATGATCCCTCTTGAGATATATATGGAACAGAAAAACATATAACTGTATATTTTTGTACAGAAGAAGCTTTGAAATTAAATTTCTGCTATAAAGCGTCTGACCCTCAGTTGTGCTCCTTCTCCTCCTCCTCATTCTTTTTTAGTCAACAGCTAAAAGAAAAGAATAAAAACGTGTAAAAGAAACAATAAAACACAAGGGGTTTAAGAAACTCAATACAGCTGATCTGTTTTAGACTGACACAAGAGAGGGTGGGGTACCGTGGAGAGAGGGTGGAGTAGTGTGGAGAGAGGGTGGGGTGGTGTGGAGAGAGGGTAGAGTAGGGTGGAGAGAGGGTGGGGTGGTGTGGAGAGAGGGTAGAATAGTGTGGAGAGAGGGTGGGGTGGTGTGGAGAGAGGGTAGAGTAATGTGGAGAGAGGGTGGGGTGGTGTGGAGAGAGGGTGGAGTAGTGTGGAGAGAGGGTGGGGTGGTGGGGTTCTGTGGAGAGAGGGTGGTGGAGTGGTGTGGAGAGATGGAGGCTTATCACAAATCAGCAATATAATGTGATGATTGTGTTTGAGGTAATTATTCATGTACAATGTGGTGTGTGTGTGTGTGTGTGTGTGGTCTATACTCCCTGGCCTTTGCACCTGCGGAGTTAAGTTTCTGCACCCTGGTGTTTATTTAGATAACTGTCTCTCTCTCTGCATCTCTCTCTCTGTTTCTTTCTCTCCCTCTCCTTGCTCTCTTCCTCCCTGTGGATGAACTTCCAAATTAAAATCAGCCTTATGAAGTAAAAGAACTGAGAAGCTGAATGCAAAGAAAGGCAAAGCTGGAGTGTGGGGTGGAGAGTGTGAGGTGGAGGCCACACTTCAAACAGCCCAGCGGTCAGTGGGGAGGCTCTGATGTTTCCTCATGGACACTAAGGGTGAGTGAGATGTTAGACTTCAGACAAGGCCCCACACTGATCCCTGGCCTGTGTTCTTCTTTTTCTTTTTTGCAACTTAAAGTAAACTTTGCCATGGACAGTGTGAAAAAGAAACTCTGTCCAACAGACACAAAACCAGTTCAATGTCTAGTGTAATAAACCGGTAATATATCAGAGTCCTCAGAAAAAGTGCTGCTAATTGGAGTAGCTGCTGTTGCTCTAATACATTTCATACATAAAGTATTAGCTGCAAATTCTCCAGTGGAAGTGGCTCTAGAGGAGTCGAAGTGGCTCTAGAGGGGCCGAAGTGGCTCTAGAGGGGCCGAAACAATGGTAATACCATCAAAAAAACAGTCACTTTATTATGACTGTAGTTTTAATATCTTCAGAAGTATAGTAGTGCTTCTTGTAATAACACAATAATAACAGTACTGATAATAATAACAATACCGATAACTTACTCTAGCTGATCAAGAAGTAATGATGTGATTTTGATCAAGCTGCTCTCTATTATCAAGCTCTTTTTATAAAAATGACTAACTTACTAAACACATTGCATACAGTAAAAATGTTATAAACTGCCGTTAATTATGGTAAATATAGAGATGTCAACATTGATATAGAAAAATGGATTTACAAATCTACAGGCTTTAGGGAGCAGGCAGGTCCCTAGTGCAGTGTGTTAGAGAGAGCCGAGGCTGGGAGGCCTCACACTCCCTCCAGACTTGGCAGGCAAGGATGCCCACCATAATCCATCTGGAGCAACTAAAGAACAGATTAGCACCTAAACACCAGCCCAAAGCTCCCAAAACCCAGTCTTCCCTGAGCTCATGGACTGTTGCAGTTCAGATTCTCCTTCTGAGTTCTCTGTTTCTGTCTTTAAAGCAGTATAGCATAAATACTCACCCTTAAAGGTCCACAGGTATATATTCTTTGCACCCTTAGGAAGCTACATGTATTTGAAAACACATTGCCATGCAAGATTAATTAGATTCTCAAAATAAACTAAGGAGGCTTACGTGTCTGGTAAAGATGGGACCTTATGGAAAGCAGGTGGGTGTGGCCAGGATCACAGACACGGACATGTGCGGCGTCCAGATGTCCACTACAACATGACGTTATACTGGCCTTCATTTTCACTCTTAAAACTACAAAGTACCCAGGTGGACCTGAAAAAAGAGAGAGGGAGAGAGAGAGGAAGAGAGAGAGAGAGAGAGAAATTGAGAGAGAGAAAGAGAGAGAGCAGGAGACAGAGAGAGAAAGAATGTGTGTGTCTGGAGCAATTTATAGCCTGCTAAAACAGCCACATCATAGCCTGCACATTGTAAATCAGCAGGAGGCACCAAAATATAGCGGGTGATTGGCGGAGCTAAGCCACGCCTCCTCATTACTGACAACACTCATGGCTAAACTAATGATGTATCACACAGCCTCTCTCAGTCTAATTCAGGTTAGCTGGACTGCAGACTAAACTTACTTTATTTGCGCCTTAAACGTTTTCTGTTCTTACAAGCAATACTTGAACACAAATAAATCTTCCAGTTCATGCATGTTCCTTTAAACCAGGCCTCCCTCCTCGAGCTTTGTCTCTCCTTTGATAAGCAGTTTAACACTGTGTTTACATTCAGACTGTTGCACAGAACAGTGAAAACAGATTTACAGTAGGAACTTCTACTTCGTTTTATTTTCCATACAATGCTGATCTTCTCAGTGGTCGCAGGTCTGGCTCTGAGTGGGAGCGCCATTTGAAATGCTCACTTTAATATTCTCCACTTCCTCCTCGTAAACAAAGCCATATTATAGGGTGCTGTGGCAGGGAAGGTGCTAACCTGCTGCGTGTGACGCTGAAAACAGCGACCTGCATTAAACTCGCACATCATTAGTGGGGTGCAAATCTCTGTTCTCTACCCACACTCACAGGCACACATGCATGCTTGTACCCACACTCACAGGCACACGTGCACGCTCGTACCCACACTCACAGGCACACGTGCACGCTCGCACCCACACTCACAGGCACACTGCATGCTCGCACAAACCCAGGATTTTCTTGGTGGAAGCTGGACGCAAGCCACTGAAAATGGACCCAGTTAAGCACACATTGCTTTTAATTGGTTAATTCTGGCTGGTGAACGAGGTGTGCCATTAACAACACACACACTCACACACACACACACACACACACAAACAATGAGAAAAGACATTGTGCTCGCGTTTTCAACTCTAAATACAGTTTATCTCATCCACAGAGTGAGCCTTTATTTCCTGTATGTCCTTGCCATCTCTGCATGGATTCAGTAACACCATAAACATTTAGAGAGAAAGAGAGAGGGAGAGAGAGAGAGGGAGGGAGAGAGGGAGAGAAAGGGAGGGAGAGGGTGAGGGAGAGAGAGAAAGTGAGAGAGAGAGATGGAGAGAGAGGAAGAGAAAGAGAGGGAGGGAGTTGGAGGGAAAGGGTCTATTGTGCTTGGTGGTTCTTGCTCTGTTCCCATGTCTCATCAGACTGGGTTATGGTTTCTTCATGCTGCCTCTGGCTCATTTGTAGTAAAGAGGGCCATCAAAACTGAACATCATGTCTCTGAAGGACACTAGACTATATCTGCACTGCCAGTGCTGGAATCCTGGAAGAAAGGCCTTCACACACACACACACACACACACACACACACACACACACACGCATGCATGCACACACACACACATGCACACGCACACACGCGCGCACACACACACACACACACTCGCACAATCACTTTAAAAGGGATTTCTTTAAAGAAAATCAGTTCTTTTGTTGCCTGGATTGGGAGATCTCTCTGTTAACCCTGGCAGCAGATTTCATCCCCATTAACATCCAAGAAATATCGCAAAATTAAGACCAGATTTTTATTCACATTGAGATACATTAACAATTTTAATAAACCTTTTCAACAAAACACAACACACACACAGAGATACACACACATCCAGATATACATGCCCACACACACACACACACACACACACACACTCTCTCTCAGTGGACATGGGTGTTTAGAGAGGACTCCTTCAAACCAAGGTAGTAATTCAGAAGAAAGAGTTTGGCCTGAGGAGTAGCATGTGCTGCCTTTCACAGGACTAACAACACACGTGTTGTTCCACTCTGTTTCCTTTCAATAAAACCTAACACTTAGCACTTCATTTCAGTACACTTCTGACATGATTATACAGGTTAGTTAAAAAGAGAAAAAGATTCAGAAAGTGTATGTGTGTGTATGTGGGAGAGAGAGAGAGAGGAGAGTTTGAGAACAGAAGCCAGGCATTCAGCAGAGCATTTTATATATTTTTTTCCGTTTTCAGTAATGAATAAATTCTCCATAAATGACGCAGTATGGGTGAGAGAGGCTCTTACAGGCATGGGTTTGGCTAAAGTGGGATATTTTACTGCTATGCCTTAATGCTTCTTTAAAATGGCCTCTCAATTAAGAGTCATGAGTAATATATTCTAGACCATTATGGACCGTTCACACACACACAGGCCCTGAAGCCCAGCATGTGGAGGGCCCACATCAGGGGTCATGTGATTCCACTCACGTAGAAACCTTTGGACTGCAGGGATTCAGATGCACATCTGCTTTCTCCAAGGTGAGTGTGACCAATCAGATTCACACTCTTTTCTCCAAGGTGAGTGTGACCAATCAGATTCACACTCTTTTCTCCAAGGTGAGCGTGACCAATCAGATTCACACTTTTTTCCAAGGTGAGCGTGACCAATCAGATTCACACTCTTTTTTCCAAGGTGAGTGTGACCAATCAGATTCACTTTTGCAAAGAAAACTGAGACCTGCAGCTACCATCATTACCATAGTGAGACCTGCAGGTACCATCATTAAAAATGAACTTCCACCCACTTGAATTCTTTCTTTTCTTTTTCTGTTTAACCTCTTGGCTGTGAAAAATCAGTTAGATTTTCATTTTCCTGGCACTTTAAAAAAAAAAAAAAGATTAAATCTAAATTATTTATGTCTTAGATTACCAGCTAAATTGTGTTTATTAGATTGATCATCTATATCCATCATCCACCTTTCCTCTGTGTGCACGTCCACACATCTTTTCATCTTCCACACACAGATAAACACACATACACACACACATATACACTCACACACACACACACACACGCACACACACACACACGCACACTTTAGACTACCACACAGCGCTATTAAACGTAATATAATGTCCTGTCCGTAACAGCCATCTTTTCTGGCTTGTGATGTTTCTGCTGTTGACTTTGGGTGTACGGATCTGAGCAGGAAATCACTGGTAGTGTGGTGGAAAAAAAGCATGTGTTTTTAAAAGGGGAAAAAATTGAATCCTATAATTGTGAAGTAATTTTGTCCATGGAGAGAGGTGGGTTTTTGTCCTTGTTGTTGGAGGAAGCCACTCTGCTGAAGAAGGCTTTATTCCCTCCCAGATGACAGAAACAGCGCTGAGCGTGGCGGGTCTCGGTTCGGCTCGGCTCCAGGTCATCAGACAGGTTGCGCACAGGTTGCGTTTCTCTCACACTCTCTTTTAAACGGAGTGTTCCTATGGAGATGCCTCATTTTGATTGGCATTTAAAAGTCTCTAATGAAGATCTCTCTGAGTCACATCCTGGAAACCTCTCTTGGCGGCTTGGACGCACACTTCATCATCAACTGAACATTGGTACTGCCTTATTAAACTCATTTAAAGCTCTCCCCGATGACACAGCACTAAATCATTCTGTGGTCTAACTGGAACGGAGGGTCGCTGTTAGTATCTGTAGTCAACGTAGTTTTCACTTCAGTCTGCCACACACGTCTGTTCTTCTTTAGTGGTGTTGTTGAATAGATCAAGCATTAGACAACCAATGCCTGCTCGTGCTACTCCAGCTACATGCTGTCATTTCCCACTGACCTAGAAATATCCTTCATTTCACCTTTCTGCCTAAATCACTTAAGGAAAAACTGGTCTCAGATCAGAGCACAAAACAGTCGACTGCCAACCAGCTTTAGTGCCACCCTATGTTCACCACATGTACACTTTCCTTCCCGGTTGGCTTTGATGGCTCCGAATGCCACCACAGGGAAGTCTGGGGATGCCAGGGAATTCTGGGAGTTTCCCCATATGCCAGCAGGGTGAGTGAATCCAGCTGTTTGTATGTGCTTTACTTCTAATGGGTTTTAAGGGGATAATAAAGACAATAAAAAGTAACAAACATTAAAGATTAGCAGGAGGGGCGTGGCAAGCCAAGGGCTGAGCCCTGTTCTCCAAAAAAAACCTCTCTGATGTGGTTTTACTTCCTGCCTGTCAACACTTCTGTCCCCTTCCTCCCTCTCTCTCTATCTATCTCTCTCTCTCCATCTCTCTCTATATATCTCTCTCTGTATGTCTCTCTCTCTCTCTCTCTCTCTCTCTCTCTCTCTCTCTCTCTCTCTTTTACACACACATACACATGCATATAGATATGGATATAAATCTTTACCTTATTATCAATATTATCAATATTATCAATATGACCAGCCATTTAAGGAATCACTTCATGCACACTTCCATCGAACCAAGATTGGTATGATTCTAACAAGACTCTAACATGAATCTAACAAGACTCACTTGGTTTGGATCTTGAACCCCCTGTTGCACATACACACACGCACACACACACAAACACATGTACACACACACACACACACACACACACACACACACACACACCCCTATCAGCTCACATCCTTTGGAAGGTGTGTAATTTACGAGCTGTTAGACATGCGTGGCAGTTTGACAGGTTGGGTTGGTCACACAGCCTTTCATTAGCACAAAGTAATTAACACAGAGTTATTCTGCTCCTCACTCTCTCTCTCTCTCTCTCTCTCTCTCTCTCACACACACACACTCTCTCACACACACACCCATATCCATCACACACACATTACACTCCTTGTTTGATCCTGCTACACATATCCCATAATAATCCCCTGCTTCCCTTGCAGTTGTTCTGCAGTTGTAGTGGAAGTACCTTACTGCTCTAATGTCATGGAGGGTCACCCCAGGCTCTGACTACACACACACACACACACTCATACACACACACAATTAGGAGAACTGACAGAAAGATGGAGATAGAGAGATGGAAAGAGAGACAGCTGGAGAGAGAGAGATGGAGAGAGAGATGAGAGAGATGGAAAGAGAGATGGGGAGAGATGGAAAGAGAAAGATGGAGAGAGATGTGTAGAGATAGAAATGGAGAGAGAAGGAGAGAGATGGAGAGAGAGAACACAGTGTGTGACACATCTGGCTGCTGAACCCAGGAAACAACTGCTTGGCTTTGCTGCTGTCATCACCCTGCAGAGTGTGTGTGTATGTGTGCAGCAGGTCTGTGTTAGTCCTTCTGGAGGAGTGTGGTTGCAATTAAGGTTCAAGTTCCAGTCCCGCTACAACTTTCCCAGACAGACAGATCTCCACTGAAACCCTCTGCCTGGACTCTGCTGTGTGAGGAACATGTACCTCCCTGTGGGTTTGGGAGCAGGGCTTTGTGTACATGTACATGTGCACCTGTGTGTGTGTGTAAGGCTAGTTGAGGACACACAGGCATACGGGCTGTATGAGTATACCTGAAAACGTCTGAGAAGACCTCCGTGCTAGAAAACCTTCCCATGTGGGGATACTGACTGTAGGAGCAGGGGGCAGGGCACCACTGTGACACTCACCACCATTACTCTCACACCACTGTTACACTCACCACCATTACTCTCACACCACTGTTACACTCACCACCATTACACTCACACCACTGTTACACTCACCACCATTACTCTCACACCACTGTTACACTCACCACCATTACACTCACACCACTGTTACACTCACCACCATTACTCTCACACCAAAGTCACACTCACCACCACTACACCCACTTCACCATTACACTCACACCACCGTTACACTCACACCACTGTTACACTCACCACTGTTAGACTCACACCACCGCTACACTCACCACCATTAAACTCACACCACTGTTATACTCAGCAGCACCTCTCTGGGTCTCTAATCAACCACTAGAGGTCAGTGTGCAAGCTAACTGTTAATCCAGTCCACCGAGGTGAACCCAAGAGACTAGGAAATATGCAAGAAAAGATCCAGATTTACTGCACTCACTCACCAAGGTCATGAGCTCTCAGATGCTTCAAACAGTAAATTATACATCAGGGTTGGTAGTAAGAGGATAAACGTTACTCTATCATGTCTGTATTAAATAAGGAACTAATCTGTTTTTTTTTTTTTAATCACTAGATGGGAGTGAAATGCTTTATGTCAGCACAAAAGACATGTGCATTAACAAGCCCTCCCTAACTAAAAGAGAGAATGAGAGAATATCATACAGTGATGGAAACTATGATTTTTAGTGGCGAGATGTCAGATGTCAGCAGCTGGAAATAAAGCCTTTTGGTCTAAAACCTTTAAAAGCAATTATGAGGATGCAGAATCTTTTACATGATTACGGTTCTGAGCAGGACATCAGTCATTTTGAACACAATATGCTTTGCAACATTTTCCTGCAGATTTCTGTGTATGGACACTGAATGAACTTACACCTGAATACTAAAAGTGATAGTGTTGATTTTAAAGGATGAATGACTGATTTCATTAATACATCAGTTTACTTGAGTGTTTAAAGCTTTGTTGGAGCTTGCTGGTGTTATTAGCATTAGCATAAATCTGCATAACTGAAATTTGATTGATGTACATCACTTGGAATATTAAGTGAACACATTATCACAAAACAAAACATGTTGAATGAGATATAGATTAGTTACAGACTTACTCTGTGAGCTTCTCATAATGCTTATCATACAAGTGTGTGTTTGTGTGTGTTTGTGTGTGTCTGCATCTACATGTGTCTGTATGCAGACACATGTATAATTGTTTGTGTATGTGAATATGTGTGTGTGTGCAGGTGTGTGTTCATGCATAAGTGTATGGATTTTGTGGGAATGTGTGTTTACATGTGTGGAGATTTCACTGGAATATTGTGACGCGTTGATTTAGCTAGCTAGCTACCTAGCTAGCTAGTAAGCTTATTTCGCTACC
>JAOYMR010000022.1:1289900-1313485 GCA_025802075.1 Tenebrosternarchus preto
GGTGCGGGGGCGGGGCAGGGGTGGGGCAGGGGCGGTGCGGGGGCGGGGCAGGGGTGGGGCAGGGGTGTGTCAAGAATGTTTGTAGGAGTTCAGCCAAAAGCCTCTACTTATCCAGCAAATGCAAGCACACTCTCTATTTATGCCCCTGACAACTAATGACACAGCACTGCTTCAGAAAAAGGCTTTGCTTTGAAAAAAAAAAGAGAGTTTGTACAAACATCCTGAGAGTTAAGAGTCCAGGCCTGCAGAAGAGCAATGCTAATCAGGCAGCCATTTTGCTGAGATGACGCATTTGTCTCTTGCAATGCCATCAGAACTGAGGGTTCGTGCTGTTTGGGTTCCCCCGACTCTTCTCCAGAAAGTCGAAGGGCCCTTCAGTGACGTGAATGTGTGGAACTGGTGGGGGACACGGAGTGAGAAGGTTTGGTGGTTCATGCGTTGGGATTCCCAGCGGTGGGAGTCCAGGTCTGGGATTCACGTCCTCATCTGGGTCTGGAGTTCACATCCCCATCTGTGTGGAGTTTCCATGTTCTCACTGTGTCTGTGTGGGTTTCCTCTGGGTGCTCTGGTTACCTCCCACAGTCCAAAAACATGGAGGTGTGTGCTCATGTTCGGGGTGTGTGTGCTCATGTTCTGGGTGTGTGTACCCAATGCCTGGTGTATTCCCTTGGATGGGCTTCGGGACCCCCTGCAACCCTGAGTTGGGTAAAGTGGTTTAGAATGAATGAATGAGTCTGACAGGGAAACTCTAACTGAGTAAAGGGTTCTTTCCATTTTATTTAGTAAGCAGGTTGTTTGAGGGAATGACATCATAAACAGGAAATATCAGATCACTGATGTAAATGGGGTTCCACACTGTGGCCTTTTAACGGTGGCCGCCCATGCCGCCTCCCCTGTCTCGTGTCTGTGTGGGTGTGTCTGTGTGGGCGTGTGTTCGGTTGTCTTGTCGATCGAGTGAAGCGCGTGTGTACGTCTGCTTATCTGGGTGTTGTGGGTGTGGCTTGTGATTGTTCTTGTTGTTGCTGTTATACGTTTCACCTGTTGCTGTTATACATGTCTTGTTAGGGTGAGTGTATAAAAGCGTGTATGTGTCACACAGTCTTTGTCGATGTGGGAGATCAACGTATTGTTGCAACGTTGAGCCGTTCCGAAATGAACCCGAAAATAAACGGTATTTACTTAAACGCATGTTGAGTCCTGTCGGCTTTTTACAGCTCTCCCGGCCTCTCCCGTGACAGCCCTGATGATCATACCAGAATCACAAAGGTATGTGCCTGAGTGTGCCATGTTTATGTGACTAGAGACAGAGCTACATAGTTTTAATTAAAATACACCTGTGCTACATCACAAGAATACCTGCAATTTAAGGAAGCCCCCCCGTGCTCCTTTTGCAGTACCGTGTGGGAGAAGAGAGGACATTGTTTTCCTAATGCAAGAATTTATTGCACAGTTCACTGTCCAACCCAAGGTGTAACCAAGCTAACGACACTCAGGAGAGAACAGAAGTGGATACAGCGTGTGTGAGTGTGTGTGTGTAATCCATTAGTCAGAATTGGGGTGGGATGTTTATAGCCCTACAGAGTCCAGGCTGGGGACCCATTTTGTATTTCTGTCTGATGTCGGATCAGTATTTACTTTTAATGGAGCATCAATGACAGGATCTTACAGAGTCCAAACATTACATGTTACAGGGAGTCCAAACATTGACTTATAAGGCGTCAAGCGTGATCTCCATTTACTATCACTTAGAAACAATGAACCAAAAAAAACAGGGTAAAAATTGGAATATAAAAGTTTCTTTCAAAATAGGTATAATTTTGTCTTCATTCTTTGTCACCACAAAATAACTGCTAACAACTCTCCACACACATTACACGTCTAAAAATATTAGGATTACAGTGAGGCACATATAAACAGCAGCAATAATCATCTGTTCAATAAGATAATAAAGGCAAAGTTAAATGAAATTTTACACTCTCCAGTATGATACCACACAAAAAAATACAATTATTAATAGTTTTGAACTGAAATTCTTAAGAATGCCAAGCAAAGTATAAGTGCAATATAGCACAACGTACATGTGTAGTTTAGACTGAGAAAACAAGGGGGAGAGAGAGCGAGGGAGAGGGAGAGAGAGAGTATCCAGCTAGGACATGGGCCATCTGGAAGATAAGATAAGTTTAAGTCATGGTTTGGCTCAAGCCAAAATTGGTCTCAAGCGAGTTATGAGGCAACACAGCAGTCCTTGGGGAAAACTGTGCCTAATTTCACAGGCTCAGCAGAGTTCGACTATGAACATTCAGTGCATCTGTCTCTCAAGCCACCAAGGGAAATGAAGAATGTTTCAGTCTTGATGTTTTCGAAACAAGTGGCAAACCTCCCAAGTTGGGGACTGACAAAATAACGTCCGATACGCACAGCCCTTCTGTCATCGGTATATTCTCGGAAACTATAATTGGTCGATTACAATGGTGCTATATTGAACACAGGAGCCCTGCCCAAGGAACAAAACAACCCTGCCAGTGCCCTGAAGGTCCCATGGGAAGGGACATACTTTTGCATGCTGAACACTCCCCACACAGCCTCCCCCAGGCCCCCAGGTCATACTAACCAACTGTCCCGTCTCTCTGAGATTCCCGGAAATGCTAAATCTGCTTCTACACATGGTGCGTGTGATTAACGCAGACTTTTTTTCACCCTCTGAATCCTTCATAACCCCCACCCCCCATTTCCCCCGGCCTCTTTCTTCATTCTTGCATTAAGACCCAGTCAAAATTCTCCCCCTTTTTGGATTGGACCGGGCAGAAAGAGTCATCTCTGCTTCATGTCAACTGTCCTGGAGACCTCCAATATTCTAAGCACTATAACAATCTAACACTATCGTTCTGTGGCCAGTGAGAATAACTGTAGTACACATACAAGGGAAAGACTCTTGCTTCAGTGTATCTTCACACCAGGTCCAAATTGTCCAAATGGCCAAAATGTAGGAAGTAGAATCTCGTGAAAACAAAAGCCACTTCAGGTGAACTTTTCAAAAGTAAAAGGCAGATTTCCAGTAAGTTGCAGTTCTTTGACTAAGTGTTTGAGGAAGTCCTTAAATTAGGTCACATTCAACATCAATATACATGACGTTTTGCAAAGAGTCAATGACTTTTTCCTTACAGGTAGATTCATGAGTTTTAGTGAGGCCTTCTATTCCTGGATAACAAAATTAAGGCTAACTGTAAAAGCAACTGTACCATTGTAGAACACTGTATTTAAAACCTTCCTTTAACCAAGGTAAAGTAAACATGATAACAGCTGCAGAAACTAAAACAAAAACTATGGGAAATAGAGTCACAGTCAGAGGGAGAGGAGAGGAGAGGAGAGGAGAGGAGAGGAGAAGAGTGGACTAGAGTGGAGTGGAGTGGAGAGGAGAAATTAGATCAATAGATAAGCAGAACAGAGAGTCAAGTTCTGGGAAGTCATGGTTGTCGGAGAGCTCTAGTTTCAGAAGTCTGTTACTTAACAGAGGGAGCACTCCACTTTCTAAAGCAGGTAAATCAACCAAGCACAAATCGTGCTAGTTAAAGTTCTATAGCTGAACATACCTATACAAGCAATAATACTGAAACACACTGAAAAGCCAAACAAAAAATAGTGTCATAGTGAAATTATTCTAACAGGAAGAACGGTTTTCCCTGTATGAGCAAAAAAATCCCCTGTGCTTGAAAAACATTCCACCTATGCATGGAGATTTCAGCATGTTAAACAATGACATTTAGTGGATCTCTCATATTAATTTCTTGTCTTAGATATTTTGAATCTGCCCAAAAAGCTTAGATGTGAAGGCCAGAAATAAAGACCTTCTAACCGCTGAGGAACGTATGGTTTGCTGAGGTGTGCGGGAAAACTGAACCATTCGATGGACAGATAAGAGATAAGTATGAAGCTCATGGTGCAGAAGAGATTTTACACGGGGACGAAAACCTGCTCTACCGGGTTACTTAGCATCAGGGGTCTCTTCCCTCACCTCTCCCTTTCTACCTGTCTGGTTTCTTTCGTAGAAAGCCTTATTGCGTTATAATCCCACCAGTTTGAGGCCTAGGGGCCGTCAATAAATAACCATGCCATCGAGAGAAAAGGAGCTAATGTGGCAGGCAGGCCGTGGATCCAGTCGTCGGATTCCACTATGTAAACTAGCCCTTGGCATTACAAGACATTCCTCTCCACTCATCCCATCCTCAGAAATATCGGTCAAAACACCTGAGAACTAGACGCACTATGAAATGGAGTTCTGATATAGCATCAAGGCACAGGTCATGTAAGGACATTAGTACATTTCCATGGAAGGTGAATACAGAAAAAATACAGGATAAGACTTATGGATTAGAGAGGTTTCTCTTGGACACTTTAAAGGGTTGGTACAGTAGATGCATTTCTTTCACCTGTTAAGATAATGTTTAATGACAAAACACTGAGCTAATGGTGTCTAATGGCTTAATCAATATGGGTACCTACTTTCCAAAGGGCATCTTTTGCCCAGTGTGTCCTGTCACCTGCACTGTGAGCAGTAAGACTGTACAATTCTGGCGTGTCATGCTCACTCAGGGTCACTCGAGCGTCATGAGCCTCACGCTGAGCCGTATAGCTACGGCCTTCACACCATGCGAAGCTCCTGGCTGGAGAGATGTGCTTCGCTACAGTGAGCAAAGCTGGATGTGTGAGTACTCTGCACCTGTAAGGGGGCTGGGCTGCCCTGAGGCTGTCAGAAAGCGTGAGACATTTACACCAAGGACATTTTCATCGCTATGAACACTGGAAGCCTAAACCACCAGCTGAGCCTAACTGGAACCCTTCAGGTTTCCAACACAAACAGCCCCTGGCAATCCACAGCCTTCCCAGTAAAGTGGTGTCATCTAGGGCACCTTGGCATCAGGGCTTCGGTTTCTCTTCACCACTTGCAACATCTGGTATAGCCAAAAGCCAAAAACGCAGGCATTTGCACATATCATCTGCACTTACACTGACCTGTGGAATGACCCCCTTTGGAAATCCTGAACATCGTGGTATGAGTACATCCCAAAAACATTGCAACCCTGTTACAGTCCTAAACCTCAAGAATATCTCAACACTGTTCCAGAGACCTAAACCAGATCAAGATAACACTGGAACACTGTTTCAGAGTCCTAAACCAGATCAAGATAACACTGGAACACTGTTTCAGAGACCTAAACCAGATCAAGATAACACTGGAACACTGTTTCAGAGACCTAAACCAGATCAAGAGAACACTGGAACACTGTTTCAGAGTCCTGAGGAGTTACTCTGTCACAGAGTAACTCAAATAGATTGTATAACTTTAAAAGATTAAACACTCTAGTCTAACTGTGACTCATAATAACAAAATGACAAACTATTCAGTTAAATGGAAAAAAATACTTCAAACCATCTACATAACTTGGTTCTGTTTAGAGAATATACAAAAGTCAATAGAGAATATACAAGAGTTAATAGAAAATATACAAGAGTCAATAGTACAGAGCTCGACCCTGAAGAGCCACACGGTTTTATTGCTGTGGAATTTTATTTATAGCACTATTTTTACTTTTACTTTATTTACTGTTTTTTTCTGTTACTTCTGTATGTTTCTGGAGACATGAACATGTTTGTCGAGTTTGCAAATGCATAAAGAATCATGTATTCAGGAAGTGGTGCTATGCGCAGGGACCAGGGCTGACACAGTGAACATTCCCCTGGGTTCGCATGCCTTGGAAATCAGCACTACCCTCTGTTAAAGGAGGACTAATACACGGTAGAATGACTCTAAACCACTTCGTTTACTGGGAGATAAAGCACAAGCAGAGTCCCTATTAGAGAGCTTAGTACCTTCCTGGTGTCCATCTCTATTCTTGGGCGTGCTATTATTACACTTATCACTGCAGTTATTTCAAGTGCAGTATTACACTTATCATTAATCCTGGTTTATATCAACCCTGTGTGGACTTTACGAGGGAGTATGGCAGGTTTCAGCAGGCAGCATGGAGCCTGACCTGGGGGTTAGACTGGGCATTCTGCCCTCATCTGCTGTTCTGAGGTCATTTCAGTATCCAGTGTACAACGTACAACTTGGTGTGAGGACTGACTTTTGATCAAGGTGAAAGTTTAAAGTCGTTTGTCACCTGCAGAATGATCATTTCGGTCACCATCAATTCATTTTCTGCAGCTCATGAAAATGTGACCCCAGAGCCATCAGCCTCACTACACATTGTTCTTCATTGTTCAAGGTTCTACCATGAACATCACACTCTGAGGTTCTACCATGAACATCACACACTGTGGTTCTACCATGAACATCACACTCTGAGGTTCTACCATGAACATCACACGCTGAGGTTCTACCATGAACATCACACACTAAGGTTCTACCATGAACATCACACTCTGACGTTTAGGTTGCACATACAACACATTCAGTAGGTCTGTCCTTCCCAGTCTGTCACCACCACTCACATGCCAATCAATCAGATGTCCTGTTCCATCCTGGGGCAGATTGCCGGCCCCTCCCATCCGCCACACCTTACCTTTGAACTCTTCTTGACACATTGGTGTTGAGGAGCACCTGCAGACACAGCATGCTAAGAATGCACCGACAGCACCACACACCACCCTGTGACTAAGGTGTTGGCGACCAGTTATCTCCTCTGTTATCTCTTGTGGAATGAAATCAGCACATCTCTGGGAGTTTCTGCTGCACTGACTTCAATACAGCCTACAATGACAGGAACTGGTTTTTCTGCCTACTTTTCAAGCCACAAACAATCAGTTCATTTAATTATTAGTTGCACATGTCAGCTGCAGTATTGGTGTGATAATACACTGCCACAAGACATAAATGTTTGGAAGGAGGATGTGTATTGTCTAAATACAGGTATCGAATAAATACGAGGGAATTTTAATTTCATATCACGTGGTGTCTGTCGAATATGTAAATTTAGCTCTAATGCACAAAAAGATGCACAAGAATGACTAATCAAACCCTCATGACACATTGTCATCTTACAGATGATTTTTTAGCTTGAATATTTAGCAGAATATTTTACTCAGTATTCTGATTTCAATATTATCCTTCATTTAAATATAAGACTAACCTGCACGTTTCTATCTTGAATTGGAAAATTGTGAGAGAAAATAAAAATACCTTTGATTCTTTTTAGTGTTCATAGCAATAATGTATGTGATGGTTTTCAGGTCCCCTACAGTAAATTCAACCAAGTTCTAGTGATAATTACATTCAGCTGTTCACTGAATCTTCACATAGAGAGTCATGAAGCCTCCAGTCTGGAATTGAATAAAAACACATTATTCTGAAACTCTGCCAACAACGGGCAGGACCACACTGTCCAAACAGCGGATATTTTAGGACAATAGTGAGTCTTTCCAAAAAGTGGTCATCTGGATAAAATCTTCACCATGAGGTAGTAAAAAAACTCTAGAAGTACTCCCAGGGAGCTACAGGGCTCCCCGAGCCCAGCAAAAATCACAAGAGACACTCAGCAAAACTGGGACTGACGTCGGAACAAGGCAGGAAGCACGGCTGACTGCAAAGAACACGTATGATTATCTCAGGTTCGCCAAGAAGCCCCTGGGTAACTGCTGGAGGCCTGAACAGAGCGCTCAATGGAAAAATGAATCAGAGTGTTTGAAGAAAGAGCATATCCGCAGTCCAGCATGGCACTGGGTAGGAGATGCTGGGCGGCACCAACCCACTGCAGGACGACTCTCTGCTTTTCACTGAAGCGAACGCTAATCCTTCCCAACAAGGAAGCGCTGTGGAGGACAGCGAAATGTTACTGAATGTGTCCATGGACTGACGGAGGAGCTGGTAAACAACGGACTGCAGGACACAGCTAGTGGTTGCAGTGTAGATCATGCATTCAATTTAAAGGTCTAAAGAACCATTTACTGCACATGGATTAAGCTCATGCCATACTGCAATGACAAGTTTGAGTCACCATTGTAAGGTCTAAGTTTAGACTTTTTCTGGGCCTGGAAAACTGGCTCTACACTTGGTCTTTTAAACTCCACTGCAGTGCACTTTGGCACCATGGGCAAATTTTTAGCCTCGTAAACGAGATTCTGAGTTTCATGCGTCTCAGCACTGATGGTGTTCGAATGTGCGGAAGTTGATTACGATATCTGTTCCTCCCATTTAATCTTTTAGGCATCCCAGACACTGCGATCATTTCAAACATGATTATTGTAGTAGATCATTTCTGGCATCATTTGTTTAGTTCCAACCTGGAAAAAACACAAACACATTTGATGCAACAGATCTGAAAATCTCAACAGAAGGTGAACAGCAATTTAATGGCTGCTGTAATGTTTTTTGGTTTTTGTTGTTCATTTGTTTTACAGGACACTGTGTATAAGGCCTGTTAGTAAAGAAGCTGCAGCTCAATTTGAATTCCAGATTATTTAGGCTTCTGTTTCAGCCACCTGTGGCTGTCTTTGATATCACATGTTTTATCACCAGGGCAGTAATTTGACAACTCATGTTATTTTAAGAGTGTGATCCATAAGGTTCTTTTGCCAGTGTCAAACAGCATGAAGGGTGATCCCACGCAGAGCATGGGAACAGTGGTGAAATTCCCCTGAAATGTCTTCATGGAAAATCATACATTCAGTTCCACAGCTGGTGCTGGGATTTGTCTTGATAGGACATGGTAGCGACACCATAATTTCACAGTCTCACACTCACAGTCCTGTACTCACCAAAAAACACAGTCCCACACTCACAGTTCTGTACACACCAAAAAACACAGTCCCACACTCACAGTCCTGTACTCACAACCCCACACTCACAGTGCCACACTCACAGTCCTGTACTAACCAAAAAACACAGTCCCACACTCACAGTCCCGTACTCACAACCCTGTACTCACAACCCCACTCACAGTCCCGCACTCACAGCCACTCTCAAATAGCATTTGAAACCAAAAGGTCTTTTTTCATTCATGTTTTTCCACATCTTACTGAATCAGGTCCCTTCTGATTATACACACATACACACACACACTCACACACAGACACATAAATACACACCCTCACACACACACACACACACACATACATACATACACTCACACACAGACACACACTCACACACACACTCACACATACACACACAGAGCAAAAGTATGGCTTCTTTCTCCATACAAGGTGGTGTGAAGAGAAAGTGGCCTGTGTGAAGTTGCTGCGCTGTGAATAAAAACCACATAAAGTTACAATACATACAGGAAACACAGCTACAATACACAGAGGAAACACGGGGAGAACCTCCTCATACAAACTTGAGACAAAGATGGAACAACAGACTGGAAGATGCAACAGGACAAAGCCAGCCAGGGTAAGAAGCTTCCTGCCCGGGCATGTGTGCCAGAGTTCAGCCACCACTCAACCAGATCACATCGTTTACCCACCCGATCACAGCGTATACCCACCCGATCATAGTGTTTACCCACCCGATCGCAGCATATACCCACCCGATCACAGCGTTTACCCACCCGATTACAGCGTATACCCACCCGATCACAGCGTATACCCACGATCACAGCGTTTACCCACCCGATCAAAGCGTATACCCACCCGATCACAGCATATACCCACCCAATCACAGCGTATACCCACCCGATCACAGCATATACCCACCCGATCACAGCGTTTACCCACCCGATTACAGCGTCTACCCACCCGATCACAGCGTCTACCCACCCGATCACAGCGTATACCCACCCGATCACAGCGTCTACCCACCCGATCACAGCATATACCCACGATCACAGCGTCTACCCACCCGATCATAGTGTTTACCCACCCGATCGCAGCATATACCCACCCGATCACAGCGTATACCCACCCGATCACAGCGTCTACCCACCCGATCACAGCGTATACCCACGATCACAGCGTCTACCCACCCGATCAAAGCGTATACCCACCCGATCACAGCATATACCCACCCGATCACAGCATATACCCACCCGATCACAGCGTATACCCACAAAGCCTGCCATTGTCACAACAAGCACTGTGTCCAGGCCTCAACCAGAGCAGCCCATCGCAGAAAGGCCTGGAAAGAAAGAAGGGAAGAGAAAGGGTGGCGGGAGGTGGCAGGAGGTGAGGGTCAGACAGCGGGGGTGGAGAGCAAGACAGAACAGCAATAGACAAAGAGGGTATAAGAGACAGAGAGAGGGACAGAGGCAGTGAGAAAGACATGGAAGAAGAGAGAGAGAGAAAGAGAGCATACACTACTGATGAGCTCCTAGCAGATGAGCTGGTCTTTTCAGATTTGCATGTGTCTGCTCATACACAGACAGGCACACACAGCAAGGCGCGCACACACACACACACACACACACACACACACACTGAAGGGCATCACATTCATGAAATCAAAGACAAGAGTAAAGAAACAGAGCATGAATGGCCTTTCACAACCTAAAACAGGCCTTTACAGTACTGTGTTTCCCTGGGAATCCATTGGCTATTCTGGCACTGAGTATGTAAAAGCCACACAACCCTCCTCCGCTCCACACCGGCAGCTATATTCATAAACCAGAGAGAGAAAGAGAGGGACTATATTCTCTATCACAAAATATTACAACACATTGGTGAACTCTTTATATGCCGCATAATTTTAGGTAAAATTATTTATGTTTGCTGGATCATACAAATGCCATGATTCATCCAAACATCCACAGAAATCTGGAAATCTCTCTCTCCTCACTCTCCTCTCTCTCTCTCTCTGCTCACTTTTTTACATGTAGGTGTGCACTTGTAAATAATTTCATTCAAGCTAAAACCTCCAGCCTGGGGAGCATCTGCACACAGCACCTTCACTCTAGCCACTACATCGGTGGTGAACTGGAGGCTGATATCCTAGAGAACGTGACATCAGTGCAGCCAGGGGGCCTTTAATCCCTATATCGATCGCCTGCAAGGGTCTGAACCTGATCCCAACTGCCTATAACGCAAAATCTCCAAGCATGCGTTCCACGTGACCCTGCTTCTCCCAAGCATGCGTTCCACGTGACCCTGCTTCTACCAAGCATGCGTTCCACGTGACCCTGCTTCTACCAAGCATGCGGTCCATGTGACACTGTTTCTAAAATGGGAACTATTTTAATTTTGCTTTCATTTCAAGTTCTGCAGCTGCAAGTTAATCAGACCTCAAAGAGCTTTGTTGAAATAGTACCTGTGCAGGATTTCTGTATGTGATTTGTGGGATTCGTCTAGATAAGCTGACACAAACATTTGCACTCACAAGTCTATGAAACAGGTGTCCTTGAATCTCCTTGATGTCCACACGACTTGATCGGTCACAAACAGGTTCCCTCATTTAAGGAATGTAAAAGAAATATAACCACTTTGTCTTCAGTGCCTGTCTATCCTCAAGTTCTTTAGCAATAGACACTTTGTGTAAGCACACAGCAAGCATGTTTATGGTGTTTTCCATCACCAGTGTCCAGCTGCTAAACACACTGGGTGAGTGTCCTGCCCGACTGTCTCTCAGCTCTGACAGCGGAGCAACATTAATTTTAGAACTGAAAAAGGAAAAGAATGTGAAGTGTGTAATGTCACTGACTGACATACACTGACATAATATCCACTTACACGACTCTAGTTCACTGAACTCTGTGGGATGTTATTATGTAACAGGAACATGATTTAAACAACTACTTCAAAACCCCTGGACATTAAGTCCAAACAGCACAATTCAAATCATTATGTACTACAAGTGTTACAGGACTATTAGACCAGTTGTAAGTGGCCTTTTTGCCCTGAATTAGTTGAATATTTGTTTATTTGTTTGTTTAGGTTTAGGCTCTGGCACTGTGTGGACACAGTTGTTCTGATAGCCATATGGGAGCAAAAAGATTCTCATGTTCTGGTGAGTCCCAAAGACTGTGAATAAAAATTCTGGGATAAATGACTTATGTCTTTTTTATGTATCTCTTTCACACACACACACATCCTCACCTGTCTCCAGAGGAAGCTGTCCTCCAGATTGAGTCTCCAGGCGATGACAAGGTGGATGGTGGAGAGCGTGGCCCCACCCAGAATGGCGGCCCTCATACGCACCGGCAGAAGCGTGTAGATGGCATGGACAAAGAAGACGGACCACCACACGCCCTCGGACGCGCTGCGGGGGGCGACGTTGAGCGTGCCGAGCGTCTGCACCACCACCAGCACAGCCATGACCAGGTAGCTCACCAGCCAAAGGCAGTCCTGACGGAACTCCTGTCGGTTACACACCACCATGACGACCAGGAACAGCACCATGGCCACGGAGAGCGTGGCGACGTAGGCCACGTCGGGCGGCCCGTGCGTACAGTGGAAGGCCAGCATGACGGCGCACGCTAACGCCAGCACGGCTGTCAGCATGGTGAGTGAACTCTGGTTCAGACGAAAGAAGTACCGCTGGTAGAGGCGCTCCAGCTTGGCTGACTCGAATTTCTTGGACTGGAAAACGGCCGCCAGCCGACGCAGGCCCCCGGCGACGGCCCGGCCCAGCCTGCCGCCTGCCTCCCCGTCCTCCGCGGACTCGTCGCCGACTTTTGCAGTCCTGGGCTCGCCATCCTCGGAGAAGAGATCCGCCGGCCTCCCGTCGGCCGGACCCTTTCTGCCGTAGTGGTCCTCCTGCCAGATGTAGCGCGTGCCAAAGTTGCTGCTCCCTCCTGTGCGGTGTACGGACTGGGGGGCGGCGTCTGGCCCGTCGGGCTCACGCAGGCAGCTCATGTAGCGTGGCCTCCAGGTGGACGAGCCCCTGCCGCTGCTCGGCTCACGGCCATTACGTTCGCCGCACGCCGTTTTGTGGTCGTCCGTCCTGGCTACTAAAAAGCCGCTGACCCAAGACATCCTGCTGCAGAAAGGACAGTGAGCTCGCACGACCGTGGAGAGCGCCTCCGTGCTACATGCTGAACAATCCGGGCAACGGTAGCATTCGAAAGCACAGGATTTTCGGATAGGTCGTCTTACCTGCTCGGCTTCCGCCGAGTGATGCAGTGCCCGTCTTCTCAGCCAAGGCCCAGCATTTAACCCGGTGCGCCGACCTAACGGTGCCAGCTCGTTCTGAACACATGCAGGGCGTGATCGAAAGGCCCACTGCATCCACTTGACCGTGCGGGCAATAATCCGAGGTGGTGGAGCGCCGCTGACTCTACATGTCGGAGTGGGCTCGAGTCTGTTCGCACAAGCTAAAAAAAAAAACGGAGACAGTATAAGACCGCATAGATGGATCTAAACAAAAGAGATAGACGAGCTGTGTGTTATTATTACGTGTCTTATTACGAGGTCATCATACAGCAGCGAAAGAGCTCCCGTAGTTTTAACGCACAAGCAAATTTCACAGTCAGCAAACCCACATGGAATGCTTGCATCTGCTTTGCTTTTGAAAGTAGCGAGTACAGAGTGAGCGCATCTCGCGATCGCCCCACCCCTCCCCAATCCTTCCAGAACACGGAGAAAACATTCACAAGTGGAAAGAAAGGCCTCAGTGCTGACATGAAGCCGATTCCAACCTCCATGTTTGTGGACCCCTTTCACTTTAGATTAATGTTTTTCCTGTCCTCACGTATCTTGTCTCAGATCATTAGGAGCTTCAAGACAACACAAAATTTGTAATGTTGAACAAGTTGCTCTTCTTTGTACACCCAATACACAAAGGTGTTTTACATAAGACCAAATTATACATGAGACTTCCGAAAGGATTTCCGAAAAGATTTTTGATATGAAACAAACGTTTATGATAAATAAACGGTATGAACAGCTTCTCTTGTATTAATATTCTACGCTTGTCTGTGGCTGGTTTTTAAAGTGCTAAGACATGTCTGCGGGGCTTCACACCCTGGGGAACCAGATAATATCATCATTAATGACCAAAATTTTCAGGTGAACTGAAGAACTGTTCAAAACCAGTTAGTGAGTTTGTCTGCCATTTACTGAGTTTGTCCGCCAGTTACTGAGCTAGTCCGGTATTTAATCTACTTAAACACACACACACACTGTCATGCCAGTTTGAATTAAAAACAACACTCGTGTTATAATACAAAAGCTACGTAAAGTCCACCTCAAAATACAGGCAGAAAAAACACCAAAAGAATTACATGCCCAGGATAGAATAAAAGACGAATATCACTTCAGCGGAAGTTGTAGCCTACATGAGAACGTATCTACTGTTAGGCAGCCCACCGTGTATCTACTTACCTTAATACGGTGAATAGACCGTAGATGTGTATAAATGTGCATAGGACCTCAGCATGTGTACTGTATATGCTACGCTTTAAGTTTTGTTTGGATCAGACTAAATTTGATAAAAGGTACAGACTGTGATAAGAAGGCACAGACTGTGCGACTGTCAGAAAAGACCCTAATATTAGAGTAGTCCCTCGAGTTATATCCATACTATAAACTTACCTAGGCGAGATTTAGAGGGAACGTCATGGCAATATTTAATATTTTCTTGCGATACGAAACAATGTTATTTCATGTCTAAAATGCCTTGACTCAGAGTCAGTCGCCTTAATACAAGTGAGGCAACGTTAATTTCTCTTTATTTATATGTACGTATTACGCGTATTTTGGATTCTATTATTGGCATTTCAGCGTCTCGGTTAACATTCAATTATTAAAATGTGAATTGCTGTCTAAGGTTCCTGGCTGAATGTGCTGCTATCGTTGCTCGCAAACAACGCACCTCACTGCAAAACAAGCACACATACTCGCCCGCACACACACACACACACACACACAAGCACACACTCTCTCACACACACATGTATTTGCATTACATTACAAGAGTAGGTTATGTCAAGGATACAGTAAATATCACTCACCAAGAACCACTTCTTTTCAGCAGCCCGTGTTTCATGAGTTAATCGTAAACGTCCACGGTATGTACCCGTAGACTTCTCCACACAACACACGCACCAAGAGACAAGGTTACAATTTTGCAGTCTCGCGCATGCTTTGCCAAGCAATCATGTTCGTCTTCTGTGCTCTTCCAGCTTGGAATGATGCCGGGAGGCCACCTAGAGGCGAATATGTGTAAGTATGGGACCAGGCCATAACAGGTTTTTTGTCACTGTGTCCGAACGGATCTAGAAATTAGTGTCAAGTGGCCACGGCTATATTTCAGTCGCGTTCAATCTAAACAAACGATTAAATCTCAATAATGCAAACGTCGTTATTCAACGTACTTCTGTCAAAATCTAATTTATCCTGACAGAAGTAAATTGAAAACATTGTCTGAACATTTAAATGGAAATCCAAGTAAAGCATTAATAATGGGGATTAATATACACTGACAATCCTGAATATCCTCAGATCTGAAGTACTGAACACAAGAATGGCACCACAGGAGCGGTCTTACACAGCGCCCAAGAGTGACAGCACTGCTTTTAAACAAGGACATAAAACCGTATGTGTGATATGTTGACGTTTGGTGGCCATTCAATCCTGATTTTTAAAAAAGGCAGATCAGCAAGTAAACCGTTCAAATGTAGCTCCTATCAGATTATGCTACAGGTGAGGTGTTCGGAGCCATAATGTCATGAATGGTCAGTTCTTACTGCGATATTTACAATAAATAATATATCCTTATTACTATAAGAAATAGAACTTGGTAAACCGGACAAAACATAAATTAAAAATAAATATATAATGTGTGTTATTATTATTATTATTATTATTATTATTATTATTATTATTATTATTATTATTATTATTATTATTATTATTATTATTATCGCGTCTAGCGATAGTTGATTGGCCAGACTACTGCTTCCACTCAGTCGTGTACAACTTACTGGAAGGAGTAGTCGAGCCAATTGGATGCAAATCTGGGCAAATCAGCAGGACTGTCGGTGTTGCGATGGAGCGTCTCTCCAAGGCCCAATATGACCACTCCTCCTCCCATGGGTGGACCTGATTAACAACGTAAACGTCCGCAGTCTTTAAAGACGGTTCTTGAAACATGAGCAATTAACTCGTCCGAAGACATTCCATTTTAAATTAAAAGTGGCCACGTTTTATTTCATGCAAAAGGTTCAGACAGAGCATGAACAGGTCTTTGTAGTCTGCTTGTGGGAACTATTTGATGGGATTAGTAAGGAGCAAAAATTTGTTAAAATCTGATAATAATCCACAGTGTGTATAAACCTTGTGCACGGGGGGCGTTGTCTTGTGCTCATTTGTATTAAAAAAAATAAAAGTCATCGGATAAATAGTCCAATTGACCCTTCCAAACCTTGCAAACGGAGCTAGCCTAACTTCCGTCTGTTTTGTGTCATAAGGGCGGTTTTGAGGATTTTCGACAATTTCCAGTAAACAGTGTGTGCGAGGCCTTAAGGTCTACCATGCAAATATAGTCCTGTTTGCCTTGCTGACTGGAGCCTTGCTAGCCTGTGGCAGGCTTTCTTAGCGTGTGTTTGTACGAAAATACTGACCACTGTTCTGTGATTTCTGTTAAAGGAGAGTAATGATCTTAAAATCTGTCTGTCAGTGCTCATTGCGTGGGCAATCAAAACCAATCTGAAGTATCTTCTAGATTTACAATCATGCGTTGCTTCAAACTGAACTATAAAAACAAATTATATAAATGAGAAAGTAGTGACTTAAGTCACTTAAGCAGTGAACCTAAATTAATATGATTTGTTTATAGTAGACAGTCAAGTAAAAGTTCTAGTAATTTGGTTCACGGCCACATAGCAGCTGTTTTATACAAATTAAGCCTACGGAACATTATCATAAGTAACAAAAGCATTGGCATTATTTATAATTACAATTGAGTATTTTTTTTTACTGGTTTCTGCCATCTAGTGGTATGATTTATAAGCACAGAGATGGTACAGCTTGAGTGTACAAAACCAAAAGAAAATATTAAATATTTCTTATTCTGTTATTAATGATTTGATATTTGTACGATATATTATTTATGTGGTACATATTATATTTACAAAGTACTATAAGAGTTTTAATGCATCAAAACCCATAAAGTTATATTTTTGAGAGAATCGAGAAGTAGAAATTCTTTAAAATTAATTCTTTAAAGAAAATTTTTTCATTTAAGAAAGAAAGTGTTCCTTTTTAAAAGCAGAAGCTATATTTACTATTGATTTAGAATTGAGATTAAAGCACAAGATTTTAACTTCAGCAGGTCTGATGTTTATTCTGTGTGAGTGTGTTTACTTCAGTGGGTCTGATATTTACTCTGTGTGAGGGTTTTCACTTCAGTGGGTCTGATGTTTATTATGTGTGAGTGTGTTTACTTCAGTGGGTCTGATTTTTACTCTGTGTGAGGGTTTTCACTTCAGTGGGTCTGATGTTTATTATGTGTGAGTGTGTTTACTTCAGCGGGTCTGATGTTTACTCTGTGTGAGTGTGTTATGATATGGTAAGAGATGTTACACACACAAACAACTCCTGGAAATAATTATTTAATTAACATTTCATGTCCACCAATAAAGCAAAGAGACATGTGAGTCCCCAGCATTCCTCTTTACTCAGCAGTGTCAGGTGGTTCAGAAGTGTGTGTGTGTGTGTGTGTGTGTTTGTATGTTTGTGTGTGTTTGTGTGTGTGAGTGCTGTTGCACTGTTTCTTTTATTAATAGGTCTGAATTGCTTTTTTGTGGTTGTAAGGCAGGTGAACAAAACTGCACTTTCCCTTCCAGCTTTTCCTTAATTGAACAGCTCACTGACATATTCCATCTCTGTTATTAGATTAGGCTAGTCAAGGCTAACACCCATGTACATGTGACTCACCACTACTAAAGAAATATACAATATAATTCATCAAATTACCCAATGTGAATTATCTAAAAAAAAAAAGTGAAGTGCAATTTGTGAATGAAAAATTAGCTTGAACTGCCTTTTGTTTACAGTAAACCTGTTGAACTGAATCAAAAGTCCATCTGAATAAACCTCTAGCATCTTAGTTTCTTGTGTATTATGTGTCATAAGCTAATTATAACAAAATTCTAATGACAATGATCCATAGTGGAAGCAAATGAAATCATAACATAAAAGACTACATATACTTTGAATTTGTTTGTCTTTGTAGTGTGTCTTCCTTATTTGGATGAAAAGTCACACCCATTTCATTTTGCAAGCATGAATAACGCCAAAGGCGATATCTGGAAAAATGGCATTTATCAAAAAAAAAAAAAAAAAAAAAAAAAAAAAAACAAGAACTAATTTAGACACTGAAAATGGACATTTGGTCAGTATTGTTAGATAGTACCTTTGGAGCGCGTGGGTGGAGTAGGAGGGTGGGGAGGTGGTCATGTCGGCTACCTCAGGATGTGGTGGGGGTGGTGCTAGCTAATGCAGATGTGGGTTGGAGACAGTGTGAGGCACTTGGGGATGGTGTTGAGGTTGTCAGGGATAAGCAGGGTGTGAATGGTGTTGTGGTGGTATTAGGGATGTTATGGATGTGTGGAGTGTGGATGTTGTTGGGGGTTTCGAGGGTGGGTAGGGTGAGGATGGTGTTGTGGACGTGGGTAAGGGTGAGGTGGGGTGGTGTCTGGGATGGGTGGTGTGGGCTAAGAACTTCATCCCCATGCAACTCTCTAATGTAGACTTGTTTAACCTTAAATGCGGAACCAAACCACACATTCTGTTCGTTTTGTTACCGGTTCTTTAGTGCCCTCTCTCAGCCAAGAGGTGTAACAGCTCCACTCTTCACTCGAAGTGAGCCGATCGCAAACGCCTCTGCAGCGTCATTAGTTCTCGAACGCACTCGATTGAACCGGTTAAATACGCGGTTTTGCCACGTTCGAATAAACGCAAAATAACCAATTCCGTGAAGTATTGCGACATTAACACTGCAAACCACATGGATAATTGCGAGCTGATTAAACCCTTTATGTTTCAATATCCGTATATTTGTGTTTCTGTTGCGAACAGGCCATATTTTCCTTCACTAAAGCAGACTGTCCAGAAAACTTAAACATTGGCATCTAATTTCATTCATATTTTGGCATATGTTCATAGTTCTCAGTTTAAAAGAACCGTTCGAAAGTGTCGGTGCACCAACACGAGTCGAAGTTCCCTCACTCCCTCAAATACAACCTCAGCTGCTGAGAGTTTTCTGTTTGCGTTCGACTAAGGGCTGGATCTAGCCGAACTGTAACATAATCCTGTATAAATGTACTGCGAATACAGATGATGATGTGAGGAAGACTACTGATTAAACCCCCGTAGAGCTTCCCCTCGCTTTTGTGATTGCAGCGAGTGTAGAGAACAGGGTTACGAAGGTACGCCATTTCGGTCTCAGAACGTGTTCCGACGAAGAATGGCGTTGGTCACCATGACTGATTTTTAGCTCGTAGATGCTTATCGAAATTGGACTGTGGTGACCAATGCTTTATAAATTGTGGATGTGTCTCTTTTTTTGCTAAAATATGTTAGTTTATTTTTCCTTTCATTCTGGGATATGTGTTTCCGTTTGAGTCTTGTCGGAGTGGACGGAGAAATGTACATTTTGGGTTAGGATACGTCGGACGGAGACCAGTGTTCCCATTAATTAGGGTTTACTGATATAATATAAAACAATGAAATAAAAATAAAACAATATATGAAAAAAACAGGTTTTGTCAGTCGTAGCCAGTGGACGTGTTTCATTTGCCCCACCACCGGGATGCTGTTGAAGATCAGGCAATTCTGTAACTTGCTTCTAACAACTGAATAGCTGAATTATTGATTAAAACTAGGCTTTTGTCTTTAAGTGTGTTACAACTCTGTTGCTTTAAGACATCCCCGTCTTCAGTGTTGAGCGAAATATGTTCTTTACATAAAGAAGAAATCCCTCTGTCATGCTCTCGTTCTTCCTCCTGTGAAGTTGACCTCTCATCCACAGATCGCACACATATATTCAGGACACCGGCCTTATCACGAGGCTCGATGCGTCTTAGCTGCACGACCAACACACCTGAAACTGGTGGTGGCGGTGGTGGAGGGTGGGCGGTGCTAAACCGTTGATTTGGCTTGCTGGCAAGGTCCTCGCTTTACTTTGGTGTAGACTGGTGTAAACTTTGTTTGTATTTTGCTCTAGCACTCCTGTGTCCTGCTGTCTAAAAGAACCCATCTGGGTCCTCAGCACAGGTACTAGGGTTGTTTTGTTGCTGTGTGCAGTCAGTCTATTTAACTGCACATCATTTGTTGTCTGGGGTGCATGTGTAGGTGTGTGGGAGTGTATCTTTGTTTTGTGTGTGAGTGTGTGTGTTGTACCTATTCATCCCCAGTGTTTGGCAGTAGAAGTAGATCACTCACATTGGGGTCTATGATCCTCTATTCCATGCCAGACAGTTGGTTTTAGATGTTTAAACAACACATGCATTAACTGTTTTTTGTTTGTTTTGTTGTTGTTAGTTTTTAAACAAATAAATTATGATCACATGCATCAGTATTACTATACTCAGAGACAAGAGAAAGTGCAAAGCCATTTGTTGTTATTTACAGGCAGACCCAGGAGAACAGCTTCAGTCTGGTGTGGTCTTTTTGCTCTATTGTAGCTACAGTCCACTCATTGGTGCTGTTTGAAGAAGGCCTATTACCACTGCAGTCCAAATCTGCAACTCATTAGAGAAAGTAAAAGTTGAGCGCACACATACATACGCGTTTTTGTGAAATATCAGCACATCAGAGGAACACATACCTAATGGGGACATTCCTTTCTAAGCGATCTAGAAACAGAATGCAATGTTTTTGGTATCTTACAGAACCCATATGATAAACATCTGTTGATATTTTCTCTATATGCTCTCAGTTCTCTCATAAAAAACTAAAATACAAAATC
Organism: Tenebrosternarchus preto; assembly: GCA_025802075.1. Classification (NCBI taxonomy): domain Eukaryota; kingdom Metazoa; phylum Chordata; class Actinopteri; order Gymnotiformes; family Apteronotidae; genus Tenebrosternarchus; species Tenebrosternarchus preto. The sequence goes on from JAOYMR010000022.1 coordinate 1,310,737, forward strand.
AGTTATGTTTGAAAAACTATACAAAATACAAAAATCATTCACACACACAAAAAAATCCAAGTATGCATTTTTGTTTGCTTACCTTTACTTAGTGTGGAACAGGGTTTATTTAAGTCCTTTTAGTAAGTTCTTCACTAACCACAATCTTAAAACTTATCTTACATATAAACTTAAGGAGTTGGACACTTAAAACAGCAATTTGAACATGAAAATTGGTCAAACCTATCAGTAGACAAACCTCATCAGTGGACAAAGCTTCAGCCTGGACCTCTTGTGTTATACCTGTGCACTTGTGTAATACATGAACCTCGTGTTATACCTGAACGTTGCAAAGTCAACTATGCCAACAGACAAGGATAGAGACTATTTTTAATACATCACAAATGTGCATGGCAAATACTGGATAATACAGTGGAGAAATGTATCATACCAAGTCTCAACATTATCTAAAAGAACAAAAGGAAACAAATTTGAATCTTTTTTGTCCTTTTTGAATTGCATTATATGAACAAGGGGAGCCAATGCTATAATTGAATTTATTTATAAATATTATTTTAAAGTTTCCCACCTTGTGGATTAATGAAAAAGTCACCTAACTGAACATCCTGGAATTCTGATATTGTTGCTCTTTCCATTGCAATAAGAAGCTTTTACTCATCTTAGCAAGTTTTAAAGTACTTTCATGTAGACTGGCAAGCTGATTCATTTCATTATCTCTTAAATTCAGGACTATTGACAGAGTTGCAATCTGCTTCCTTAAATTTAATAAAGGGCAAAATTTGTGGCTTGTTCATTTTCACTTCACTAAGCGTTGTGCCTGATGCCCCTGAAACTGATTAATTCCATTTGTGCTCCTGCAAACCCCTGAATCTGTAGGCATCCTCAGCAAGCTTTTCTCAGCCCATTATTACTTCATTGCATTCCACAGACGTTGTTATTTTTGCCAAACTGTGGCCAAGCTTCAGAGCCAATGATGGAATCTTGTAAGTGCTGGTCTCCTCATAGTGCCCAGAAATAACTCTCATAGCTTTTATGTGGGAAGTTTGACGGCAAGAAACAATCTTCCATAGACCTGATAGGTGTCAGTCTTTTTGCCCACATGAGCAGGCAACCCAATTCTCTCTTTTTTGTCAAATATAGTCATCCTGAGGATATAGTTGATAAAGCTTCTGAAAGGAAGAAGCTGCAGTACCCTGAGGCTGAGGTGAGAGATTGTGGGTAGCAGGCATATATAAGGCCAGTAGAGATTGGTGTTGAGGGAATTGTAGTTAAGTCCATCACATCTGTGCTGTGGATGACATGAGCCCAGGCTAGTTGGAGATGAACTCAGTCAAACATCAGTGAAGGGAGGTGCATACCTGTTGACCACTAAGAAGAGCTTCACCTTACAGGATAAACCAAAGCAATTAGTCATGACCAACTGCTCATGGTCTCATCATAACATTACTGCTTACCTTTATATGAGTTGATGAATCTTTCTTCAAACAGGTTTGTCTTTACTGGAAAGTACATGTGCGGTAGCATCTTCGACAGGACTAAGCCTAAGTCTCCTTTTGAACATACATGTTTCTTAAGGAATGTCCTTTCATAGGTTACTGTGATCTGAAATTATGAAATATTTGAGAATAAACATATGTTTAAATGAACATATGTTAATTCATTATAGGTCTGTCTGAATTCCAGTTACTTCCAATTATGTGTCTGTTAAGTCATTCTATACAGAATTTTGTAAGCTTGGATAAAATACTGCAATTATGTAACTCAGCCATGCTGCCAACTTCATTTCGGGGAAGTTAGAGCCTTCTGGTTAGATGATAAACTACATTTCGTTGCCTTGTACTCATACATGTGTAATGACAATAAAGTTGAATCTAATCTAATCTGATCTAATCTAATGTAATCTAATCTTAAATTAGCTATTACTGCATCACTGCATCACTCCCTGGCAAAGAGACACAAAACACTCCATGCCTTTGAAGAAAATACTGGTTACTCTTAATAAACACAAAAACACTTAATGCTTTTGAGGATAATACTGGTTATTTTTTCTGACCATGCAGGTTAGACCACACACAGTCACTATTCTTGTTGCTTTAACTTTAGTATAGAATCAATGATCAGTGATTTAAATTGCACTGAATAAGGGTATCTGGCAAATATGGAAAGTGTCATAATTAGGACTGCAGTTCATATTTGCAAATAAGTAAAAATGCATATGTGGTCTTACAGATCACCTCTAAAAATATAGATTTGGAAATTGCAAGACAAATCTCAAGACATTCATTTCAAGACAAAAATAGTTTGGATTATTCAAAAAAGTTATATTGGATCATTTTCTTTAAATATCCCTAACCCATAATTTCCATAATAGAAGTTGAAAAGAGAAAAACTAAAACTTATTTTTCCCCTCCCTCATGTAACTTCCTTTCTCATCCTCTGTATCCCTCCCCCAATGAAATTTAAATGCAGCTAGGGTTAGGGTTAGCGTCCTTTTTAATGATTACTTTAAAAAATCTAATATTTTACAACACTTACATAAAAAACATTCTGCTTAACTCTTTGATCCCTGCTCCCACACAGCTGCCCATGTCGCTATTGCACCCCTCCCCCACCCGCCCTGTAACTTACTCTGCCTGGTTAAACACCCCTCCCCCACTCTTACTTTGCCTGGCTAAACACCCATCCCCCACTCTTACTCTGCCTGGCTAAACACCCACCCCCCACTCTTACTCTGCCTGGTTAAACACCC
>JAOYMR010000022.1:1356551-1371403 GCA_025802075.1 Tenebrosternarchus preto
TATATATAATTATTTTTAGGGGGGGGGTTTGTCTGTACCTGAAAAAAGTGAACCGAGTTGAATTCTAGAGCAGTGCACTCCCCAGCGTACTCCCCAGTGCACTCCCCAGCGCACTCCCCAGTGTACTCCCCAGCGTACTCCCCAGCGTACTCCCCAGTGTACTCCCCAGCGTACTCCCCAGTGTAGCTGAACAAGCTTCTAACTAGCAAACAGCTTAATATCCTCTATGGTGAAATGTTTATCATTAGTAAGAACATGCAGTAGCCTTGAGGTGAAAGTGCAATGAAAGGAAGAATAAAAATTGAAATTAAAGTTACTGCATATTTTTTTCATCATAGACTGCTGCATATATTTTAGATATTCACTTGATAAAATATTACCGTGTGTCAGTATAAATAAAGCTAGTTTACTGACACACACACACACACACACACACACACACAAACACATGGAAAAAACAACAACAACAAGAACACATCCAGTGCTTAGCATTCTCTGGAGGCATTGAGGCATAAAGATGTTTGCACTTTCATTTCACGTGGGGTGGTCTACAGGACCTTTCATAATGACATCATTTCATAAATCTGGTAGTAGGTTAAACATTAATTCCCCAGTCAGTATCTGCAAAAACACTGATGTGAAACACCCCCAGGTGACCACAGCAAACACCACGCTAAAGGGGGAGGGGCCTGTTGTTTGCTGTCTTTGCTACTGCTGAATCCTGACCTGATAATAACAGTGATTCCTGACAGGGTCTTTGTTAACAGAACACAAGGCAAATTCAACTGGTCAAAAGCAGAAAAAGAAAGAAAAAAAGTTAAATGTCCCTTACCTGGTCTTAACATGTGTGTGTGTGTGCGTTTGTAAGTTTTTCTCTGTATGAGACAAAGAGGAAGTGGATATGAAGGCCCAAACCACAGGAGGACTTAATCCACAGCTGCTAGAATGGTTCCTCCCAACCACAAAGCCTGTAAAAATATCACTGTGCCACTTGGCTTGTGGAAGACCCCGAACTCAATGAATCAGCGATTCTCCATTACTGATGCTTTTCCATTATTATTAATGCTCTTCCATCACTGCAAAGTGCCTCATAGTGCTGCATATGAAGAACAAAACAAAACTGAAAAACAAAAGCTAAACTAGCTGCTCCGCTGTTGCTGACAGTATCAGTTCTCACCCAGGCAAACTATGAACAGAACACAGAAACTGTTAGACGGAAGGTACGCAAAGACTAAACGAGCAAAAACAATCATTTTCATCTGTCTGGAACGTGAGAACAGTTCATTTCACAACCACAGCAGAGGGAATTCTGTTATTCCCAATACACTCCTGCATTCAGCAGTGCCTGGCACATGCTCGGATTTTTCCAAAGTGCTCCTTTTAAAAAAAATTTTAAGACATGTGAGGAATGTACTGCGCTCAATCATAAAGTGTCACTCCAAGAGCAAGTTTAACAAAAAGAAACAAGCCAACAGCGAACTTGGTGTAGGCAGAGTCCTCGGGACCGAAGGCACCAGTGCAAGACACGAGTGCCTTGCATCTGCCCCGCGACCCCCGGGAGAGGCTGCGGCCGCCCTGGTCCCGTCGCCAGTGCCCTGGAGGACCCGGAGTGCAGTGGAGCATGAGGAGGCTCAGTCAGCCGTGATTCCCTTCTCCCGGAGCTCCTCCGTCACCCGCACCAGGTATGTAGGATCTGGGTAACCAAAGCTGAAAAAGAAACGTGTAGGTGTCTATGACAGAAGGTCAAGAGCTCCAGACCTTAAATCTAAAATCTTGTGCCAGAGTGTTTAACAGCTGAAAGTTAATTTATGTCATTGAATGAAGCTATTCAAATCATATCCATCAAGGTCCGTGTAATACAGATTTTTTTAATACAAGGTCCATGTAATTATGTGAACTAGGAGTTTTACCTAGGAGGTGGGTGTAAAAACATGTCCACCAGTCACTCCGGTTAATCGTCATTATGGTTGATGTTTTTAACACAGTTTGGTTCTAACTACCCCAGCACTTGCTCACTTCAGTTTCATTGTTTTAAGAGCATTACCATCGTGGTCCACCCCATATGGATGTTTTGTGGTGGATGTCGTTCCAAGTGATGACGTTCTGCATGCCCGTTGTCATGGAGGTTCCTATGGTGAAGATGAGGCGTTGTTCGAAAGCGCGCCTCAGCAGGCGGAGCACGCGGTTGCCTTCGGGGCTGTCAGGCAGGTACGCCACGCGATCTGTGCCCGGGTACCGCACCCCAGGGTTTGGGTGCTCTTGCTAAAAATGACAATCAAATCAGTCATGCTGGACTCGAGCGATCACACTGCTGGTGATGTAACATCAGTAGGCGAATGCTATTTAATTCTGTGAACGCTGTTTTACTGATAAATTAACTAACAATACAAGCTGTTCTGCACTGTGCTGATATACTTACTGACTGGAACCCTGGAGGGAAACTGTAGATAATGCATATGCATCCATATCCCTCATGTCCAGGCAGCTCCAGATCTGGATCTCTCTCCACCATCATGTTCCCATTGGCTGGCTGGTTGCCAATGAGCTGCCCATAAACCAGCCTGCAGACTGGACACGCCTTCTTCACCTGGAATGCCTGGTCTAAGCACGAGCGGCAAAATGAGTGGCCACACTTCTCCAGCGTCGCCTTCTCCACCATCTCGCCCATGCAGATGGAGCAGCTGCCACCGTCGTCCTCGCCCAGCTGGTCGGCGCTCAGCTCTCCATCGGTCCTCACCACCGCGTCCCGCTGGCCGACCAGCGCCACACAGGCCTCCACCTCCGCGCTCCGCCTGTGCCTCTGCTGCTGCCTCTGCGAGCGTCTAGGCTGAGGGGGTGGAGGAGGGAGGAGGCTGCCCTCCCCGTCGACCTCCGTCACAGAGACGCAGGGCAGCAGGGAGCGCTTCCTCTTGGGTGCGGCCTCTTGCTTGGTCATCTCCTTGCGGGCGCAGCGGCACAGGTCTATGAAGGCTCTGCGGGTGGCCGGGGAAACGGGCCCCTCCGTGGGGCCGGCGCGGGGCCGGCCGCTGCCCTCCACCGGGGAGAGCCTGACAGCACAGCAGCCTCCGCGCTCCCCACGTCGTATGATGCCTGCGCTCAGTCCCTGTTTGTCCTCAAAGTCAAGAAGCCAGGGGCGCCCGGCGGCCGCCAGGTAATCCCACACGGCCTGTGACACCAGCACCTCGTCACTGCCCTGCCCCACACGCACACTCATCTCATCAGATGAAACTAGGCAAAGAAAAGAAAGACAGAAGTAGCATTATGCAAGGGTGTGATGCAACAACACTCTGCTGAATGACATGTTCTAAGAAAATCCCTCCAGTATAAAACAATCAATTATTTATTATCATTCAATAACTAAACTGACAGTTTAAAAATACTGTGCATTAAGGTTATTACAGGTTGCTGGTGCTTGTTCTATCAAGGTCATTTTAAGTTGGATGGTACATATTAAGTTGGATGCTACATAAGCATGTAACTGCTCTGAGGTACAGGCGCGTTTTACGTGTAAGAAAAATCGTGGATACAATAACTGACTTCACATTCACTTGGTGAAAATATTAAGAAGTTATTGTAGACTAAGATGTGAATCTGTCTGCATTACACAACTTACCTAAACCACAAACTGACTGAAAACGTCAACCTATTCTGAACAGCCCTCGAGAAAGTTGCACGATTTAATGTAGACGCTTTCAACATAACGTACATTTCCAGCGCTACTCGTCCATTTTGCTGTAAGATTCTATGATCTATGATCATACTATCGTGTTACCGTCTCATGTTTCGAGACAGTAAATACTCTTCTTCCGATGCTTTATCAGATAAATGCCTTCTAAATGAACTTAAAATGTTCAATACACACATTAACGCAGAATATTCTAGTCTCCCCCATTTGCTCTAGTCTGCTGGGAGTGTTATTATCACGAGAGAAGACGTCAAACATCAACAGGCGGTCTGAACGCCACACGGAATTGAATCAGCTGTTCCAAGATGTACTCACTGTATAAACAAAGAGACTGTGTCCCACCGGCCGCCTCCGCTCAAAGCGGTATGTCAACGAACTCTGATCAATCGATTTAATTAAAACTACAGGATTTGGCAACATGAAAATATTCCGTTACCTTGTGATCCCATAAATTCCCCTTAATTGCAGGTGTATTACCCTGTTTCGGAAAAGAAAAATATACAGGTCAGATCAAGACACTAAGCTATCTTGAGACATGCTTTTTCAGAGACAGCTGTTGTGTAAAATCTAACCCAGGAGAAACTGTTGTATGTATCCGGTTTTTTTTTTTTTTTTTTGAGTGATTATCAATTTTTAGAAAAAGCATATTTATAATGCCCGTTGTGTTTCGGCCTCGTATATTCCTTTATCTCACCTTCTGTACTGACTTTCCCGGAAGAGATCGGTGTATGGGCTCTACAGCAGCCTCCATTCGACGAAATCATCAGACGACCGTTGGATTAGGTTTACCCTTATAACAACGACATTTCACTCGAATAGGCTTGTATGCCCGATGACAATCTATAGTTCGATTCCAGATTGCCTAAATCTGTCCACATCAATGCACCAACTCAGTCTGTTTTTGTGGGTTCCCAATTCCACGTCCTGTCCTTGGCCACGGAAGATATGTAAAAGAAATCATGTCTCAGTTAGTTATAACCAGTCACGACGAGAATGCTTTTTTCTTTACCATATTGCAAAAATAAACAGGCTGCTTCTGTGTCATCTTTTCTTCATACAGTTTCTATTACAATGTAACACACGTAGAATGTATGATAATGTAGGCAGGAAGTTCGTCATTCTTAGATTGAACTGGATTAAAATCCAGAGTGATCTGTCCACTGCATGGCGCCCTTTTGAACGCAAACACCGAACAGCAGTTGAGGTTTTTTAATGAACCTGCTGTTTAATATCAAATCTACTGTTTAATAAATACGATTTAATATGTACTATTTATTATGAATTCTTGATAAATATATTTTCCAAAATAAAAGTCCAACAACAGTCTAACGTAACCTATTTGCGTTTAATTGAGCACTGAATTTATTTGGTAGTGATAAACTAAGAAATAACTGAGAAAAGTATATATTTACAGCATATGTAATTGCTGAGTCAAAGAGTAAGACAAAGACTAAATATCTAGATAATTATGTCATAAATCTGATTCATCCAGAACACAAAAACTTTAAAATAAAGAGAACAAGACCATGACCAAAATAATACAGAACTTCCCTTGTCAGTCTGCAAACAAACAAACCACAAAAACATTAGAAGAACAGCATGGTGGCCATAATAGCCCAATGTTTTGTGGGAGCATCTCTGTTGGGGATACTGTTGTTGACAGTATTGTAGTGAAGTACATAAGGTTTCCAGAGAAACAGGAAGTTTCAAACTGAGGTTCTTCACCCGTTGTCCAAGCAAAGTGTCTCTGAATTTGTAACAGAAGGAACCAGCTTGTTTATGTTAAAAAAAATTAAACCATAACATTCATCTCTTGGGGTTCTAATGTTCAAAGAGTGTAGATCTGTTCTTTTTCTTTGAGTTTGCTAATTTCATTGCTGCCATAGCAACAACTGGCAACGCAAACAGATACATCATTAATGCAATGTCCATTAGTATTAAAAGACTTTACCACTGGTAATGACAAATCCTTAATTCTGTTGGTCAGAGGAGGTTTAACAAACTGGCAACAAGCCTTTTCTTGGTTTCTCCAATGTAAAGCTGTTTACATGTAGTACAGTAGACCCCTGCAGTAACTTCTCTCTGACCTGCTTAGGAAATACATAGTTATGAAAATATTCACACATTCTCATACTTTTCTGGTGGAAATCTTCATTCTCAGTACAGTTGCACTTAAGTCTTAGTAGCTGTGAGTAAGGGATGGAGTTTTTGCAGGTATTGGAATATGAAGAATTGTACTGCAAATTGGCATGTGAGTTATTAGGTTTATAATAAAAGGTGGTATTTAAACAAGGATTTTCCAAACCTCTCTGAAAACTCCAATAAGATTATCCTCATGCCACCTTGATATATTCCATGTATATTCCAGAGCTGTAGAACTTGGAGAAGGAAGAAATGAACAGCTGGAGCTCTTCAAATGTGCTTGTAACAGTACTAAAAATGGCATCAACACATCTTGTAACAGTACTAAAAATGGCATCAACACATCTCAGAAATTCCAAGGGTACAGATCCAGTACATTATTCAAAAAAATTGTTTCGATTCATTGAGAACATTTTTTTAAATTAACAATATCATAATTAGAAATTTTAGTCATACCAATTCAAATGTCTAATGTATATAACTTCAACATCAGTTGAATCAGTAAAAGCCTATAGGTTAGGCTGAGACCCTGATATTTTTAATTCTTGACAGTTTACTAATCTTTTAGTGCACTTCAGATTATGGATTTTGGTATGCTCAGTTTGTGGTTTTATGGCTAAATAACGGCAATTTCTCATAACAAAAAAGTATTATATTACATTTCAGTTAGTCCACCTAATGTCACTCTGTGATTTCAAACAATTTGCAGCTATCAATTAATACCCCCTTAATTATTTAACATAAATCTTCGTGTCACCTTCATATCGTTTAATGATTTTGATCACAACCTGTGTTCTGTGCAAAAACCTGAGATCTATACACATTAATTTATCAAAAAGTGAGCAATCTTTTTTGTTTACTTCGTTGGCCTGTACTGAAGGAAAAGACAAAAAGCCGAATGTTGCTCCTATGCGAATTCAAATTAATCTTATTATTAATTGTCATAACATAAGGGAAATAACATCAAAGGCCTCATCACCAAAGCGGAGGAAGACGGTTGTTACTATGGTTACGGAGTGGCTGCGTGTACGCGCATGTTCCTTGAACGCGCATTGGAAGACGCCAGAAACTACTACCAGTGTCACCGCGCGCAAAACACAGCACAGAGCGAAGACACGCTAGAATCTAGTAGGAGGTTCGCTAACGTTAGGTTACTGCTATAAGCGATTTATTTTCGTGGTTATTAAGAACTGGTCGCAGCATACAACAGATACATCTCCCAAGACACGAGGGTGCTTGATACAAACTGTAACTTGGAGAAAGTTGATATCGACATGTAAGTATTCTGCTATTGAAATACATGCAGTAGCTAGTTAGCTTAACTTAGCTGGATCTAGCTAGCTGAGGCGAGCTAGCAATACGTAGGCAACTAATATTGGCCAGCTAACGCCGACTTTAGTGAGCTATGTTAGCCAAGAGTGCTAACAGTCTTGGCATTAAAACTATCGCTATTGCAGTAAATTAATGATGTTACGTTCTTACGACTTATCTGAAGCAACACAAACGTGCAGCTGAAACTCAAATATATTCATTCGTCATTGTGGTGAAAGTAACTGCAGCTTATACCCGCGACGACACTCGCAGCTAAGCTATCTCACATTAAACGTTAGCATAGCGAGCTATCTTACATTAAACGTTAGCATAGCTAGCTATCTTAGATTAAACTTTAGCATAGCTAATTAATTATCCTAGTCTTTTAAAAATTGCTGCGTGTTGCTATGGACTGCTTAGCAAGCCCACACGACGCAGTGACCCATTAGATAATTGTTTTTAAATCAAGTCTTCATCTCGCATCGGTGCTTTCCAAGCCCTGGAAAATTCGAGAAATTAGATTAGCAAGCTAGCGCCCGCTAGTTGATCATAATGAATTAGTGATGACTTTGTTTTCCGGACAATCATGGCCTTTCTGTATCGTCTTGCAAACCGACTTCACACGTGCTAGCTATGCAGTGATTCTACAAAAAAGTGTTCATTTAAGTTGAACTCTTAATTTCTCCTGCTAGGTGGGAATGGTTATTGCGCTCATGGAACATGGCTAGGTAGCTGTATATTGTTAGCCTACGTCTTACAGCCACATGATGTTGCAATACGGACGCATTCAAGCTAGCTGGCTAGTGAGTTATCCTAGTTTAATGCAAAGCGTATTGGTTTATGGTAGCTTTAGTTACTGAATTTGGCGATCTAGCTCGACCTTGAGATAGTCCCTCTACATATGACGCAGCCACATAGCTAACTGACCAGGCCTATCAGTCTATATATCCAAGGTTATGGACCTCAGTGTGTGCTCGCTAGTTAGATGCAGAGTTGTCCATTTGGTTGATGGGTGGTGTGGTGTGCGAAAGCCAGTTGCCTAAATGTAGCTAAGGTTGCCAAGGTAACGTCGACTACCTCCTAGTCATTCAGTTCACATAACCCTAACCCTGTCACCTCTGTCCATTTTAGGGGGTGCTTTATTTTTCAGTAAGATGTACGTTGTTTAGTTTTAGATATCGATAGGCTCTAGACATGGATAAGAAGGCTTATTGATGAGACTTTTTTTAGGTCTCTAAGTAGGTTGAGCTGCATTTGTACTGTAAGCCCAACATGATCTTGTCATAGCTATGACCTAGTGCAAAGAGTTTATTTCTTTTTAAGTGATCTTGGCACATTTCTAAAACAATATTTCTCTGTTCTCTGTTTAATAGGCAGGCAGCAATTGCTAAGTGGTATGACAGACGGGACCTTGTCTTTATTGAATTCTGTGTAGAGGACAGCAGAGATGTTGAAGTGAAATTTGAGAAATCAAAGCTTGATTTCAGGTAAGTCATATTTAGTTTCCAATGCATCAACATGAGGTTTTCATCACTAAGTTGTTTGCATATTTGCATAATTGTACTCTGGTCCGCATGTTCATATAATGTTGTCTGTTCAGTTGTGTAGGTGGAGTTGATACCATTAAATATCATAATGAAGTAGATCTTTTTGAGGCCGTTGACCCGAATGTAAGTATATGGAAAACTTTGAGTTTTTGCTTTTTGTATGTGTGTCTCTTTGAGTTTTTGCTTTTTGTATGTGTGTCTCTTTGAGTTTTTGCTTTTTGTATGTGTGTCTCTTCTGTAGATGACTCAGCTTTACAATTGTTCACTATATTTAGAATTATTATTATTTGCATCTTTTGCAGGACTCAAAGCACAAACGTACAGACAGGTCTGTTTTTTGTTGTCTAAAAAAAGCAGAACCTGGTAAGTCATGGCCAAGGTTAACTAAAGACAAAACAAAGGTGAGTTAGTGGCTTGTTTATTTATTTATTTAGAATCAGCAAAGTATGGGCTTCATATCAACATGCTCAATTAAAATAATTTATTTATTTAGTGTAATTGGCTCAGTGTTGACTTCAATAACTGGAAAGACTGGGAGGACGATTCAGATGAAGAGTTGTCCAGCTATGACCGTTTCTCAGAGGTAACTGTAAAAACAATTGTGCTGTGAGCAGGTTTTACCTAGAGGACCAGTGATTTATGTATTTGTTTTCTTCAACAGATGATGAACAACATGGGAGGGGAAGATGATCTTCCTGACATGGACGGTGCAGATGATGTAAGAATTTTACAGGCACACGTGACACTTAATTTTACTCTTCATTCTTTTATGAAGAATATTAGAAAAATACTTGTGCATAGTATTAGGACCTTTCAATGATGTAGTTTAAGTGTTTTAAAATCAAAACACCACCCAGGTCAAATATGCACCATTTGTCTAAATAATCAAATTCCATTGGTTATTATCAAATGACTGGATTTTAATTACCTGCTACCATTTAAAGTTCCAATCTTGAAAATTTCCCCCCCCCATCAGTGATCTATAAGTTAATCTCTGTGGTATATACGTTGTCTAAAAACAACTTTGAGTCATATACAGATAATGACTATGAAACATTTTGAAACATGTTGTAGTATGAGCTACAGTAAACGTTGTATAATATTCCAATAATATATATTCCAGGAAATTACTGATTCTAAATGTGACTTTCATAGAAGTATTATTGCTGTTGCTTTATGCACATGTGTTAAGATGAGTTACTCCAACATTTTTGTGTGTTTTACTGTCTTTTCGAATTGCAGGAAGAATCTCCAGATAGTGATGATGAGAGTAAGTCCATTGATGATTGTTGTTTCTGATTAGAACTAATTACTACTGCTTGTAAGTGTGTAAATTGAGATAAATAACTATTCTCCTTCTGAATTATTTAGAGATGCCAGATCTGGAGTGAATGTGCAAAAGATGTCACCTTATGGCAGAAAACAAGGATTGTCACTTAACTGTTTGGAGAAAATGGCTAGTTATGAGTGGGTAATGATTAAAGACATACATTCACACACACACACACACAGATCAGCAAACAAACACAAAAAGCTCTGGGTGTCACAACAAAGTAGTACCATTGTGTTGATGCCGTCTTACGTCATCAGCAGTGCTGTATTTACCTTTTTATTCTGCATGGACAATTTGAAGTTCTACTTAATGTTTTGTGGATTCTAGTTATCATCCATTTGCTCAGCAGTGTAGGTGGAGGTGGGTAAAACAGACATGATTACCCTTGGTATATGTGACATGGTCCATTATATAACAGACACGTTGGAAATCCTGGTGTTTTGGAAAATACAGAAATTCACATCGGACCCCATTTCTGGTTCAGACTGTAAATTTCATTTATATTTTGATGTTAATTTAAGCTTTTTTTGTTTGTTTGTGTTTTTGTTTTATTGTGTGTGGGTGAGAAGTGTTCTTCTCAGGCTTGTACATCTTTGTTCAACTGCAAATGCTAGCCAAAACATTGACTGGATTTAAACAGCTGCGTTTGAAGGTGATGAACTTGCTTTTACTGCTTTATTGGTAAACACTTTTTCACGTCACTCTAGAGAGGGGGGGGGGTTGTCCATGAAATTTGATGTTAGCAAATATGTTCAAAGTACATAGTCCTGTCTGTACATGTTGCTTTTCCAGAATGATTTAAGTTTCTCATTTATTGTTCATCACACTTAAAAGTAGCAGGCACCTGAGCACTGATATCTTCCATTTATGTAAAGTGAAGGGATGCAATGCAAACTTCACATCTGTACAGAACAAAAGGGTAACTTATCAATAGCTGACCAAATTGTTTGCACTCCAAATATCAATACAGGTGTGACTAAAACAAAACAAATGTTTATTATGCTGTGCTAACCTGTCACCGCAGGTTGAGGAACTTCAGTTTGTTAAACGCAGTGGGATTTTGTCTACATATTTCTAATAAACTCTCTAAATGATGGTCTTCACACATTTGTTTAATAACATGTTAAAATAATTTGTGTGGCTCCTATAGATATTTGATAACTTGGAAGTTGAAGAAGATTGGCCACTACTGGAATCTGCAAAAAAGTTGTGTAATGTCCAACTTGTGTTGTAAATGTATTAAAAGGGGGACATGTTGAGCTATGAGAGAAATTAGCGTGAATATGCCAAATAGTAGTTAAGTACACGTGCTCTTGATCTAGATGGAGTGGGGAAAAAAGCTGTGCCACTAGAGGGAGCCAAAGAGATATTTGGTTACAACCAAGTCCATCATCCAGCAGAGGCAGCCAAATATCTACTATCCTGAAAGCTGAGCAGATGGTTTTCAGAGCATGGTTTTGCATCAGTTTGAATTTTAATCTAGAACATTTTATTGCCAGGAAAAAACTGAGGTAACTGGCATATTTGACATGATGCACTTCTCAGTACCTGAACTTATGAATGGTAAAATATTTACAACATGGCAAAAGGTTTCATATATAAAGGGGGTTATGTAAAGGGATATATATTGGGATATGTATATATTAGGGGATATATACATATATGTATATAAATATATATGTAAATAAGGCTGCATATATATAATATAGCTTTATATTTAAATAAGGCTGCGTATATATAATATAGTTTTATATGTAAATAAGGCCGCGTATATAATAGCTTTATATGTAAATAAGGGTGTGTATATATAATATAGCTTTATATATAAATAAGGCTGCTTGTATATAATATCGCTTTACAACCAGATTCTACACCTGCACTTTAACCATCAAAATCTTTTGGACTTGTTCTACTGAGCATAAACTGGTTAATTTGTTTGTTAATCGTTGGTAACCATGAAAATGAGCTGGGCTGAAGTCTTCTTGAACTAAATACATTTGGCACTGCAATATGGCATTGCAGATTTGATGTGATGTTGGCCACGTAGGTTAAGTCCAAAGTCTGTGAGACCAGAGTCAATAGTCCGGAGATTTACATTTTTGTTTGCGTCAGCAGTCTAAAGGGGAAAGGTAATAGAAAATTCCTCACGCAAGCAGGTTCAAATCATCTCCACTGTGCTCCGGGTTTACCACCAACAAAAGGAGGCTTACGGACACATGAAGAGGGAATAGACGGGTGTGAATCCAGCATACAACAGATACAACCTCTACAAACTTGCCAACAAAGTACGTTTCCACAACAGAAACACCAGAATCTGTGCTGCCTTACACCACAATGAAATCAAGGTGCAGAGATGCAGCATGCACTGAGGGATCACTTTATTTGGTAAAGCTAAGCTTGTATAGGTATACTCATGAAAGAGGCAAATAAAAGATAACAGTGTAAGTAGAACTCTTACAATCAGCTAGCTGGCCTTGGAGACACCTTACAATTGATTGTTAGATGCCAACCTAAATGGTTGTCGTGTCTAATAAAGTTAGGCTGGGATTCTCGACCTGTTTCCTTAGTGATGGATTCGCTAGTCTCTGTTGTGTTGGTGTAATCAACGTAACATTGTTCCTGTTTTATATTTGGTTGATCTAATGATCAGGCCAGTGGTGCTTACTAACAAGCTACACATCATGTTGTCTTGTGAAAAGACCTTTATTACTTGAACTGTTTTGTTGATGGCCGTGAAGCTAATATGAATCGTGATATTTGAGGCGGTCTTGTATACTAGACATTTGAGGTAGTTTTTTTTTTTTATTGTGTCACTTTAACATTGACAGAGAATTCATTCAGCCCATAATTTTGATTACATGACTAATAACAACAATAATAATCATATTTAATTTATGTAGTGGCCATCACAAAACCAAGGATGCTTGGAAAACAGTTTGTATGAAAAAGGTAAAGCTTTGAGCAGTTTTAAAAGAAGACAAACAGTTATGGAGAAATTTAGGTAGAGAGTTCTAAAGGTTGGAAGTGGTTTAGTCATCATTCTGTATAGCTGTTACAGAGGTGAAATGCCAGTTTAGTGACTTATATGAGACTCAAAAGTGAGGAGTGAGAAGTTCAGCCAAGGTTCTTAATGACCTCTGCTTTCTTAATAGCAACCCCTGAACCCAGCATTTTAAATCTGCACTACAAAAACTGGAAACCTGGGTAGAGGCAATGGGGAAGCCGTGGTGAATATAGAACAGCATGTCTTTAGCACAGCAGTGAAATTTAACAATGAGAATAATCAGAACTCTGAGCAGCAAATCATTGATATGTTTGATGAGAGCAGACTCAGTACTGCGTAGGGTGCAAAAACCATATTGAAAACACTCAAATAAATTATTACTTGACAGAAAGTCATGCAGCTATATTACTACAACCCTTTCATGACGTTAGTTAAGAAGAGAAGGGTGGAGTTGGTCTGTAATTTATCAAAGAGGGCAGATCTTTGATAGGAGCTGGGAAAGCTATTCTGAACGGGATAAAGAGTTAGACAGGAAGGATAAACAGAAGTAAAGACCAAAAAACTATTATCAGGTTTTAGAAAAAAAAAAGTGAGCGATGAACAGTAAAAACATTATTCATTTACAGGTGCCCAAGACATCTGGGTTTAGCTTTCATGGCTCTGGAGTAAAAACAACCGAGAAGAATGAGTAGCAGGAACTAATCTAGTCCTAAGAGGAGCAGGAGTATTAAGTATCGCAGAGACAGTACTGTTGTAGTGTGTGACCACACCTTCAGATGACGACAGCTTAACAAGATCTGATAAGGAACAGGTCTGAAGACAGCTAGAGAAACTATGAGTAATGGTGGAACTGAGATTTCAAAAGGAAACAGTAGATATCACATGAAGTGTAAGGTGGTTGTGCAGAGACAGCACACGATGAGCTTATGGTCAGAAAACAGCAGACAGAAGGAGAGATATTATGGAATGCAGAAGGACAGAGCAGATCAAGTGTATGACTAAGTATATTTAGGGAAATCATGGTGAACGAATCCACAGCATTCAAAAACATTCAAGAGTTCAATTCACTCAGTAAAAACAAAATATTGGAGGAGGCATGGGGGAGGGCAGTAGATGAACAGTAGCAACAGTTGGTAGGAGATATAACCTACAGAGCTTTAGTTATTCAGGAGTAGGAGATATAACCTACAGAGCTTTAGTTATTCAGGAGTAGGAGATAGAACCTACAGAGCTTTAGTTATTCAGGAGTAGGAGATAGAACCTACAGAGCTTTAGTTATTCAGGAGTAGGGACATAATGAAAGCCACTTCTTTGACCTTCAGGTTGTTAGAGAATACTGCTGTTAGAGAACACACTGCTAGGGTTGTTAAGGAAATTAGAAACAGAGTGAACAGTGTATCAAAGTCGATGCTTAAAAAGCAACATATGTTGTGAAGTCCAATCGGGCACACATGTTTAAACTTTTTAATTCAGTTGTGTAGGTGATCATCGTGAGAAAAAAAGGGGTATGATGATGTTGGGTATGATAGGGGTATGATGATGATGTTGGGTATGATGATGATGGGTATGATGATGATGATGATGTTGGGTATGATAGGGGTATGATGATGATAATGTTGGGTATGATAGGGGTATGATGATGATGATGTTGGGTATGATGGTATGATGATGATGATGTTGGGTATGATAGGGGTATGATGATGTTGGGTATGATAGGGGTATGATGATGATAATGTTGGGTATGATGATGTTGGGTATGATGATGATGATGTTGGGTATGATAGGGGTATGATGATGTTGGGTATGATAGGGGTATGATGATGATAATGT
>JAOYMR010000022.1:1371503-1381659 GCA_025802075.1 Tenebrosternarchus preto
CCCCCCTCCTCCTCCCCCCATCTCCAAACAAGGATTTTCTGTCTTTTGGGTCTCGGGCCAACAGCTCTGTAGACACTCACAATGCGAAGCTCTATCTAATCAGTTCTGCACAGAACAAACTGCCACACCCCTGATCTGGTGACAATCTCTGTACTCTGTGCTCTAGAAGAGGCACTTTTCCCAATTTAAAGTTAAAATTAAATTGGGAAGGACAGGGTGAGGGTGTGTCACCAGATATAGAAAAGTTTAAAAAGTATTAAAAAACACATTTTTTTTACTCATTAACTCCCCATTACTCATTACCCATTATTATATTTTATATATATTTGACTTTTTAGTTGACACTGATGTTTTACATGATGTTTTTTACACAAAAATAATTAAATCATCAAATCTTTACAAAAAGATTAAACATATAAAGTACCATGAGGTTCTCAAGGCCAAATGCTTCTGTGAAAGTTTTATAAAAAATGTAATCTTCATTTAATCTTTTGCTGTATTATATTCATGCATGCGGTCACACCTGGCGGTCCCTGCCTGCCAAATGAGGTGAATGTTCCACTGGTTTCATTTTGTCAGGACTTGACCCTCACTGGGAAGGAACTGGGGTGTTTCAGGAGCCCAAATACTTGTTCATCTTGACCCAGAGGAACCCAGAGGAACCCAGACGATGCACTGCACTGGTTTTCACACAACCTGCGGGGCTGCCACAGCAGTCTCTACGATCACTAACCCTAGGACGGTAATAGATCAGTCCAGTAATAAAACAGCAGTAATAGAAAAGGGCCAGTAAGACATTTTAAGTCCTTTGCATTCCTGTGTCAGACTTATCAGGATCTCTGCAGGGGTCAGTGGAGGACAAAGATTATGGAAATGTAAGAAGCAAAATATGCCTATAAAGATTAAATGAAAGTGAGATTGTCCTGCCTACACTTCCCTCCTTTGCATGGCACGATATATAGTACCTCATGGGTGGCTTTGTGTCGTACCTCCTGACCCTGAAGTACAGCTTAGATATACACGTTTATGTTCTTGTATTTTCCCCAAACCCCTCCCACAAGGCTTGAGGGGGATTATGGCATCATAATGGCCTGAAGGCATTATAAATACCCCTGTAGTGACACTAAGGCTGAACGACTGGGATATGCTTAATGTTGATCTACCCCTGTCCTTTTTTTTTGGTACTACCCATCGTCGACGCTGACAGCAGCCACAGCTCCACACATAAAGCTTCACTACACAAATAGCAGGCGTCCGTTGGACATGACAGATGGCTCCACCCTGGTGATGTGGCCTTATGCACATATGTGGCTTTGAGAGACATCTGTGCTCTTACATTAACTTTAATCATCGCTAGATCATTTTAATGCCCTTCTACCAAAGCATTGCAAGTTACTGGATTTTCCACCTACATTTGGTGGCTTGGTTTATTCAGTACTATTCAGTCTTTCTGTTTCTGAGTTTCTGAGGTTGCCTCTGAGCACACGGTGATGTGGGAGTTCCGGTCCGTGTCCTTCTGGCGGGCGGTGTTTGCAGAGTTCTACGGCTCCATGTTTTTCGTGTTTTTTGGGCTGGGAGCAGCTCTGCGCTGGTCCTCAGGGGCACACAGTGTGCTCCACGTGGCTTTCTGCTTCGGTCTCGCAGCCGCCACCCTCGTCCAATCCTTGGGTCACGTCAGCGGTGGCCACATCAACCCGGCCGTCACGTTCGCCTACCTCGTTAGCTCACAGATGTCTGTGTTCCGCGCCTGCTTCTACATGTGTGCTCAGTGTCTGGGAGCGCTGGCCGGAGCAGCCGTGCTGTACGGTGTCACGCCCGGCAACATAAGAGGCAACCTTGCTCTTAATACAGTAAGTGAATGGACCGCTCTATCTGTCTCCACTCTCCTGACTGTGTGAACGACTCCATTCAACACACAGATATAGATCTAGATAAACTAGGCTGATAGATAAACACAGATATAGATCTAGATAAACTATAGCATGCAATCATGTTTAGAACCAGTTTTTCCCACTTTTGATATTTATCTTAGTTTTAAAAATATGGCATTTTGACCACTGCAGCTGGCAAATTGTGTGTATGGATCTTCTATGACATCAGACTAACTGCCAGTTGCAAACTCAGGTTTCTTCTGGGTTTTAGTTTAGCAGAACAGCAGTGCTGTCGCTGCAGGCCGAGACATGCTGACCCTGGTCTCGCCACCCCTCTTCCTCCCTCCAGCTGCAGCCGGGCGTTGGCTTGGGCATGGCCACCACCATGGAGCTCTTCCTCACTCTGCAGCTGGTGGTGTGTGTGTTCGCTGTGACTGACGAGCGTCGCACCGGGCACACGGGCTCTGCGGCTCTGGCCATCGGCTTCTCTGTGCTCACAGGCCATTTGTTGGGGGTAAGCAGGTTCTTCGGCTCCTGCGGTGCTGTGGTGCTCCTGCAGTGCTCCTGCAGTGCTCCTGCGGTGCTGTGGTGCTCCTGCAGTGCTCCTGCAGTGCTCCTGCGGTGCTGTTATTTACCATGCTTGGCTGTTGTTAGATAAGTAAATGTTTTGATGTGCTTTAAGAGTGTCAAGCTAAAATCCATTGCAGATGTTTTACACTGGTGCCGGAATGAATCCTGCAAGATCCTTTGCACCTGCTATGATCTTCAGGAACTTCGTAAACCACTGGGTGAGATGGAGTTCTTCTAGTTAGTTACAGCAGAACGGTTGAAGAAAGCTGGAGATGTCCTCCTTGGAATTCTTAATATGCTCACGTATCTGTGCATCTCGCTCTATCTTTGTTTCTCTCTCTCTCCACCAGGTGTACTGGGTCGGCCCCATGATGGGCGGTGCTGGGGGTGCCCTGCTCTACGACTTCATACTGTTCCCACGAACACGCAGCTGGTCCGAGCGACTGGCTGTGCTGAAGGGCAGTCGCCCCCTAGAGGCTGAGACCCAGCAGGACACCCAAAGCGAGCCCTTTGAGCTCAAGGCACAGGCCTTGTGAACCTGGTGAGGAAAGGTTGGCTTTCATACCCCTCACCAAATGCATATACACTTCACGGGCCCGACTGTCTTCACACAAAACCCACGGGCCCTGATCCAGATTACATGCATCTGCCTTCACAAAAAAGTACTTTGATCTCTATGTAGTATACAGAGCCTGGCCGTGTCCAATCAGGGTGTACGAACCCTCATCATCTCACACATCACCGTGTTCCACCCTACACTCTTCTCACTACTCTACATACCTTACAGCGTCTGCACTCCAAACCCTTAGGGTTAGATGACGACTGGCTGCTGATGGTCATGCTCTGTATTGGCTACAGAGAGCAGATTCCAGCTGGATCAGTGTCTATAACTGCTCAGGACAGAGCCTTTTCTCAGTAGGACTGAGCTGCTGTAGGG
Organism: Tenebrosternarchus preto; assembly: GCA_025802075.1. NCBI lineage: Eukaryota > Metazoa > Chordata > Actinopteri > Gymnotiformes > Apteronotidae > Tenebrosternarchus > Tenebrosternarchus preto. The sequence goes on from JAOYMR010000022.1 coordinate 1,374,882, forward strand.
AACTGGACCTCTGAGAGTTTGAACTCTCATTTTGTTTTATCAAGTTGTTTTTTTTCTTTTGGTATTTCAGATAACACATTTCTGATATTAGCATTGTGCAGTCACTTATTTAAAAAAAGTATTTAAAAATGTTTACTTTGTGTGTGTGTGTGTGTGTGTGTGTGTGTGTGTGTGTGTGTGTGTGTGTGTGTGTGTGTGTGGCACAGTCTCAGATGACACCATTGTGGTCCTGCAGTCCACAGATACACATGCAGGCAAGAACTGTAGGATGGACCTTTGGTGAGAACCACAACAATGTGGGTTCAGAAGCGATCTATTACCCATAATTCTGTGAGACACAGATCAGTTAGAACAATCAGAGTGGATCGATTTAGTCTGAACTGTTGACATTGTGGTAAGGGATGCTAAAAACTCTGGCCTTCTCTTGAACTTCTGAACAGCACATAGTAACTTTCTCTACACAAGCACCACAGTGAAAACAACAGGCCGAATCATGGAACTGTTGCAATCGACTCCACTTAAACACTTTTTAACCAAGTGCTCCTGAGGACTAGCACACTACAGGTCTGGATGCTGTTGACCACCAGGTTGTGGACTTTGAGACCACAGAGCTTAGAGCACCATTTGGGACTGTGTGTGTGTGTGTTTTAGTGATGGTTTTTACTTTGTTTTTTTTTTTCTTTTCCTTTTGTACCTGACATTGTACTAAAACAAAAGGATCAGTTCCCCTCATGCACTGGTTTAGTTCAGTTTCTTGATTCACATTTTGTAACTTCCTATTATCAGCCTGTGAAATTTGGAACAAATACTAGTCAAGTATTTTTCAGATTGTTTTGTGAAATAAACTCAACCACAAAACATAACAAATCTTTTCTTAACTCTTAATTGATGCATTGATGTTTTTTCATGTAAACATGAGTTTTCATGCAGGAGTTTAATGTTTAGACTATATATTGTGTGCTGAGTAAGTTTTAGACTAAATCTAGGGATGGAGAAAGCAGAGAGTATCAGTAACTCAATGGACATCTGTCCTAGTCAGCACTGAAGAGCAGAAACTGCTTCCTATCTCTCTGACATTGACCTTTGAAGATATTCAATTAATTAACCTTCCTACACAGACCTTGCAGCTTTCATGAGAGAGCTAGACACCGTTTTGTGTTCATGCCATTATGTACAGTATAAGGTTTCCTCTTTTGAGCTCCTAATGACTGATAAACTAGATATACATAAATGATTATTTCAGGTCACTGCATGTCTCTTCTCTGGGTAAGTGTGTTAAACATAGAATGTGATGCAGATTTGAATGATTAATGATTATTTCAGGTCACTGCATGTCTCTTCTCTGTGTAAGTGTGTAAGTGTGTTAAACATAGAATGTGATGCAGATTTGAATGATTAATGATTATTTCAGATTATTCCAGATTTGTTTTCTATCAACACTGGTTTTACGTCACATATTAATATGATTTTCTTTCTTTTTCCCAATCTGAAATTTAATTGTTTAAAATTCCTGAGAAATCCAAGACTTTTAAGTCAACGTGTAATTCCTTATTTCAGTTAAACATTTGTTAAGCAAATCTATTATCTTGCAATTAGAATTAAAATTACAGATCTAAAAGCCATGGAAGAAAGGTCTCTCCAGGAAAGAAAACATTTGATGCAAGTAACTAAACACTATTTAGTTTCCACAGTTTATTAGGATTTGTGTCTTCCATAAAAACAAAATTTTGTCAGTCATAATACACCGAATTCAATGCTACTGGAGTAGCAAAAGCACGAAAGATTATTTTACAAAAAATACATCACTACAAGGCAATACCCACGGTTCACATCTGAAGAAAAAGTATATTACATAGAGTGTGTGTATCACACTGGAACACACTGATGGTTATAGAGTGTGTGTATCACACTGGAACACACTGATGGTTATAGAAGGTGTGGATCACACTGGAACACACTGATGGTCGTAGAAGATGTGGATCACACTGGAACACACTGATGGTCGTAGAAGATGTGGATCACACTGGAACACACTGATGGTTATAGGTTGTGTTGATCCATGAGGGAAGAATCTGAACAAAGCACCTGGGCGATCTTGGTTGTTACATGTCAGCACAACTGATCTGTGAATTCCAGGCTTATCAATAATTTTCTTACATAAAATCAAAAGTTTACATAAATGATAAAATACATATAGAAAGACTAGGATTGCATTACAGAAATTCAGGTCATATGTTGATATTTATTTTAACACCAAAATCACAGAGCACATTCTGGTTGCAAATACTGAATATTAGTTACATGTCTTATAGAGTAATAAAGAATAATCACAGAATGAAAACTACGTAAATAGATGATAGAGTACAGAAAGTACACACCTAGAAAGAGCACAGTCTTGGGTAACGGCTGAATACAGAGGAATATGAGTGGTCGCCTGAATCGTTCAGGTCAAGTCTAACAGCAAGAAGGTGTCGAAGTGTCAGACCACATTATGCAGTCTGACCACAAAGTGTTTTGTCAATGCTGAGTGAAACCACAGAACTACATTTATATCGCTCTTGCGCCACAGGGGACGGTTTAAGTCTGTGATGTTAGTTCATGCAGTAAAAGAGATCTGGGGTCTGAACAGATGAAGGTATTTAACAAAGAAAGCAGAGAAAGAAGCTCAGGTTTGTGCCTTTACTGCTGCACCTCTACAAACAAGCCAAGCATCTACTGTCCGAATAATCTATCATGGCTTTTTGGGATACTAGAATAAAATCGCCATGACTGCTCCCTTTATGTTTGGGCAACTGTGGAAGGATTTCTGGAAAAATAGATTTTTTTTTTTTATTTTTTTTATGGGGGGTGGGGAATGTATTGTTAGTCCTGCTGGTTTGTCAGGCCTGACACAGCAGGAAGGACATGGGACAAAGTCACAGATAGAGTCCTGAGCCCAAGAACCAACAACCAGTGAAATACAGAGTACATCTTGAAAAAACTAATGTGAATTTGAAGTAAACAAATTTCTTACTGTAGCATCAAGTATAGAAGATGTGTATGTTGTGTATCAATGTAAACGCACAAACATTAAAATTTATTATCAATAAAGTAAAAATATCAGCAAAGATGAAATAGCTAAGAGGCATAGAAAGAAAGTTCCTTTTTTAGCATCACACAATGAATTTTTAGCTCCACTCTTTTATAGGCTTAAAGATGCTCTAAGCAATATTTTCATTTGAAATTTACATAATCGTTGGTCACATGACTGGTCACAGGAAGAGGAAGTAAGAATTAAGGTTGGACAAAGACTACAAAAGTCAGAGAGACAGGGCTGCCGATATGTCCCTTACTATGCTGTTCCTGTTTAATCATTTTATTAGAAAATTCTGTTTAGTGTATCTTTAAAGCCTGCCTTTATATCTCATATCCAATCCATCATAGATGAGTCAAATAAAATGTGTGTGCAGTTCTGTACAGCCTTAGTGTACGACACAGTTCGCTATCCTTGATACAATGAGGAAAACCTGAGTTCCATCCGTACAGAACTTACTGAATGATTCTATGCCCCAAAAGAATCAGAGAACGGTGGATGTTAGTATCTGTGTGTAAGCATAATGCTTTGCTTCTATTTGTTCCACATAGTACTTGGCGTTTCTGTGTGGGTGGGAGGGGGGGTGGTCCCAGAGCAGGAAGGCAACTCTCGTCTTTGATAGTATTATAATTTGTTGATTGTTGAGAAAATATCCTCCAGCTCCATGTGATCCTGAGGATCTGGCCTCCTGATAACAAAGAGGGGTCTAACTTACCACATTTATTTGCAGATGTTATTTATTTCTGGTAAATAAAATCCCTGAATGAGGTGAAACAAAACTGTGTAAGATAGCATGCACAATATTAACAAAGAAAATCTGGTGTAGGTTGTTGGTTAGCCGGGCGCATGCAAGCGCGGTGTAACTCACATGTGCTGTGTAACTCACATGTATAACTCACATGTGCTGTGTAACTCACATGTATAACTCACATGTGCTGTGTAACTCACATGTGCTGTGTAACTCACATGCTTTCAGAGTAGAGCATAGGAGGGTACAGGCCCTCCTGGGTTGGAATGGAGGCATCAACAGGATATGGCTGAGGAAAAGGATGTGGGCCTCCAGGAAGGGAGGTGGGCCTGTGAACACACAGTCAGTTACCCTCTCGAAAACCACACACTTCACAACCACCAGCAGTCTTGTTTAGTCCTGCTTGGGTTTTAAGGTTTATTGCATTAAATTCAATAATGTAGTGGCTTAAGATGTAAGATTTTAGTACAAGCTCTTGGAATCTCGATTTCTCTGTATATCAGTTTCAGGGCTCACAGCAGCAGGATAAAAGCTCGTTATACTTACATGCTATAAAGTGGATCCAGGGACCTAAAAGGACAAATGATTCATGAATAAAATATTTAAAGAATTATTTAAAAATGCTTAATTAGATTTTTTGCATGTGTTTGTATGTCCTTATAGGAGTCAGAATATTCAGTTTGGGGCTTTTTGGTCACATTCATAACCAAAGCACATGACCTGATCAGACAGATTTGGTTGACGTGGAAACATTAATATTATTTTTAATATTAGTGTTAACTTTAAATTTTCTGTCCTTTTGACATGCATCGCAAAATAAGATAGGCCAGGCTTTTGTGACTTAGTAAGCTGTGTGTGTAGGTGTCAATTCCTGTGGTGTTTCAGTCCGAGGTGTGATGGTTTGCACAGACTTACAGAGGCTGAGGTGTGACGCTCGGTGTGACCGAGCCAAGCTCCCTGAACACAGAACACACATCCAAGAGTAAATAGTGTAATATGCTTATGATGTATGAGCTACACTCCCTGCCTTGTTCCTATAGTCTCATGCAGTAAATGCATTAGATTATACCTCAAACTGGAAGTTGTAATAACAACAGGGATTAATTGCTATAATTAGTTCTCATGAAGTTCTCATAAAGTCATGAGTATCAAATGTCTGCATGTGACTGGAACTGGTTGTTCCAGTCAATCAAATCCACCAAGAACAATGGTTTTGATGACTAGTACAGGCCAGTGTCCAGACACTTGGATAAAATAATCCGTGTGAGGCACGAGTGCAATACTCACGAGTCCACTACTGTGGTGAGTTTGAAAGGCAGGTATCCATCCGGGTTCGGGGGAGAGGGAACTATGAAAAATCAATTTAAACAATTTAACTAGACTTCACAGTCTCAAGCAAGATTTACTCCACGGAGCTGAAAAATAAAATGCGTGCAGTTTATGAAAAGCACATTAATATCATACTGTAAAAAAATACATAAACATTTAATCGGTTCAAACTTCATTGAGTGCAAAGCACAAATGTGCCAACAGCACGCAAAGGTTCAACTAGGAATTTCTAACTTCGAACAAATACTGTACAAATGCACATGTAAACTGACACATGTGAAATGCATTCATGTAGTTGGTGTGTTTATGTAAGAATTCATTCTTCTAGTGGTGTAGCCACAATATCCTAAAGGGCCTGAAAGGTACCAGCAGTCCTACTCTACAGTATTTACTAAATCTGGGACTCAGTGTTTCAGCACTGATGACTCACTAGTTCCTTGTTAAAAATCGAAACAGCACACAGTAAACAGGAAATGCTGTTTATGGAGTTTGTAAAAATCTAAAACACGTGCAACATTTAAAGTTGCTTCAGTAATGTTATGGGAACACATCATCACAACTGAGAATCTAAAAACATACAGTAGTTTACCAACATCATTAAAAAAAACTGGAGAAGATCATCAGCCCTGGTGACATCAAAGAAAAAGTTCATGCATGATTTTCATAGACTTGCCGTTAATTCTGTGAAACCTCCAACCCTCCTGAATATATATTCATTCAAGTTGTGAATTGGTTCATAGAGTACTAGCCCAACCAATCAATGGGCTTTTAATATGTCAACAAAATGAGGAGTAATTGTCTACATTTTTGTCCTTGTTGCTGTCGTATGTTTTACATGTTAAAGGGCTTCTGCCTTCTGTCAGGCCGTTATTGTAAATAAGAAAATCGTTCTTAATGACTTGCCTGGTGAAATAAAGGTTATTACATAGAGTCATGCTGTAAATGTTCCCTGCAGTCCCACAAGCAAATGCCATTTAAATGCCTGGCTTGGTTCAGTGTAAACAGTTTGTGTCTGGTATTGGTCAGTGTAAACAGTGGCAATCCAGTTGCAAGGGCTCCCAAAGATGCATTAGCATCTTTTACTGTATGTGCGGCGATACACACTACATCTGTCTCTGCTCATATGCCCCATAGAATAAGCTGAGAAGGCCCACATGCAGTCTTGTATACTTGTATACTACAGTCTTGTATACTTGCCTGTATAAAATTTCTTAAATACTTCATTCTTCTGCATCTCTGGGTATACATGTGTGATGCAGTTGATATCCCGGATACGGTCGCCAAGTCCCACGGACTCCAGGTCTTTCTTTGTAAATGGCTGGATGTTCTGGATTTTCCTGCCTCCGTCTGAACACACACAAGCATGGCATGTAGAGAGAGAGCAGATCCAACATGGCATGTAGAGAGAGAGCAGATCCAACATGGCATATGGCATATAGAGAGAGTGGATATCCAACATGGCATGTAGAGAGAGCAGATCAGACTTTAAAAAGTTTTCACATCCTTTCACATCCCACTGTCTGGGCCACACATCTTGGATTTCACTCCAAAATACACTATATTGCCAAAAGTATTCGCTCACCCATTCAAATGACTGTGCACCAGTGCACAAAGCAAGGTCCATAAAG
>JAOYMR010000022.1:1469644-1480075 GCA_025802075.1 Tenebrosternarchus preto
AAGCTGTCTGACGGAGACACGCTTGGAAGCGTCTCACGTCCGTGTGTCAGCAGCGGGGCGGGGGGCCCCGGGGGGGGGGGGGGGGGCGGCCCCAGGAGAGGCAAGAGAGGCTCAAGCCAACCAGTCCATGGGGAAGAAAGAACGGACTGAAGGTGACAACAACCAGGCACAACCTCTCACAACCACCAAGCAGGATTGACTGCTGAGAAGGACCATCTTCTTCGATTTACACAACAAAGATGGCTAAAGAAACTGCAGGAAGTAAACATTCCTCTATGTATAACTATAATAAAGTCAAGAGCACTGAGAAGTGGATGTGCGTTATGATGTGAGTCACTAATCCATGGTGTGTTGCGTGTTTGTAACTTTGAGGAAACTCTGTGATGCTGTACTGAGGGGGAAGACAGTGGAGATTCCAGTGGTCCAGTGGATCTGTGCTGCTGGTTGTTCTCTGACAGATGTAGAAGGGGGTGAGAGGTCAGTAGGGCAGAAGGGCGAGGGGTGGGTGGGGGGGGGTGTTCAGGGCAGGGGGTGGGGCTCCATTTAAAGCAGAGGTTGGGGACCAAGCGAAATGAGCAGCCAAACTGCAGATCAAATGCTCAGAAAATGTAACGGTCCTCTCCATTAAAAAACACAATAATAAAACAAACAAAACAAATGAACAAATAAAAATATTTGCATGGTGTTTTAATGCCAATTTGTTTTGACAAAATCTAATCATATTACATGTTGTAAGAATGTCTTTTCTGTCTTAATTATTTTCTGCTCTAAGGAATCATTTATGAATGAACACAAGAGAATTCTTGTGTTCTGAAGAGTTTTTTCCGCTAATCTCAGCTGCGTCATGGCTCAAAGACTGGCACATGTGATCACCAGGCATGAAAAGGGTAACGTCTTTTCATTGGTTGCCGTTGTTTTAATTTTTTTTTAAACATCCCACCATTGACTTTGGCGTTGTTGTTGTTGTTGTTGTTGTTGTTGCTGTTGTTGTTGTTGTTCTCTTGTTTTTTTGTTTTTGTTTTGATCAATTCTAGCATGCTGTAACTGTTGAATGGGCATGCAGAAGGATCAGCTCTTTAGCTTTTCTTACCCTCATCCCCTCAAAACGGGACAATGCTCTGAGTGGTCTCAGGGCCCTGAGTGTCCTGAGTGATTTAATGGGGCCTAGATCGGAGTAGCCCAGCGCATTAGCTATAAGGCTGACTATAGACACCTACACAGAAACAGAGAAGCAAAACAGTATCCAGACTGTTAGATGGACAGAGCTCGCTAGGTTAGAGGTGATCCTAGATCCGTTTGAACGTTGCTTTACACACACATAGAAGTTCTCGGATGGGTATATACATATATAATACTGTTTTTATACATGTATATATCCATATCCATAAGAGAGAGAGAGAGAGTCATGTTTAGTTTGGATTATAGGGTTATAAGTGTTTAGAAGCAACACAAAGACCCCTGACACTTGATTTCTGTTAGTTTTGGAAGGTCAGCAAATCTTGTGAGCTTCTTTGTACCTGGAAAGAAACTTGTGGTTGAAAGAGAAAAAGAGACAGAGAGGCATAAGACTCAAACGAAGGGAGAGAGAAGAAGGTAAGGGAGCAAAACGGCAGTGAAAAGGTTAGGGCACCTTGGGGAGATGGGGGTCAGGGAGAAAGGGGTTAAAGGAGGCAGAGGAACCCCTGCAGATGTTCAACAAAAACCCCAACAGACTACAAGAACCTTACCCTTGCCCTTCTAACATTGTCTCTCCTTGGTGCTCTTGGCTGAGGCATAAAATCCCATTTAATTTAAGACAGACATACTAATGGAACCTAAGAGAAAGAATACAGGTAAACATATACATGTATGCCAGGTTGCCAGTTACATTAATTTCACACAGAGTTTATAGAGACACAAAAGACCACACTAACACAGCGTAACATGAAGGGAAGAGGGGAGTTTAAGGGAGCTCATCTAACTGGACGGTACTGAAAGGATAAGATTGTACTACAGAAACTGAAGCCCTGTGAGACTCACAGTGCCATCCAAAACGTGGCCCAAAGGTGTACCCTCCAGGAACAGGTGCACACAGGTCACCTGAGTGAAGGTGAAAAATCACCTTCCTCTAGAAACTCCCTAAAATATACTCTCTGAAATATACATAATTCATTACACTGACACATTGGAGTTTATGAATAATTTTTAATAAATCTACACAATGTTCATTGGTTAAGCAGACAGGGGAACACTAAAGTACATTAGGATTGGCACTAGCCGTTAAAACCAGGACTTGAGTTCCTTTGTAAAGGGATACATACAGATCTGAGCACCTCTGAACAGCAACTGACAGAGACTTGGTAAAAACACAGCAAAAGAGCACAACACCCAAAGCTTGACCAACTCACAGAGGGGATTCGAACAGAGGTGAAAGCTTTATGTTGCATCTGGACTCAATTGGAAATGAAAGGGTTTTAATGGTTTAGAGAAGAGTATGTTATATATATTAATTAGAGTTTATACATGGACAAGAACTGAAAGATACACTGATGAAGATCAGATACTATTGCTAATAATGCTTGCTTAACACAGGGTTTAGGGGTTAATTTGGACTTTGTCCAGCAAATCCTGGTTAAAACTCACCATCCAATCAAAATATTTGTCTTTATCTCAGTGGTTCCCAAATTCCTCCTCCACTTTCTCCACTACATTTTTCATATTATTCCACAACTGGTTCAACTCATCAGCTAATTATCAATTAGCTGTTTCAGGGAAACAGTGAAATTTCTGTAATGTGTAAGGAGTGTGCAGAACTGGATAGAGAACCTTTGTTTATTTTACCCAAAAAATAAATACACCAAAACCATTACACAAGCATTTCCCTCCCAAATGAGATGTCTGCCAAAGCCTGTAAGCAGGTCATCTATAACAGCTGAAGCACAGCTCTCTCAGACACAGCTGTTTGCTGGGTCCAGTGCTGGGTTTATAAAGCTTTCACCTTTATCTAAAGGTTGGGTCTTTGCAGGTAATGGGTCACCTTTAGCCTCAGTCTGAGCCTGTGGAGGACCCCTGTATGAAGGGGCCCGGGGCCCCTGAGCCCACTGGAATGGGCCCACGCAGCCCTACTGCTCTTCTGGTGCCAGTGTTCTCGCTCTGCAAGGCAAAGTCAATGAGATGGGCAGCCAAATGAAGACAACAAACTAAAGCAAAAAAAGGGAATATAAAAAAGAAGCAAATGCTATTCAAACATAATCCAAACATAATCCCAACGTAATCCCACCGTAATCCCAACATAATCCCAATGTAATCCCAACGTAATACAAATGACCAATGACCCATGCTCACACCAGTCATGCTCAAGTAGTTTTTGTTTATTAGCTGTCTGACTGATAAATGAAAGAACACACATGATGTCATAACTTCAGCTTCTGCACTGATCACCACATAAAGCAACAATCTTAAGCAAGTGTATTGGTTATTACAAGCCAAAGAAAACATAAATTAACTTCTAAACCACTTCTGCAAAACACTCATGTAAGAAAATGACCTGAAAACCAAGAACATGAGCTTATAGGTGGAATGGCAAGAGCCGAGACCCAATGAAACGAACTGTGACACAGTTGGATCGGTGGGGAAAGGAAGGCTCCGCCCCTCACAGACGCATGCAGGCATGTCTGCCGCGGCCTCTTTGTTGAAGCCCCTCTGAGCAGCGCAGTGTCAAGAGCACAGAACAGAACAGCAGGGCACACAAGGGCACAGATGGGACACAAAACGGAAATAATCATGGCAGAGAGACGGCTGACGTCGAGACCACACTCACCGTCTGCCGCGTGTCACACCTCTACAGCACTACCTCACACATTCCCATGGTTACAGGGGTGAGTGGGACAGGGTGGGTAGCACTGGTTATCCAGCTTGGGAAATGCAGTTAAACCAAGTGTTGGAAGAGTATGTGCAGGACAAGACCCCTCAGCTCCTGCTGAAGCTAAAGCAGGTGGTTGATGGGGCGACTACAGGGGGATTTTACGCTGCCTAATAGTCTACAGTTTTTTCATAGGCTGTAACTGTGTTTTGTAGCTGTGTTTGGTTTTATTATATTATCCCTCCCTTATTTGTTAAATATGAGTCACTCATACTAAAAAGAGCATTGGTGAAGGAAACCTAATTAAACTGATATAAAAATGAATATGTTGCTAGAAAGACAAATGTGTAGTTAATTTAGAGTTTTGTATCTATAACAAGGAATGTTACCCAAGAGGAACTAGACCTTCTCTGAATGCTTAGCTTGAAAACAACTACTGTGTTACATAACTGACTTGGTCGTGTCTGCCTGTAAGGAGGCTTCACTGTAACTGACTTGGTAGTGTCTGCCTGTAAGGAGGCTTCACTGTAACTGACTTGGTAGTGTCTGCCTGTAAAGCAGCTTCACTGTAACTGAGATCTGACAGCCCAACCATCCAAGCTGCTTGTCACAGTCTACATCTGGAAAAGATTGTTGAGAGGGATGTTTTCTGCTGGAAGGCAGTTAGTTTAGGAACAACAACACACATTCACGCTAAACACACACCCACACCCACACGTCCTTTCATGATATGGGCTACACACCATGAGAGAAGCACACAGGCACCATGACACACCCATACAACATTGTCCCTTACTGTGAAGTCAGCCTCTAAGAGCATTACAAACAGCAGCTAAATTCGGTTTTATGAAAACATCTCGATCACAAAGTGATTCCAAAACCCAAAGCCTCTTTCTTCAACTGTATACATGACAATGATTTGTGAACAGTAAAACAGAAAAAACCCATAAAACAAAGTATACTCTCAAGTAAACAAAGTATACTCTCAAGTAAACTATTCATGCGTTTTAATCTTGGGAAGTGGCATAGAAATGCGTTACACTTGGAGGATCTCTCACAGTAAGGGCCAAGAACAAGTTCAGTCCTGACATAGAAGTATTATTCACTGTAGATATATTCACAATAGACAATACATCCACACAAATACACATATTGTTTTCAAAACAAGAGCCTTAAAAGACTGAGTGCTTGAATATCATATCAATGATCTCCGTCACTGACGCGTTTTACTCTGGCTTGTGCTGGGGGGGGGGTTCTGTATTCTAACACACATGCCGTTTCAAATTCTTTTTTTGTAAATGTACAGGCATAAGCAATTCTTTGCTAGTTATGGAGAATATTCTGAGTGCTTTAGCAGAGAATTACACAAAATATTCAAGCTCCTCAGGAGACGGAAGAAAAACATATTCATGGTTATGCATGAGGTGATACCGTCTAAGGCTAAAGCACATGGGTGATACCGTCGAAGGCTAAAACACATGGGTGATACCGTCGAAGGCTAAAACACATGGGTGATACCGTCGAAGGTTAAAACACATGGGTGATACCGTCGAAGGTTAAAACACATGGGTGATACCGTCGAAGGTTAAAGTATATGCTTCCTAAATACTCTTGATAAAATGACTGATCACCTCTCATCTATGTCACCTCTGCATACCATCACTATTCTGCTTAATAATCAAGTAGCTCCTTTCATATGATTATTGCCCAACACAGTCACACCCTGCTGGCTTTGCTGAAGAGGTGTGTTGGTACCACTCACTCAGCAGACACTTGTGAGGAAACGTCTGAACATCGTGTGACCTCTGAACTAACTGAGCAGATTTAAAATCTGGATGTTTACACATCCGCCATTGATGGAATTTCTAACAATATTCAAAGAGAATATAGTCCTTGATCTATGTAGTATTAAAAATTTATTTAAAATAAATATTAAATATTAGAAAACTATAAATGTTTCAAAGGCCAATTCATAATTGGAGAATTCCTTCAGACTAAATTCTTTCATTGCTACTATGACATCACCTTAAGCACATATTACCATCAAAACTAGATAACACTAAATAATCAATATAAAACATAAACTTAACATTCCCACAGTCTCTGCTAGGAATCCACTAAGTTATCTGTCCAACTTTAATCATATTTGGCCACAGGGGTCACTGCTCTGATTAGCAAGGTGTGTATGTGTGAGGCAAATCACACGATATCTCACCACCACCCACTGACATCCACCGAACGAAGAGGCAAGACTTACGTCCACAATGAAAAAGTCCAGCCAGCACCAGGCGTTGGTGAAGTACTTCACAAAGCCATACGCCACCCACTTCAGAAGCATCTCCAGGATGAAGATGTACGTGAACACCCTGTCGGCATACTCCAGAATGATGCGAATAGTCTTCCTCTGTTCAATGTACACGTCTTCGAAAGCCTGCAGAGAGATGCTGGCAGTGAGTTACAGCTATTATGGGAGTGAACGGCTCAGTTTAACATGACTGGGAGAAATAAGAATTTAAAATGCAAACATTTGTTATTGTATAAGTAAAAGTGGTTGTGGTTGTAAAGCAAGAATAATTTGCTCTGGAGTGAAGTAAGATTACTGAGTAACGCATGGCTTCATTATGTTCCCATTTTGGCTACATTAGTGGTGCAAAGGTGAAGAGCCTTGCCAACAACAGAAGTGGCTCCCCCTGTTTGATGAATGGTACAGTCCATTAATTACATAACAGCAGTCTGTTTCTGTCTCCTGGCCTTTTGCAAGGAGTGAGTGAGTTGTACTACCTGCACAGCTGCACGGTTTCACTCCAGTATGGGATCATCACTCAGGATGCTAAATTTCAGGTAGTTTGTAAATAATTAAAGATTTGAGCTGTGAAAGCTGCATCTGCAAGGATGTGTGCATATCTGTGGGTGTGGGCGTGTGTATGTTTGTAAGTGTGTGTGTGTGTGTGTGCTCACCAAGGCTCCACTGCTAAGCAGAATCATGAAGATGATGAGGGTTTCAAACCAGTTGTGTTCCACAATGAGATAACAGGTTTTACGGAGGTACCACCAGTGCTTGCCCCAGCCCTCAGTGATGGACACCTCACAGCACTTGTAACGTGCCACACAAGCTGTGAAACACAAGTCTTTCTTCAACCACCCAATCAACACCACAAACGCCAGACTCACCTGCTATTTAATGCATGCCATAAAGAAGCCAAACACACATCCATAAATACTCTGATTACTTCATTAGCAAGAAAGCAAGACTCAGACTCTCAAAGCGGTAAATAAGTATATCACATGGATTCATAGACTGGTTCATCTATGTGAGCTTATATCTATGAATATAGTTTGATTTGCTGGTCAGTACCTTCAGTCCAGCAGGGCTCTGGGTCCACATACTCCTCCACAGCCTCCACCACCACCGCCTCCTCCACCTCTGGTTTAATATCTATAGTGCTGCCTTCAGATGAGCTACTGTCATCCAGCTAACAGAGAGCAACATGGTAAGGTCACATGATATTACCTTATATACATGACATTACCTCCCAGGAAAAGCATAAATCTATTACGTATGATTGATCGCTGATTGATCGATTGCTGTACACCAGGCAGGAGTTGGGAGGCCTCCAGCAATAAACAACTGCTTGGGCTCGTTCTCTTAAATGATATTCAACCAATTGGGAACAAATACAAAATTAACTAAATTAATTCAGTTGTTGGTCTATAATTCAAATGTACTTTTACTCTGAACATAGCAAAACATCTCATATTTACCCTTTTTTCTTTTAGTGCAAATAAACACAGTCCGTTTCACCCAGTAGCATCCAGGCTCTCTTCACTCATTTCTGTCGTTAATGTTGTTTTGTTCTTTATTGTTTAAGGTTTCCTTGTGAAATTCAGTTTGTGTTTTTTTATCTACTGAATTTATGCATGCTATATTTTGTAAGATATTTAAGTTTTAGTAAAAGCTACTGATACATGGTATGTTTGGGTCAGTAATATTTTAAATGGCCAGTTTATGTAATTCTTATTGAATATGTTGAATAACCATTTTATGCTGTTTCAGAACATTTTAATCACAATTTTAACATTTGTCTAAGTCTGAACCAATTTAAATTTCAATTCACAAAACCTAAAGTGTTATTTACATCTTAATATTAACATGCTCCTCAGTTATACCACATCTGAGTACTTCTACACCCTCACACACACACACTTCTACACCCTCACACACACACACACACACTCACCCCATCTTTACTGCCCTCGGCCTCAGATTCACTGCTGAAGTCCTCAGTGTTCAGATTCTCAAAGTCGGACTCCCCAGCAGCGATGGGGACACACACCGTCAGGTTGGGGTTGTGGATGAAGGACATGTGGTCCTCATCAATCATGTACTTCCCCACGCTGCTGCCAATCCCACTGGTCGTGCCGTTTCCGTTCTTCTGGTAGTCCAGGTCACGGTTGATGTCCACACCCGTGTGGTTGGCGATGCAGTTCAGCGTCCTGTCGTACCGCTCGTCCAGGGGCTTGGCCTCATCCGTCACCTTCCTCCTGAGGATGAGACCCACCAGCTGACGCACTTTGGCCTTGATCCAGGCGATGCCGTTCTTGATGCGGTTCACGGCGATCTGCAGATTGTTCATCTCTCCGTCGTCATCGGTGGCCGCCAGATTGTCTGCGCTGAAGGAGCTCAGCAGCAAAGCAAGGAAGAGATTCAGCACCTGAGGAGCAGGATGATGCTGTGAGACCCTGCCAGGCACCAACCCCAGCATGCCACCCTTCTCAAACATGTGCTGTATCAACACACTCAATGGGAGTATGTGAGACAGTGATAACCTTTCAGATAACTATCCACCCTTTTTGGATTGTACTAACCAGATGTGGCGCTTACTTTATAAAGGACATAACATGGCTGTTTTTCAGGTTATTTTTCAGACCTAGCCCTTACCACCAGGTTCCCGATCACCATGACCATCATAAAGACGATGAGGCACATGGCCTGGCCGGCCACCTCCATGCAGTCCCACATGGTCTCGATCCACTCGCCACACAGCACGCGGAACACGATCAGGAAGGAGTGGAAGAAGTCGTTCATGTGCCAGCGTGGAAGCTCGCAGTCCTTCGCGATCTTGCACACGCAGTCCTTGTAGCTCTTCCCGAACAGCTGCATGCCCACCACGGCGAAGATGAAGACGATGATGGCCAGCACCAGCGTCAGGTTGCCCAGGGCGCCCACAGAATTGCCAATAATCTTGATCAGCATGTTCAGAGTGGGCCATGACTTGGCCAGTTTAAAAACCCTTAGCTGAGGAGAGAGATGGAGAACACGAAGAAGAAACAACTTAAACATTTAAGCTTAAGAACAACTTAAATATAGCAGATCTGAAACACATCATACATCATTCTATAATATTTATACAGATCAAAAAGAAAGGAGAACATAGCAGATACATATTCTGTAGAAGCTTTTGTCAGGACCCCATTATCCACAATATTTAGAACCAAAGCTTCATATGAAAATGTATTAGAACTAACTGGGCACTGGCTCTTACAGCTGTAAAATGGTTTGAGAATAGTGTTTACCAAACGGAATGATCTCAGCACTGACAGGCCTTCCACGTTAGCCAGTCCGAGCTCCATCAAGCTCAGGCTCACGATGAAGCCGTCAAAGATGTTCCAGCCCTCCTGGAAGTAGTAATACGGGTCCATAGCAACCAGCTTGGCAACCATTTCGGCAGTGAAGATTCCTGTAAACACCTATAAAAGAAACAACAGTTTTAGAACTATGTTGTAATGACAATGTGTGACTGGTGCACTGGTTAACTGGTGCATTAAAGATAAACCCACACATTAAACCCAGCATGATGATTATGGTGCTGGTTTGTGGTGCCAAAGGGTTTCACTAATATCAGTAATATCAGACACAGATTTATATGGAGATAAACCAGTTAAACCATTTACTATGTAACAAGAGATAAGCCATCTTCCTGGGTCCAGCCTGGTCGCCCGCATCGCAAACCTCCCAGCAGCCACCCGAGTGCAGCAGCAACTGTTTTAGCTAAAGGTTCAGCTAAAAGTTCAGCTAAGGTTCAGCTAAAGGTTCATGGACGACGTTCATGGAGCCTGTTCCAACCATCCCCAGGGTGGTGAATGTAGAAACTCTGTTGTCCCTCCACCTCAGTCCAATAAGTCTTATAGACATGGAACAGGAAATGCAAACTGAAAGGCTGTGAGATTGTTCACTTTAGTACTTATTTTAGTAACTCATACATCAGCATGACCTGCTCACCAAGAACCAGTCCACTCCTTATTAGCTTCCTTCACAGTCCACATTACTGTCCGTAAAAGGTTCCGAGTGCAACTATATTAAATATCCTGTATATTGTAAGAATTTTACTCTTCTCCCATTTCAACTAAACTCATAAAATGAACATTAGCGCCACTGTCCAACAACTATTAGACCCATGGGGATCATTCTAAAAATATACATAAATATAAATATATACATACATATATATGCTGCACAACATTACAAACGATGGATATTCAACTCAAATTTGACTCAAAAATGTTGACACAGAACACCTGCATATTATATA
>JAOYMR010000022.1:1547928-1558743 GCA_025802075.1 Tenebrosternarchus preto
AGGACCTCTGAAGGTGTCCTGTTATTATTGTGTTATTATTGTGTTAGAGGTCAGCAGGACCTCTGAAGGTGTCCTGTTATTATTGTGTTATTATTGTGTTAGAGGTCAGCAGGACCTCTGAAGGTGTCCTGTGGTTCCTCAGAAACAGGAGCAGTAGGACTGCAACCAACCATTATGATACTACAATAATACATCCATTATTGAAACAACTAATCAAATATTTGGATTGTGGGTTTGGATTGTGCAGTGGATCTTATTTAGTCATCAGCTTTTAAAGGATGTGCAATAAAGATGGATACTTCATTTAAATATAGTCTCTGTATAGAGACTGGTGCAAAAGATAAAAAACTCCAATATCAACATCAAAATTTAAAAATAATTGCAGGTAAAGTAGCAGCAATGAAATATACCAACCCTAGCAGTCGTCCCTTAATACAATCCATCCACCTAAATAAAAAAAACAAACAAGAGGGCACGAGGGCAAGAAAGCGAGGGGTGAGAGCAGAACAGTGCATTCTGGGTAACTGGCACAGAGTAAAAAGAATGATTTTGTTGATCCTATGATGCCGAAAGGCAAGTTCGGACATAATCAAACTCGTACGTGATCTGAATTCATTCAAATGCAGAAATACTTTGTTCACATCGAATTGTGGATCTTTTTGCCATGTAGAAACTTGTGCACAGAGCAGCAACACGCTATGAACATCACCATGACAACAATGCAACATTATAAATTTAGGGCACTACTTTATAAGTCAAAGGAAAAAATCCTTTGAAACTGAGAATGTTTTGAAGTAAACTATGTGCCAAACGGAACTCACACCACTACCATGGTGTTAGCAGACTTTTCTTACTGTTCCCACAGGAATACTGTAGTGCATCCCCATTCCCCGAATAGTTTTTGTTTCCCCAGTATTCGCAGACTAAATGACCGCTATCCTCATTCTCATACAGTATGTTCACAGTATGAACACAGCTATCTTTAATCTTAATATTAGCTAGCTAGCTAATTTAGCGAGATGCTGGAGAAAAATTGTGCCTCATCTTCAGATGTTCCTTCATGAAGAAGGTGCTCCTAAGCCAAGCAAAGCTTTGAGAGTGGCAGTTCACAACCAACCATGCCTGCGTTGCCAAGTAAAGAGGGAGGTTGTAGGTCGTCGAGGAGCTGTCATCACGCTATTGTTCACGTCACTCAAGTAAGTGGTTCACGTCAAGTCCAGAACATGAAAAATGTTAGACCATTCTGAAGAACAAAAAACAGGCAACACCAGCGTTTAAGGCACTTGACTAGTAATCAGAAGATTGCTGGTTCAAGCCCCACCTCTGGCAAAGTTACCACTGATGGGCTCCTAACTCTTAACTGACCAAGATGTATCCAGTCACAATTGTAAGTTGCTTGGGATAAAGCATCAGCCAAGTACTGTAAATGTAATCCAAAATCATTGCTTTGGCAACGCATATGGCCATCAGTTATTTATTGTATCCCTAGTTAAGAGCAGATCCTTTAAGCCTGAGTGGAGCCTCAATGGATCAGACTTGTTATTCCAAGCACATTTTCACAGACTGATATCTGCTGCAGTCAACACCTGAAACAAGTATGTGCTACAATCCCATACACAGCAACACCCGAGCAGACCTGCCCTGTACTGAGAACACCCGAGCAGACCTGTCCTGTACTGAGAACACCCGAGCAGACCTGCCCTGTACTGAGAACACCCGAGCAGACCTGTCCTGTACTGTGAACACCCCAACAGACCTGCCGTTTTTGCAATTACCTTACCCAGCCATCACAATGAGGTCCATGTCAGAGTCGCTCAAACCCTTATACCTGTCCATTCTGCTTTGAACACAAGAACTGCCTGTTCACCTGCCCAATACATCCCACTGTAACAACATGTGCTGCTGAAACAAGACAAAAACATTCACTTCACCTGCCAGTGGTTTTATTATGGTTTTTTTATTTAAAATCTCAGACAGGCAGTTCTGCATGTAACTGCATCCACTGTACCACTGTGATGATTTATGATTTGCAGATCTTCTCTCACCCAGATAGGCAGCCTTCTTCTGTAAGGTGGTGACAGGACAGTCCTTATGGGCCAGTAGCAGCTGTTTCAGATGAGCAACCTCGTTTCGTAAGAGAGACACCTCATTCTGAAACACACACACACACACACACACACACACACACACACACACGCGCCCACAGAGTAGAGGATGAGTGACTCAAATGCCTCTAACAGAGACACGATTACCGACACACACAGCTCATCTGACAGCTTTGCTCATCAAAGCAGTGGTAAAACTAAGACTCGAGCTGTCAGGACCGGCCCTGTATTACATCTGAATGGCAGTTTTTGAAGATGGGCAGGGGGGTGAGTGGCGAAGCGTTCTTGGCACGCTCACCGTCAGCGAGACGTTCATGGAGGTCAGCTCCTCGGCCTTCTTCTCCAGTGAGCTGACCCACAGCTTCCTCTTCTGCCTGCAGCGGGACGCCGCCGCCCGGTTGCGCTCCAGGAAACGCTGCCTCCTCTCGTCCGGGTCGTCGTCTGCCGTGCGCCGCCGTCTGCCACCCGTGGGTTGTGCGGGGGACACCTGGACACAGCGTGAGGCGTGACTAAACCCCCCCAGAGACGGATCAGAGCTCTACAGCTGAACCACATGGTAACACCCCTGTGGAGGGCTGGACTAAGCTCACTAATGCTACTGATCCACACCAGTTTGCATGAAAGAATTATGGGTGAACATTTTCTTGATGTATTTTTTGTGTATGTTTATCTAAGTGGCTGTAGAGTGACAGAGGGAGAGGTCATACTGAGTAGTTGTTCTGTATAATTTCTAGAGTGTGTGTGTGTGTGTGTGGACCTGTGGCTGTGCGGGGGATGGGGCGTCAGGCTGCTGCACCAGTAGTTGGCTCTGCTCCATTCTTTGTGGCACCATGGCGCTGGAGCCCATCGCCACGGCGACACAGCCCTGGGTACTCTGCTGAGATAACGCTGCCTTCAGCCGCTGGGAGGGAAGAGCACCATTAGAATACCATTAGAACACCCACACAGAGGCAGAAAAAGCACAGAGCACTTCAGATCTACATGTGTGTGCAGGTTCTCCACAGCGAGGGGGCACAGTTATGCCCACGTGATTCGTTTGTAAATTTGTTTGCTCCGCACACTGTTTCACTCAGAGTCTGTGGTTGTTGCAAGTGCGTGCGAGGCTCAGCTCCCTCACCATCTTGGCTTCGGAGTGGGGGTTGTAACCAGACGGCGAGGAGGAGCCGCTGCTGCTGCCCCCTAGTGGAGGACCTGGGATTCCTGGAATGTTGGGCACCATACACATGGGTCTGGCCAGCTGGGAAATGAACCACGGGAAGGACCATGAACACATAAGCAAGACGCGAGGTCCTACCAGCACGGCTAAGTGTCCTTGTGTGTCCTGAAAGGCGCTTATAAATTAAATTCTATTATTATTATTATTACTAGGTATGGCGGGGTGCTTACCGATATTACAGAGGGCATCTGCACAGGCCCTGGGAGCACGGGGACCGTCTGGCCACTGGGGAGCATCATCATTGGGTACGGGCCTGTGGGGGACCTTCAGACAGAGTAGAGAGGAAGGACAGCGGCTTCACACACTCGGAGTTCACGGCCAGTCTGCCTGCATTGGCCTGTGTGATCTAATGATACAACAATGAACATCCTCTCCTGGCCAGACCCCCATAAAAGTGCTGAGTCATCGAGGACACAGGCACCTCGGTCTGAGTCAGTGGCAACACCTTGGTGATGTGTACAAAAAGGAATATATACGCAGAGGCAAACCTGAGGTAGGCCAGACTGGTCTGAAGGCAGAGGTCCATAAATCACTCTTATGAATGAAATTCCTCTGACATGCTTCCCAACAAAGCAATAAAAAACCGAGACACAGCACCGGTACAACGAGTGATACGGACCTGAGTCAGAGTTGCCCAGCAACCCAAGACTCTGATGATTAAAACCTCGGAGGAAGGCTGGCGATGTGGAGGCGGAGCCTCTGGAGCCTTACCCGAGCATGCGGTTGGAGGGCGGGGCTTGTGTGATGACCGAGGTGGGAGAAGGCATGGTGTGCTGAAGCGGGTCATAGCCCAGGTGCAGGGGGAGGGAACCTGGCCGTACGATGGTGTGGGTGGGAGCGGAACTCGCTGGTGGCTTCGAGGGGGAATCCTGTGGAGGAAAACAAGGGACTGGTTTGAACAGTATAGGGTTAAACAATAGATCACTGGCTAATCTTTATCACAGCACTGTCCTTGGACATTACGGATGAACGAAGAGTTCGTCAAACATGCTGCCGGCCACCCTTTAATAGAGTCATTTAAAGAGTTCATAGGGACGTTTTAACCTATTACAAGAAACTCCACAGGCAACCCTAACAGATTCCCTAAACCCTGTGCTCATCACACCAGGTCCAGTAGATCAATTTGGAAATAGTTAGTTAGTTTTTTTTTTTTTTTTTTTTAGTTTTGTGGGTAATTTTTAATTTTTATTTATTACTTTTATCGTATTGTACAATGATTTTATTGTATTTAAATTATTTTGTTGTAAAGCCCTAAACCTCCACAATTCAACTTCCCTCCAGGGTTAATCAGCCTGAGAATAGCAGCGTGATGTTGATCAATCAACGATCAGAACTCTGTCAAAGGCAACACTTCATTCATAAAGACGAAGAACCACCAGGCATCCATTATGTCTTGGTCCATCAGGCCCTGAACTCCAGTGTTTCCAGCACCATTAACATAATTTAGAAGGTGATACACTGTTATCGCAAGCTTATATCATCACTCAGGAGCAGTTCTGTGACCTCATGGCTTATGTCTCAGACCTGAACAAAGCACCTGCTGAAAATATCAAGTGTATGTGCCTCACCACAGAAAGACAGGAAGCCTCTGTGCAGTACCTTTGCCCGGGCTGGCCCCTTACTGCTGTCTGATCTGCTGGAAATGGAGTCTGGACTGGCAGGAGGGGAGGAGTCCACATCCACAGGCTCCTCCTCCTTCACTCGCACCACATCTGAGGGTGTCGTCTGCAGACTCATGTCCAGAGCTGAAGAACCTGGGGCTGGTAGCTACAGCAACAAGGGGCACCAGAAAGAGAAGAGAAGAGAGAGAGAGCGAGCGAGCAAAGGAGGAGAGGTGAGACAGGGTGAGACATGGCAGCAGATAGCACTGCATGCTTCATAAATCCCCCATTCTGGCTGCAGAGTAGCTGGTATTTGGAGGTGCATGAGCGAGTGCAGGCCTCCAGCCAGTCCCACCGCTCACAGGGTTCCTGGCTCTCCTGTCATCATCTTCCTGGGCCTTGCGGAACTCCTGCTCAAAGGGCATGGCGAGCTCGTTGAACAGACCAACTTCTTCACAGTTCTTCAGGAAACGGGTGGGAGTCGGCGTCTGGTCTGGAAAGGAGGGGGAAAACCAGGAATCGTGTTGTTTAGAGAACTGTAAACTCCCAGCGGCTCGGCGCAAACGACCGTGTGAGTTGCGCAATGACGCTCGGTCAGGCATGTTGTGCAATAATGGCCAGACTCCTCACTGATGTACACCACCCAAAGACTCCTCACTGATGTACACCACCCAAAGACTCCTCACTGATGTACACCACCCAAAGACTCCTCACTGATGTACACCACCCAAAGACTCCTCCCAACAATGAACATTATTGATACTAGTCATTCAGAGCTCAGTGACAGGACACAAGCCTAATATATTTATATATTGGCAGCATAAAGATTGTTTTCTCCCTCCTTCCTTAATAAAGCTAAACGTTTAATTTTCTCATCATCAATGAAATATTTTCAGACACACACTGAAATGACTCGAGTATTTAACTTTGTACACATCTTTAAATGTTCTCAGTGTAAATGACTTTAAATCACATCTTTAAATAAAAACTTCAGTGTAACTTCAACATGAAAACAGCTGATATCAAGAAACAGTTACCTGCAATGATGACAGAGTCAGTGCGTGCAGGTCCAAACTTCAGAGTCATCTCATGTTTATGCTTGTGGACAGCGAGGTGGTCCTCGTTGGTAAACCTCTGCAAGGGACAGAGGAGATGTCAACAGACCAGGTGGGGGGGGGGGTGTAAAAGTGATTAATCCAAAAACAGGGAAGTGTAATGGGAAGATCTGTCTAGGTAAAGGGTCATGTGACAGGAACAAACTCCTGCTCTGCTCGAGCGATCGGCTTTCGCTGAAGTCACGCCATGCTGAAGGTCTGCTGGAAATGAAACACGTGCAGAGTGCGTCAAGGCACACTACCCAACAAAGCCTGCTGAACGTAAGGAGAACCTCCCTGTTTCGCTCCTCCGGGCTCAGCTTACAGGCCCAGGGGGCTGTGTGCGTTCACTGCAAGTGAACCGGCGAGGTTCCTTTAGGTTTTCCTTTAGAAGACCGGTTAGATGATTACATGGCTCTTGCTTTTCTTTGGAGTAGTTGCACGGTGTGTGTGTGTGTGTATATATATGTGTGTGTGTTTCTAATGCAAGCGGTTTTGTGGATCTGCAGATAATGAAGATAATGAACGTGTAGCCTGTCGATGGAGCCAAGCATGCTTCTGAAGCCCAGCCATGTTAAGTACGGCTCTTAAACACACACAGCACACTGACTGCCTGCAGGTGGACACCACTTCACTCTATCAAATTTGCATTCCAGGATGCAAATGGCATCGTTACACAGTATTATTACTGCAGCACAGAGCAGATTTCAGCATGACAGCAGGTGGCAACCCAAGCATGAAAAATGCCAGCATGGTTCTGCACATGAAAGCTTCGATGTTCATCCTTTTAAGACACCGATCACATTCCCAGCAGGCTCACTTCAGAATATTGGATTCACCGCACTTTATACAGGTATTTCTGTACATCAGTCATCGTGTAACTGCTCTAAAACAGCAAGCCTCAATCAAACCTGCACCCTACACCCACAACACACTTTTATCATGTCTTGTTTTACCTGCCACTTCAGATCATAAAGGATACAACATTAAGCTACTGAATCAGGTGCACTGGACAGGAAAAACACCAAACCAAGAGTGTCCAACATGCTCCAGAAAGGGCCTGGGGGTTTGTCTTTCAATCAAGCAGCTTATCCTAATTCCACCGATTTAATCAATCAGGTGTGCTCCTACTCGGTTTCTACAATTTCTACAGCCACACAGGTCCTTTGTGTTTAAGCCTGGGCATCCCTCCGGTACCAGGCACGACCACGCGGTACATGCTGGGAGAAGCAACCCTGGAGCTGCAGAGAGTGGTGTTCTTCACCGATGCCATCCAGATGGAGCACCTAGCATTTCTAGCCTAGGCTTCTCCTGTCCGTCCTCCTCTCTACCTGAAACCACCCCGTTTTTATTCTCTCTGTCCTTCTCTGTGTGGGTTTCACGCCTGGCGGTGTTTCAGGAGGACCTGTGGGAGGACTCGTCGAGCTCTAGCCTCTGCAGTCGTCTTCAGACTATTTCTGGCACCGTGTCACAGTTACAGTCCAGACGTGCGAGAACGAAGTGGAAACACAGTCGAGCGTCAGGGGCTTTATTTTTAGACATACCAGCACCGCCGATACAACAACTGCACAGCTCACAGCACCTTCCCCGCTGCCAAGGTTACGGTACAGGGTGCCACACACGCTTCACCGCGAGGGGCACAGTGCCAAGCCTGAGGAATATTCCCCAAGGCACAACACCAAACACTCAGACCACCTCCCATACACACTACATATAACTACCAAGGAGTTTGCCAGTTTCCAAGAAAGGGTAACATGACTTTTGGAAACCAGAACAAACGAGTTATTCTGGATGGTATAAATGTGGGTAAAAGGGTGGTACTCCATCACCATTACTACACAGCCACGTTTACTACACATTACTACGTACTACGTTTGATTAATCAGCCTCAAATCCGTTTCCACGAGATTAGTCAGTATAAAGCATAATATTATATTAGTCAGTATCAGTCATGATCACTCACTCATCAGCTGTACTGACTAGTGTTACTATGACAACCACAAAAAAGCAAAAATCTCATAACTGAGATATTGGTAATTTTGTATTGATTCATTTTCCCGACAAGGAGAACGGAATAAGGAAAACAACATTTAGACAGTTATACAGTTAATGAGGGTACAGAGAGTAAAAACAGGCAAGTAAACACCAGACAATCAGCACCAGGTGTTACCAGACAATCGTACTGCATGGTAAGGACACATAACCATATCATGCATCTATATCTGAAATACACGTCATACATGAAGTGGCGTTATAAGGATCTTCCAGCACAGGTCCGGGGTGAACAACCGTGACGATTCTAACATGTATATCAGAGGACGGCTATTTCAACAAACAGTCCAGTGGTGTGAGAAGGTGTTTCACTGGGACATGCCTGAGCAAAAAAACACCTCAAATCCCTGAGGAAGAACATGATGCAACACAAACACAGGCCTGATACTAAAGAAAAGAGCAACTGCACTACCAGCACCTCTGCCAACTGCCACAGACCTGATCTACTGCTTCTCAGCACCTGGGCAGGTCTGTACACCAGGTCTGTACACCAGACGGCCATCACAGCTCATCTTAGAATGGCAACAAACGCCTTTAGAACAGCTACTGCAGAAACAATACTAGGGAATGTCCATGTCTGAGATGGGAATAGTTCTGGGCAACTTAAAACTTCCGTGCTTCTGAGAAAGAAAACACTTCAAACTACTGACTTTAATTATTCATGGAAGCTCGTGTTGTTCCTATGAATTGTCATGCTTGCACTAACGATTAACCAGACACAAACACAGACCCACAGATCGACACACACACACACACACACACACCACCACCAGTCTTGCGAGCTGTGAGCGGGGCAGTTTAACTCCCCTCTCTGCTTTCACAATATCATTTTCTAATTTTCGAGTATTCTAAACAGAACCCTGACGTGACCTGTGCAGACACGGCCAGCCTCTTAGTCACTTCCTCTTTCAGCTCTACTCATGGCGCCAGAACCCTTGTGAGGCAGGTTTTTTTTCTTCCTCAAATCATTTTCCTCTTCCCTAGCAAAGCTGCTGCCGTGTGTGTGTGTGTGTATATGTGTGTGTGTGTGTGTGTGTGTGTGTGTGTGTGTGTGAAACAGAACGCCCAGTGGTTACTGAAGTGGCAGGGCGAGTGCTGGATGGGAAGAGCCCTGGCAGCCTGCAGCGGGACTGCAGCGGGACTGGCGTGCGTGTGCACACAGGTGGCACAGAAGTACGGGAGCCGTGCTGCATGTGGTTAACGCAGCGTCATGCAGCAGCAGGGCCCTGGCACTGCCAACACCTGGCACTGCCAACACTGAGCAAAAAGCTCCAAGTGAGACCCAGACAAGAATGTCCTGAGGACAAGACACATAACGACGATGCACGCGCATACACACACACACACACGCACACACACACAGAGTGAGAGAGAGAAACAGACAAACACACACACGACGAACAGACACAGACGAACACCTGAAACTTAAGAGGGGTGGAGATGGAAAGCAGACTTACCTGCCCACAGCCAGGAGCTCCACAAACAAAAGGTTTGTCGTCCCCCATTTTTGCAAACAGCTTGCACTGAAACTGCGGAAGAGGAGAAGAGGAGGACATTGTTGAGGATGTTGTGGCTCTCGGAGCCTCAGAAAACCTCTGCTGACACTCTGGTCGTTTCCAGTAAAACATGGAGAGCTCTCTGGTAGCCTTAACCAGCCCAGGAAGGGTGTTTAAAAATATCACACACAGAGAAGACAACACACGCACACGGACGCACACACATACACAGCAAGTAGAAGTTTCCCTAGTGATACTTCCTTCACACTGGGGGCATCTGACTGGCCAATGAGAAACAGTTTATAGACGAGATGATAGCTAGGATTTGAACAAAGCAAGCCATCCCTCTTTCTGTGTGTGTGTGTGTGTGTGTACACATGTGTCTCTCCACCCCTCCATCTTTGGTCCCACCTCTGTTTCTCATTGTGTCCCAACCTCCCTCAATAAATCCTGTTTTACAAAACATACATGAGCTCTACATAAACTCCAGTTACATCACAGAAATAAAGAGTTTACCAACCCAAAGTTGCTCAGAGAAGATGTTTCACATGGACTAGCAGCGTTAGACCTGGAGCCTGTGCCCGGTGTGCCAAGCTACACGGACACCCCACACCTCCCCGGTCTCCCCGGTCTCCCCGGTCTCCTCGGTCTCCCCGGTCTCCTCGGTCTCCTCGGTCTACTTAAACTAACTCAACCCCTCACATTGAGTTAACGACTCGCTCTCTCAAATGGTTCTGGGTTTGTTGAGATCTGAAGCCCCGGGCAGTGATCATAGGAGACAGTGTTATGGATTTGGTAAATGGAGAAAACAAAATTCAGCGCCAAAGTGAGACTGAACAGACTAATCAGGCCTTCAGTGATAAGTGAACTTGACAGGCAGCGAGGGCACTGTAATAAGAGCAAGTGACACAATGTAAGCTGGACAGCATAAGAATTCTAATCTTGGAGAGAGATTTCTGAAATGAGCCGTTGGGATCCAGGAGAATGACTTGCATGTGCGCACTCTGCCTGCTCCCAAAAACCCCTCCTCCCCTTTTAGTTGAGCGAAGCAACATGAGCTTCACAGCCACAGTTTCCACTCAGACCAAACAAGTTTCCAGGACTCTGAGTGAGGCAGTAGACACAGGCTCACAGGCCTACACACAAACAAACCTCACACACTCCATCTCTAGAGCACAGGCCTACACACAAACAAACCTCACACACTCCATCTCTAGAGCACAGGCCTACACACAAACAAACCTCACACAC
>JAOYMR010000022.1:1604197-1616300 GCA_025802075.1 Tenebrosternarchus preto
ACACAGTTACATAGTAACACAGTTACATAGTAACACAGTAGCAAATTCTTAGTTAACGAGAAAGATGACAGGCTGGTACAGAGCGAAACGCACGTAAACTGTGAATGTTGGGGTTATTTCTGAATTCTTCCCTAGTTAACCATTAGCATAGACACACAAAGGAATGTGAACTGGATTTGCATTACTCAAGGTCTGAAAATAACAATGATTTTGTTTAACTTTTTACTCTAAATGATGAGGGGAACCTGCACAATTCTAGGCATGTGGCGTTAATGTTGTGCTGATTGGTGTGTATATACAACGAAGAACTTTGTCAGGGACACCCATGAAGTAGTGAGTTGGATCTCCTTTTGCCTTCAGAACTGCAGCACATCTTCATGGCATAGACTCCACTAGGTGAGATCTGGGTCCATGCAGACAGGACAGCTTCTCACATTAGATGGGAGATACGGTGGTACATGAACAGATCGTTTGATCTCATCCTAGAGGTTGAATCCTGCTCTGGATTAAGCAGGGAACCGGGTTAAGATCTGGGAACTGAAAAGGCCAGAGAACCAACCCTACACAACCCTTGCAGCTTTTGCATTGTCCTGATTGGTGTGTATATACAACGAAGAACTTTGTCAGGGACACCCATGAAGTAGTGAGTTGGATCTCCTTTTGCCTTCAGAACTGCAGCACATCTTCATGGCATAGACTCCACTAGGTGAGATCTGGGTCCATGCAGACAGGACAGCTTCTCACATTAGATGGGAGATACGGTGGTACATGAACAGATCGTTTGATCTCATCCTAGAGGTTGAATCCTGCTCTGGATTAAGCAGGGAACCGGGTTAAGATCTGGGAACTGAAAAGGCCAGAGAACCAACCCTACACAACCCTTGCAGCTTTTGCATTGTCCTGATAAGTGTGCTCCTGCCATAATGTAAACCAGAATCAATTCGCTTGGCCACAATGCTTACGTAAGCCCCTACTCCACCCACCTCCACCCACGGTTATCAGAGGACCAGGGTGTTCCAAGAAAAAATTCCCCACACATTACTCCACCTCCACCAGAATGAACTGTTCACACTTTCCAGGAGGGGCTCATTGGTTCATGCTGCTTCTGCCCAACGCGGAGCTTCCCATCAGCATGGAGCAACAAACATCTGGATTCATTTATTTTTGTGTTTTCTTTGGCCCACTGGAGTCTTGCTCCTCCATATCTACGGTGCTTATCTGTTTCTCTTAGATTAGCAATGGCACTCGAACTGGTGGTCTGTTGATATAGACCATCCTTGCTAAGGATCGGCAAACCGTGTAGAGACCAGTTAGGTGGAGCACTAGTGTTCTACTCAGCTGAGCTTTGCTCAACTGCGCTGTCGGTTCATCAGAACGATTCCTGACATGCTCCTCTAACCATTTTATTGATGAGATGTTTAAGTTCACAGGATCCCTTTTCGCTGGATATCTTTCCTCAATCACATTACACAAGAGGAAATCCTGCAACTCCCACAAGGTGTTTTTTGAAATGCTGGCCCCGACTAGCCTAGCCTTTAAGGAGGCTTCACATTATTTCTTTAAACAATACTAGTATATTCACTACTATATTCAATATCTCTACTGTCTTACTAAAGAACACCAGTTTCTCAATAATAAATATATCTAACACTTTTAGCTTTACATTTATAAAGTTTAGCTTTACATTTCAGGTTAGCAGAGTTTTATTGTATTTTGTGATGTGATTTACATAGCATGTGTGACACACACATCTGTTTGTGTAACAACAGCACGTCCCAGTCAAACATCAAGAACATGCTAATACAGACTTACAGAGTAGATGGACGTTCCTCGTCCTGAGGGGCGGGCAGATACCCGGGGGGTCGTCCCCGCGGCCAGAACCTCCACCTTCACACCCTCACTCAACAAAATACTGCACAGGGCTGCCGGATCAGGTGAGAACACAACAGTGTTTTCTAGAACGCAAACAGAGATGATCCCGTTTCCATACTCTCAGTAACACTCAAAATCATTTAAGAGGGCAACATAGTTGAAATCAATATAGTCATTACATATATTAATTTGGAATACTGAAATGTTTAACTTCATAATAAATGTACTCTGTGTGTGTTCAGTGTTCTAAGTAATAATGACTGTCAGTGTCTTTATAACAAAGAAAAAGTGCTATATAACAAATTATTATTGTTATTATTATTATTATTATTATTATTATGTATCCAACTATTTTTAAAAAAATGAAATTTTGTTTTGTTTGTAGAATCTGAAAGCAGATGTAAGCCACACTAACCTGACAACGCCTCAGTTCCAGAACACAACTTCTTCACGGACACTCTCTGGGACTAAAACGTTAGTCAGCGGTCACTTTGACATTTGAACTCCTGCACAATTCCCCAACTTACATGGATACTTAAAATAACCACAGCACTGATTCTGACTGGTTTGACATTCAGCCTCAGTTCTCTCTTCTATAGCTGGTAAAATAAACTGCAGCCAATAGGGAAACTGTTCATTGCCCATTACAAGCAAAAACAAAGATAAGAACTATGACAGGTTTTGTAAACGAATATAATGGTGCCTAAATCCAATCCGGACGAATGACCCAATGATGTTATAGAATATAGTGCTAATCCTCTACACCTTCAGATGAGTGTGAACAGACTGCACTTTGAAAGAAGCATGGTTTGGTTACACAGGTGTTCTAGGACAACACTAACCAGGTAAGTCCTGTCCACTCCTTCAGACTGCACAACGCTACTCACACCTGGAGAACCAACAGAAACCTCTACAGAATCAGTTAATAATAAACAGTCATTAGATCTTTAAGAGTCATTCTATTTGGAAAATTATTTTTCACACGTCACACATTCTTAGTTTTTCTTAATTGCGATCTAGACCATCTGATTTCAGTGGTCCCCCCCCGTCTAGGAGTTAGGAGTTTCATAGCACTCTACTTACCTTTTGTTCTTGTAAAATTACAGCCTTTGGTCTTTGCCTGGCAATCTGCTTTGTCTTCAGCCTCACTGATTCCAACAGAGTAACTTGGGGCAAATTCTGAATGTGAAAGTGTAATGCTACTCAGTTGTGTACTTAAGTCCCTCTGAATGGAGGACGTCATTTCATTAGACAACCGGTCATCAGTCAGCGCTTTACCTTCTGACGCTGTGACTGTATGATGCCCTAGGCTAAAGGGGACAGTTTTAGTCACTGTGCTGATTTGGTGATGCTTATGTGTGTCTAGTGAAGCAGCAGTTTGAGCAGCTGCACCAGTCTCGGTTCTGTGTAGAGGGACGTCCTGTGTTTTGGATGGTGCCTGTGGAGCACCACAGCGCAAAGTTGCTCCACACGTACTCTCTGTGACACAGACACCACCTTGTTTGCTCATCTGCCTGCTATTGCAGGCCTGGGACAAGCTGAAAGGAATGGGCTTGGTGCAGGTCTTTCTCTTCTGAGCTTTACCCTGTAGAGGTCAAAATGGAAACTCAATTAAAAAAACAACCAAACCAACCATACAATGATCCATATGGATGAAAGCTATGGAGCAACCAGAATCATGAACATTTACTTCTCAGACAGTCCAATATTCTTGAACAGTGATTTCAACACTCAAACTGAACTGCTCCCTCCATTCTGACATACATCTGCACTACCTGCTTCACAGCAGCAGAAAATAAACCCTCACCAACACATACAGATGTAGAACAGCAAAACACCCACCCCATTACCCACTGTCTGTCGACTAGTCTAGTGTTATTGTGTTCCCTTGATTCTTCAATTTACTGTACAGAGATTGTAAAGTGTAATGTACAGTTAATAACCTGTATTTACTGTATGTGCTGTGTTGCACTGTTTGTGCTGCTGTCAAATGTGGCACAAATATGCTGGACAATGTACATTCATCCAGCACATCTGTGGTGAGAAGGAATGGTAAAGAAAAGGGAACCTCCAGTGGAGCGCTGGTCTTAAAATCACTGCTACAGCTGATCAGAGTTCAGCAGTCTGGTTAATTAAGTTAAAAAAGAAACTGCCACTGTTTTGACCAGCTGCAACAATTCATTATATCATGCCCCAATTCTGTTACCTCAGAGAGCTCAACACACAAGCTTTGTATTAATGAAAAAACAAGAACAGTACAGAACAAACCAGCCCTTAAATGCAGTTTTAACATTTAAAACCTTAAGTAAGTCAGTAACAGTTGTTATGCAGACATAACTGAACCATCTTACCAGTAGAGGCCTCTCTTCCCATCTCCCATGGCTTGGAATTTGACAGGTTTGCAGAGATTTTGCAAGTACTGGAAGCCTGCTGACACTCTTCAGTTTATTTACTCCTTTTGTGTGGTTACAAGTTTCATTTGGGTCCCGATTCTCAGATCCTCTTTTGGGCGACTGGACAGTGAGGGGTTTGAATGTCAAATTCTCTGACACTTTATTTAGTTCCTGTTTCTTCAAAATCCTGTAGGATTCAGAGACGAGTTTGTGAAATTTTGAGATACTTATATGACATAGTTAGAATCAAAACTAAAAATTAAAAATGTAAAAAGATAAAACATAATTTACCCCGCAATTTCCTTTTGTTTATTGTTTTGGGGACGCAGACTCGTTGAGGATGCCATTCGGTGAATGATGTGTTTTCTGTTTAAAAAACGTTACAGCTATAGCACATCTTAACCTTATAACTTACTAACTAGAAGACTCGTTCCAGACGAAAAAGGGTTAATAAAATACCAGCTACAGAACTAATAATATACAGCTGTCTAACTAGTCGACTTGCTTATAACAACGCAATTTAGAGTATTGGCTCTGCAAATCTAACTGTCTAAACGGTTTAGTTATCCATCTACACCGACAAACGAACAAATATCAGCCAACAGCTGCCGAGGTAAAGAGTAACGTTGAAATGGCCACGATAATAAGATAGTTCACCAACATCGACCCAGCTATACAGATGAAGTCATTGTTTTGTAAATGCATATATACGTACCTAATTAAGGTGGACTGAAAGATTTCGAAGTTTCGTATTATTTTCAAGGTTCTCCTCTTGAAAAACGGAACGTCAGACTTAAAAAGAGAAAACCCACACGGCCACACCGCACGGGATTTTTGATTTCCGGGGTATGCAGAAATTTGTAAAAAAGCACTCTTTTCCATTGGCTAAAGTATATGCACCGTCAACCAATCATAGGCCTCCATCTGCACTGCTATGGAAACCGTGAAGCGGCTGTAAACCACGTGGACATTTGTTTGTTCGTTGTTTCTGGTCGATATCTTGGCACAGAGCCAGGAAGCCACAAACGTACCTCTGCCATAAAAATTACAGCCCAAGAGAGACCATAGAAACAAAAATACTCCAATTATGTGCTGGTGATAATCCACCCATTTCTACTGTCATAAGTTTGAGTAAATTAGACTGGTTACGCACTTTTATATACTTGTTAGTATACTGGATCCGTTCAAAGTATTTTTATACAAAAACAACTCACTGTCTACTGTAATGAAACTGCATGTTGTACTTAAAATGTAAAGCTTATAACAGATATACAACTTTAAACAAGACAAGGATGCAAGGAAGAAAATACAAGTTTAAAAATATCCTTTAATTGGGCTCATTTGAAAAACCGCTTTAAGATTTTAAAAAAGCAAATGGTGTAGTAGACAAGAACTGCTTAACGCAATATCAGTGTGTCGAATTATCAGTTTGCAGTGGACACAACTTCGCTTTGATGTAATTAAACTGTGTAGGTGTGATGCTTGTTTTCCATCAAAATTATATTTTAGATACAAAATAAACCCTGAGAGAAACTGTGTGTGAAATCCATTAATTATTTTTCCTCAAGATAACCATAACACACAGAAAATACTTAAAACTGAAAGGAAACCACACATAGATAGAAAACAAAATACAGAGGTCATGAAAGAGAAGTAACTAAGTGAAATTTATATGGGAAGTTTAATTGGCCTTAAAAGGCAAACCATACATACAACAAAAATAATATTATTTTTGCCTCAGATTCCAACATATTGTCTTCTCATTTAATTCTAATCACAATCCTTAATCACATAATTAAAATTAAACATGGCAGAGGCCAATGGCAACGTGTAGAAAATAGTTAATTACCCACCCCTCCCCCCCGCCTCCAAAAAAAGAGGAATTCACTGGCCTACTGATGTCAGTTATTATTATTTTTGGTGCTCAATATATTCACACTATTCATTGAAGATGTCTCAAAAAAGGGAAAAAATAAACACTAAAAAAATAATCCAGATTTAGTAAGAAAAAAGTGTTTATAACCAACCCCTCGAGAAAGAATATTAAAAAAAACCCAAAAATATATTGACATATACAGTTTATATTGGTGAGGGGAGGACCAGAAGATGAACAATAACAGACAAAACTATAGAATACGTTCACTTCATCATCACCTTACCAATGCCATAAAACATCAGCCCAAAATAACAACATTTACGCTATACAAATAAAAATGACTAAAACAGCTCACTGTTAAACTCTCACACACATTTCCCAAAACATTAAGGTATCTTTTTACAAGGTACGTTAAGAAAGATTCAAATGCAAGAAACCTTTCATTGTAGCTAAAACAAAATTAACAAAATTACACCAATTATGTACACTAACCCCTAACCCCCCCCCCCCTCCATGCCATCCCACTACACTAATTCAATTTTAGATGCATTACTGTTACCACACCATGCCTGCTGCAATCAGCTGGCAAAAACTATGTTCAAACAAATGAAGGCAAACAGGGGAAACTAAGAGCAATACTCCAAGACATGGTACTGTCTGTGCCAGGTGACTAAAAAAAAACAAAACAAAAAAAACAAAACAATAATAAAAAGAATATTTACATTTCTGAAACGCTTCATCAGTAGAAATACATTACAAGACTACGGTAAAAATGACATAAAAGCAAGCAGTGGGAAATTAATCTAGTCTTAAAAGGTGCCGCAGGTAAAAATAACATTCCTTTTGTTAGATTGTGTTATACCAGCACATGGGTACTAATGATCTGAAAGTAACTCCTTGTAGTTCTTGATCACCTTTAAATGTACTTACATGTTAGCGGCACTGACCGCACAAAGAATGACCGTGCTGGCAAGAAATATTCACAGTGAAATCTTTTGTTTGTATTATTAAGATCATGTCACTTCTTACCATGACTATAGTAAATGATCAAATCAGTTTTGGTTTGGATCAGAACAGCAAAATAAAAGCTATACAACAAATTTTGAATACTTGAAACGTTACTATTTCTAACTGTGAGGAGTATTGCATGTTAGATACACATTAAATGGTTCAAGACATTACAAACATTCATCAGTAAAACATACTCAGACTTAAAGCCACAATTATTGGTTTTGAAAGGGTTTTTGTTTACATGTTTTTAAATTTGCTGAGGCAGAACAAAAGGATTTTTCACTAAAAACAATAAAACAAAACAAATAAGTATAAAACCCAAGCTAATCAATTTGGAGACTTCAGTTCTTTTCATGTTGATTAAACTGCTCTGGGTGCTCGTGTTTTGAAGGGAACAATGAATCTCTCTTTCTACTTTTAAATGTAGATACTGTTACTTTTTCTAAAATTCCTGATTGTGGCTTTAACATTTACCCAGTGGAGCCATTATTCGACAGTTAAATCGAAAATGTTCACAAAAGTTCAGGTGAAGGCAAAGTGAGAGACCATGTTCTGAGCAGTGGAGACCATGTTCTGGGCAGTGGTCATGCAGCAACTCTCTGGTGGTGATGGATTACATAAAAGCAGACAATCAGTTTTTCTTTTCTTTTTTTGCTTAATGTAATATACCAGTATTTAATGTAATATACCAGTATTTTCCAACCTAATTTCCATTTACTGTACCTGACATACAGTCGATTATCATGGACAACAGTTTTAACACATTTCCTTGTTCACAGAAAAGAGCTGAAAATTCATTGCATTGAAGCGCACACACATTATGGAAGGATAAAGGCGGTGTTGAACAAGCACATGTCAAAATTATTATCTATGGAAAGTGACCCTGAAAACATACAGCAGACAGGTAGTAAGAGGACGCTGGAATATTCCTTTAGCAGTGCTGGTTGGTGAAACCAAACTGGGCAGCTTTACCTTTCTAAATCTGAACACATTTACTTTTGTTTGGTTTTTGCTGTACCCCGTTAGGGACAATAAGACACAGCATGACCTGATTCCTGTTCAGAGTCCCAATGCAGCCTTAGACTTCCGTACTATAGCAGGAGACACAGTGAATCCATGCCTCGTACATTCCTCAACAACACCCCCAACGAATACCTGCATCAGATTCGGTTACAACAAAACACCGCTCTTGTATCTGAAACACACTTCTCTCTTTCCTCAAATTACACTGTACTGTTACTCACTGTCCAGGATATACAGCCACCTAGAAATTACACTACCATTACTCTAGAATATTACTCGCTCGGGCTGCACAATTAACTGCAACTAACTGTAGAGGCCAAATCTAAATTTAATCAATATACATACCAATTATTTAGCCAAAAACAGTAATATTACAGTGATGAAGACACATTCGCACTAACCCGTTAAGTGCTTTGTAGCTTTTTACTGTTGTCTTAAAGTATGTAAATAGTAAATAATGACGAGAGTGACAAAGACAAAACTATGGATAAAATGTTAAATAAACGAGTATTCAAATGCATGCTAAAAACAAGAGGTATTGAGCTTAAAATAATGAATAGCACATTTTACATGAAACAAGTCACAATCACAATAGCAAAAGTGATCTTTCTGTGTTTTGTTCTTACCACATTCAGTCACATGGTGTTTTTCTCCCAATTTCTTCACCACCACATTTTCTTTTTTATCAACTGTCCTTTTTCAGCATCTTCCTCAGCTCATGATCACAACCTCACCCTCTCCACAGTCCCTCTCACAGAAGCAGTTTTCCATTGCGATGTATTTTCAGAATCTTTCCGAGTCTCTGTTTAGCTGTGGCAAGTCCTTTTTTTGGACGTTTCCCTATGTGAAAAAACAACAGGTTAAGTTTAATCACTAGAGTGGTAAAACATGCTTAATTCAAAGATGCCAGACTAATTTGGGGGACAAGGCTGCTGAGGGCTAAAGTTTTAAAGCTTTACTTCAAGACGTCGCACAATGTGATTTAAAGTCCTCGGAAATGCATGACTGCCATAAAATAAAAACACAGCAAAGCCAAAGAATCCACTCTCTCCTCTGCTATTTAGACTCATTTAGCAAGAAAATGCCAGAAAATGTTAATTACTGACCACATTTCCACATGTTCTGGGTCAAACCACCCAGCCCTGTTGAAGCCTTAATGAACACATGCTCTTACCTTGTCCTGTCCCAGCAGACCCTGGGCTGGCCAGTCCAGCAGGCGAGGGCGTAGAGGGGGAGTAGTTGCTGCTGTTTTGGGGAGAAAGAGAAGGACGTCTGGAGGTGAGGAACACCCCAGGGGCCATGGCACCGCTTCCTCTGGGACCGCCTGGGCCGAAGGGGCTGGGCCCTGCAGTGTACTCGTGGTCCAGCAGGCTGGCGGAATACGCCTCCACCCTCCGCTCCTCTGCAATGCAGTCAGTGGGAGTCTCAGGAGGTAGCGGAGGGGAGGCAGGGCCAGAGTCAGCCTGAAGCTGGAGATGAGATGCTCCTGCAGCTGCTGCATGCGCTTTCTCTTGAAGGACTTTCTTCTTTGTGTATTTTCTCTTGGTTGTAGTCTTCTGCTGCTCCTGATATTAAACCAAAGGAAGGCAAGAAAAACATCTGAAGTGTAACTCTGCACCCTGCACTACGCATCCGAAACCCGTGCCCTCGTGGTACGTCAGAGCTCACCTGCTGGGCCAGCTTGGCAGCGGCAGCGGCGAGTCCCGTCTCCACGGATGCCACCCTGGCACCCTCCCTCACTGGCCGCTCCTGCTTGGGCAAGGTTGGAGTCACACGAGCTGGGATTGAACAGACAAAGATGCAGAAGCTGTAAAAGAATCCCAATCAAATTAAATGCTGCTGATCAAATATTATTTTTGAACACTGGTACCTTTGGGGCTCCATGGTGTGTCATCCCAGTTCCTCTTTCTCTTCATTTTAGACTTCACTGAGTGGTCCTCCTCATCAGACTCCAGGGAAGGGTACACTAGAGAAAAGACCAAACAAAGAAGGCAAATCAACTCAGCAATCTTGATGGGAATAGAGAGCCAATATAAGAACCAAAACAAAACTGAGTGGCTGATCTACAGATAAGACGAATGCGTTAGGTTCTTCAGTATGCACCCACCATAATCAGAGTCTTTAAAGCAGGTGCCCAGCGTGTCCTGGTCGTCAGGGCTCTCTTCGTCACTGAGGTGCCTGGCAGGTCGTTTGATTGGCCGCTTGCCTGGCCTCTGGATGGTGGCCTTCTTCTCGCTCTTCTTCTCTGCACCGCTGGTCCACGACGCTCCGCCACCTTTCTCCTTCATGACTCCCAGACTCTCACCGCCTCCGGACACAGAGAGAGGAGACGAGGAGGACGAGGACGAGGAGGAAGAGGGGGGGTTGGCCATGGAGAGCATGCCCTGGATGGCATCGCGGGTACTGGGTGAGGCTGGAGCCTCCTCACTAAAAACAAGAGAAAATAAAATTGAAGTGATTACCGAACAGTAATTACACCTTTTTACATTTTCTAAATATCAAACGCCTTCCTCTCCACTCATCTTCAGTTCGTATAATAGCACTGCGATTTAGGTTAATGCTTCAGTTCAACTTAACTGTAACTGTTATTAAATATCAAGGAGACAGGGGTAGGAGCAACGTCTGATGGTTGTTGTACCTAAGAGCTGGGTCCAGACCAGCCACCTGTTTGCTGGCCTTGAGCAGGTCTAGGATTCCCCCTGCTCCCCCCTTCACTCCCTGAACAGTCAGCATCTCTTCATCTGTGGTGTAGTCCTCCTGAGGGAAAGGCAAAGATATGAGAGCACATCTATTACAACACTACCACACAAGTCTATATACCAACAGAAAATGTTACATGACAGAAGGACACAAGACGGGTTTACCTCTATGTCAAAATCTACCTCCCCAGGCTCCCTGACTCTGTGCGGGTCAGTGCATGGTTTTGCCCGAGGTAGTTTCCTGGGGAGACCTAACACACAGAAATATTGCAGTATTAGTCTTGATATGTCTGATGAAGCTAATCTGATGTTACATTTTGTTGTATTGCAGTTATAATAAATAATATAATAAATATGCTCCTACCAGCGATTTTCTTTTTGCTGGGTACAGCTGGCCTGCGGCGAGGGGGAGGGGATTCGTCAATCTGAAGCTCGTCTTCGGAGTCAAAATCTGAAAGAGCTGAGCTGCTCGTCAGAGGCTGTAGCTGCGTTGCACGGCCCGCGCCATTGGTGCTGCCAGAACGGGCCCCCTTCTTCCTGCAAGCACGCATGTGCCACACAGTCAGTTACTAGAAAAACTCCACCACGACACAAGAGCAATCTGGGCTGAGAACTGTGCAGGAGTCATTACCCTTGTAGCTTGCCATTGGTCAGGACCAGTTTCAGCTTCTTATTCATTTTCCCTTCAAAGTCATCTAGACCACCAGAGGGATCCATCTTATGGACACACAGATACATATGAGGAGCACAAACAGTGACTTGTAGGACACTGAATTATGTTCCAGTTCAAAGTTCATGTCAAGGTGAGTCTTTATGCGTTTTCATTCTCATTGCACAGATCTACCTTGCTCTTGTTCTTGGCTTTACTTCCCGGCTGAAACTTCTTGAGGGTGTGTTTAGTATGAATCTCAAGCAGATCCAGTTCTCCTGCCTCCGTCTTCATATCCTTCCCTTTCTGGATCTTTTTCTTAACCCCTGGAGGGCCTACGCCCCCTCCTCCAGTCCCATCCTTGGGCTTGGGGCCTCTTTTTTTCCCTGGAGGTCTTCCCGAGTTGAGAGGAGTGGTTAATGGTGCTTTGGGGGCGGGAGAAGGAAGTCCCTGTGAACCCCCAAAGGGAGCTCCACTCCTTCCCATGTTCTGCTGGAAGATATCCTGCCAAAGGATGAACACAGGAGTGAGTACACACTGGATTGAAAGGATGAACACAGGAGTGAGTACACACTGGATT
>JAOYMR010000022.1:1622232-1642228 GCA_025802075.1 Tenebrosternarchus preto
CTAAAACTCAGAAGGTTTAAACGGCTGTTTGGCAAAGCACCACATAATATCGATTCTTCTTCTTACCTTTTTTATATATATATAAAACGTATTAATATAAAAATACGTGCATACGTGCATCGGTATTTTTTTTACATTCAAACATCTTGCATAAAAAAACACTGGCAGAGCCTAACATATACAATGTTTCATATTTGTCACAGGGCTATTTTACAAATATGTCACAAAATATCCCCCAAATGAACATATAGCGCAAACACCTCTACATAATGCATTTTCCCAAATTTGTCCAATAGGAGGAGGTATTAGCAAAGTAGTGTGTCAGTGTTAGAAAGCTGTAGCAAGAAACCAGTTCAGAACATATGAACCAAAAATTAAGTATTCTTAGAATGGCAAATATTTCTACTTATCTGTTTCATACAATGTACAATAACTGTGATAGTCTGTGATTCATTCCTTAAGTGTAGTTATTTGTAATTCAAAGTATGAGCTGTGTTGTATTTTATTTACTTATCAAATACCTCTGGTGACAGCAACTGTTTTGAGGTGCAGCATCAGAGCACATTTATAAATGTGTAAATTCAACACAGAAAGTATAATTTTAGTACAATGCCAAATCACAGAAGCTGAACAATTCTTGTTTAATGACAAATTATCAAAGAAACAGGTTGTGACTCTGAATTCAGAATCAAGTCCTATTCTCTAAAAGAGAAAAATCAAAGATTAAAAAAACAATCAAGCATTTACTTAAAGCATTTTTACTAATGTTACTGACTTTATTTGTGATTGTTACTTGTATCTTGAACATTAAATCCTCAAATGAACTTTAAAATAGAGCTTCTATACTAGGACATTCTGGTTCATACTGCCCTCCCCCCACAGTCCTTGTGTATGCCTTCCATCCAACTGCAGCCTCTCCAGCAAACACAGCTCTCCATCTCAGTATTCCAGCCTCAGCGCCGGTGGCCGATCCCTGACTACGGGGGTGGCCTGGCTGGGCTTCAGCACTCCACGCTCCCATCGCAGATTGATGAATTGATTGCGGTGCCGCTGCCAGTGTGTCTGTGCCCTGGGCGAGGGCGCCCCGGTTACGAGAGGGAATCCCAGCAATGGCACCCGCCGTGGTGCTGCTATTGTGCAGGGCCAGCAGGGGGCTGTGGGGGCTGGCAGACCAGGGAGCAGCCCTGACCCACATACTGCTGTCACGCCCCTGGAGACACACACTGTGAGGGCAGGCAGGCAGGGAGGTGTGTCAGTGTGTGTGTGTGTGTGTGTGTGTGTGTGTGTGTCGGGGGGGGGTTTAAGCTAGGGAAAAGGGGGTGTGAGATGCTGGGCACCTCGTTGAGAGGATTTTCCCAATTCCTTCTGCTCGAATTTTCCAAGTTAGTGATTAATGTTGGCAGAGAGCAGTTAAAAAGGTTTAAAAAAGAGAGTCTCCATGAGCGGTTAAAAACTCAGGTACAGCTGCTCTTTGTGTATCCATAGCACTGAACACAGAGAAAAGATTTATAACATTCTGTGGTATCACACAATGTTACCAGCATAAAGAGACACATTCTATAATTACATACCAAACCACAAAAAGACTGAACTATATGGGAACACAGTCCCACATCCCATAGCACTTAAACTGAATTTTGCAAATAACTAAATAAATAATAAGACCAACAAGGAAGCAACTGAAACAGTCCAACCTCTTCTACAGACTCAAATAAGGGTTTTTCATTTCATAGATAGTTTATTAGACAGTTTTCTTCAATAAATTACTGTGTATAATATATTCAACAGGCAAATACATTGCATTAAAGAAGGTCCATCATCTTCTATCTACTAGTGAGAGGTGTTGACTTGGTTTAGATGATCAGTTTCATTAACAAGCTGTTCAGCTGCTTTTCATGTAGAGTTTATAATGATTTAACATTTAACATAAGCATGTAAACTACAGTGAAAAGATTTAGAGAACAGATTGACTAAGTTGAATGAATTTAGAGAACAGATTGACTAAGTTGAATGAATTTAGAGAACAGATTGACTAAGTTTAATGAATGTCTAATAGTTAAAAATTCTTTACATACACATGTAAATATGAACTGCTGGCAAAAGACTGCACTCAGAAGTCTCTGGAGGAGGCTGACTAGTAAAGAACTAAACATCTGAGCAGACTGGAGAAGAAGCTGAGGTGCTGAGGGAATGTGAGATGCTGAGAGAAGGACGGCTTAAGAGGCATCACCGAGTTCTTCACTGACTAATATCATGGGCTGAACATATGCTGAACACATGAGTTAAACAATGCAAACAATCATTACAAAACAGAAATATGCATAACATCTGGACAAAGCACCCAAACCCCAACACTTCCATCAGCATAACATCTGGACAAAGCACCCAAACCCCAACACTTCCATCAGCATAACATCTGGACAGGACAAAGCACCCAAACCCCAACACTTCCATCAGCAGCAGCAAAAGTACCAAAACAGTTGACTTAAGGAAAAAAAAAGTAACAACAAAAGAAAGTTTACAATTTATTTAAATAAAGACTTCAAAATGTTAACACTCATATTCACCCAAATGTGTGTAGACGGGCACA
Organism: Tenebrosternarchus preto; assembly: GCA_025802075.1. Classification (NCBI taxonomy): domain Eukaryota; kingdom Metazoa; phylum Chordata; class Actinopteri; order Gymnotiformes; family Apteronotidae; genus Tenebrosternarchus; species Tenebrosternarchus preto. The sequence continues at coordinate 1,624,823 of JAOYMR010000022.1, forward strand.
CAAACACACACACAGAGTGTTCCAAAGTTAACAGAATGGGAAAAGTAAACAGTGTCTTTAACGCCCTCTTTAACACTCTCTTGAAGAACTGCGCATATCATAAACAGCTAAACCAATCAGAAGAGGCGGAGCGAGCTACTCTGGTCCTTTATGACATCCACAGAGCACATGCACCAAAACACAGGGATCTAGCAGAGCAACACTAAAGCACAGCACACAGTCATCATGCAAGACCAGAGAATCACTTTCACAAGGATGCAGTAACAAAACGTAGCTGTTTCGTCACAGGATTGTTAGAGCTGCACCAGCTGTGTTCCCCAGGTAGTGCATGACTAACATTAGCAGCTACTATATGTACAGAGCACAAAGTGCTATTCTGCAAGGGCAGTGTGTAGGTGCAAGGTCCAAAGAGTAGTGATCATGTGATCTGTTGGTTCACAAACAGAGAAATGGCACAAAGACCCGGACAATATATATAAATACACAATATATATACATACACAATATATATATATACATACATAAGCAGCTAGAGTACAGCTACCACTCTGGATCATTTTCACCACTGAATTAAATAGTCCTCAGTGTGTTATTTTAAAATCTACACAAAGTTACTCTGAAAAAGCATATAAAATTTAAACATGGAGAACACTGTAATATAGCATTCTATGCTTCTGGAATTCCCCGACAATCAAAACCGAATTTCTGTATTCACTCAAGAAGCATTTATTTCCTGCATTTAAAGGCTTCTGGAAACAGATTCAAAGCCACTAGGAGAAAAGGTTCTAAACCATTAGGTCAGTACATCATGGTAGTTTAAACGACCTGCACTTAACACTAATCACTATATAGCAACTATACAGTCAGGTCATTTTGATTATCAAATATTAGTGTTTACACTTTTACAGTGTGAAGATTTGAAAAACGTAGTTTTTGATAACTGAGTCACAGTTTACACAGGAGCCAAGCATCTTTCTTGTCACTGGCAAAACGATAAAACCATGGCAACGTGCTACTTTTTTTTTTCTTTTCTTTTTATTAACTGTCATAGTAGATTAATCAAAATGTGAGAGGAGATTAAAATGACATTGTTCTACAAAGTGGGAGAGCACTGAGGAGCAGAGTGCTGGCTGCACTGGGAAGCTTTAAGACGGCCCAGTATCCGCTCCCATCTGGTAAACAGAATCAAAAGAACCTGGAAGCCCACCGGCGCCGCCCAGCCAGCTGCTCCCTCCCCTTGTCCTGCAGTGCGGCTTCACTTCTTGTTCTTGAGCTGGTTGGCGAGCCAGTCGAGACCCTCGTACAGGCCGTCACCACTGGTGGCACACGTGGCCTGGATGTACCAGTCCCGGTGGCGCAGCGAGTGCAAGCCCAGTTTGTCTGTGATCTCGGCAGCGTTCATGGCATTCGGGAGGTCCTGAGCAGCAGGACAAAGACAGGACAAAAACAGGCATTAGGATGAATAAGACATATACTGGTTAAGACATATACTGGTTAATTGGTTTAAATGCAGAAAGGAGACAAAGTATGAAATATGAAGTATTCTAAATGTACTGAAAGGGAAGATACATAGCAATGTGGATAAAAATAAAACCAGTGAAAGCAATTTGTGAGAAAATAAGGCTAATGATTAAATACCCTCAGAACAATCAATCCAAAGTGCTGCTCCTGCTAGCAATCCTCTACATGCAACATAAAAAAGAAACGTCCCACCCACAAAACAAGGGCATTTGAGAGCCAGCTTAGCCAAGACTCCACTGCAGATGCCAGTGGCCTTCGCATGCTGCGGGAAAGGCTGAATGACTCTCTTGCCTGTTTGTTGGCAAAGACGAGCAGCACTGCATCTCTGAGCTCATCCTCAGCCAGCATCCTCATCAGCTCCTCTCGGGCCTCGTTCACTCTCTCACGGTCGTTACTGTCCACTACAAATATCAGGCCTGACCAAGAGCACACAACAAAGACAAGAACCTGGAGCTGATCCAACACACTTCATAAGATCATTTCAAAGGTATTCAAAAGGTAATTAATAGCAGTACCTTTACCAAAAATGAATTAAGAATTAATTAATATATTGCAACAGAAAAACATTCATATAGTCAATAAACAAATACAACATTTGAAATCTAATAACTCTACATCTAATCTGACGTCTAATCTAATTTACCCAAGCAACAAAAATACAGCCGTGATTTCTGCCTTGATTTCTCAATGGGGTGATTGCTATAGTGACTGTAGTAGCAGTGAGCTGTGTGTGTGTGTGTGTGAGTGGTGACCTCACCCTGTGTGTTCTGGAAGTAATGGCGCCACAGAGGTCTGATCTTGTCCTGCCCACCAACATCCCACACTGTAAAGCTGATGTTCTTGTACTCCACAGTCTCCACATTAAACCCTGAGAAAGTCAAACAAAACAATGACAGTGGTGAGCTTCAGTGGCACACATCATTCCTGAGAGCTTGGCTAATAAACATTAACTTATCTCTCTCTCTCTCTCACTCTCTCTCTCTCTCTCTCTCTCTCTCTCGCTCTCTCTCGCTCGCTCTCGCTCTCGCTCTCGCTCTCTATCTATCTATCTATCTATCTATCTATCTATCTATCTAAATAAACACACACTAATTGGCACGCGCACACACACACACAGTTTTCATAGTACTGGGATGGATTTTGCCTTCAGCTTTAATTCAACAAGGTGCTGGAAACATTTGTTCCATATTGACATAAAAGCATCACGCAGTTGCTGCAGATTTGGTGGCTGCACATCTATGATTCAAATCTCCCATACAACCACATCCCAAATGTGCTCTATTAGATTGAGATCTGGTGACTGTGGAGTCCATCTGAATACAGTGAACTCATTGTCATATTAAAAAAAAACAGTGTGAGATTTGAGCTTCATGACATGATGCATAATCCTGGAGGAAGCGATCATCAGAAGATGGGTGGAGGAAGCGATCATCAGAAGATGGGTGGAGGAAACGATCATCAGAAGATGGGTGGAGGAAGCGATCATCAGAAGATGGGTGGAGGAAGCGATCATCAGAAGATGGGTGGAGGAAGCGATCATCAGAAGATGGGTGGAGGAAGCGATCATCAGAAGATGGGGACCCGGTGGTCATAAAGACATGCCCATGGACAGTAACATGCTCAGTTGGTATTAACAGGCCCATATGTGCCAAGAACATATTCACACACAATTACACCACCAGCCTGAACCATTGATAGTAGGCAGATGAATCCATGCTTTCATGTTCTTTACATCAATTACTGATCCTACTATCTGAATGTTGTAACAGAAATTGAGACTCATCATACCAGTCAACATTTTTCTAATACTGTCCGATTTTGCTGAGCCCATGTGAACTGCAGCCTCAGCTGGCAGGAGAAGCACCTGGTGTGGTCTTCCTCTGTCATAGCCTCTGCTATAGTTCAGTACCTCGGTTGTAGCGAGAGGTTATTTGAGTCTCTATTGCTTTTCTATCTGCACAAGTGAGTCTGGCCATTCTCCTCTGACCCCTGGCATCAACAAGGCATTTTTTGCCCTGAGAACTGCCGCTCACTGGATATTTTCTCTTTTTCGGATCATTCTCTGTAAACCCTTGAGATGGTTTTGTGTGAAAATCCCAGTAGATCAGTAGTTTCTGAAATACTCAGACCAGCCTGTGTAGCAACAACAACCATGCCAGGTTCAAAGTCACTTAAATCACTTTTCTTCCCCACTCTGGTGTTGTTTGAACTTTAGCAGACCATCTTCACCATGTCTACATGTCTAAATGTGCATTGAATTGTTGCCATGTGACTGATGAGATAACTGCATTAATGAGCAGTTGAACAAGTTTTACCTAATAAAGTGACTAGTAAATGTTATGTGTGTGTGTGTGTGTGTGTGTGTGTGTATACATATAAAATTCAGATGGAGAGCAGTTCATATCTGTGTGTGTGTGTGTGTGTGTGTAAAAAATAAGCATACCAATAGTGGGAATTGTTGTGACAATCTCTCCCAGCTTGAGCTTGTACAGGATTGTGGTCTTCCCAGCAGCATCCAGGCCAACCATCAAAATCCGCATCTCCTTTTTCCCTACTAGACTCTTAAGGAGGTTGCCAAAAATATTCCCCATGCTATCGGACTGACCTTGCCTTTAACAAGAAATATCATATAGACAGTCAAACATTTCTCTAACAATAAAACACGTGTGTCTATTCTGGGTAATAACTCTAATGATAGATTTTTGTTTCCAAACTGACAATGCATCACTAAATTTCTAGTGTAACAGTTTAATGGCACATTTTATAAAATTTTTGGCAAATGATTCCTGTACTTCGAGTTAAATATAACAGGCCTTACGCTGGTATGAAACAGCACTGTAAGGAAAACATTATTTTGACCACAGGGGTATTGAAAATCAGCAAATCAGGAAATTTATCAACAAAACTTGTAATTATACATTTTAAGTCGTTTCTCATTCCGAAAAGATTCCAAACCCAGGAACAATTCAAATAGTATCATAAATCATCTTACATGCACCTGGTATCCATAATTCTGAATTGTGGCAGTGGAACACCACAATCCCAAAATGGAGGGAGAATCATATTTGTCTCTTTGTCTCTTAAATTGAACCCATTACATGTTGTACTGCGGTGCACTAGGCACCAGTCGGGTTTATCAGTGTTATCAGTCCATTTTGACTTCCTTCACAGTCAGAGAGGTTTTAAGAGATGTTAAAAATGTAGCTTGGCCATACAGGTCATTAAATACATAAGCCCATTGACTACCATTAATCAGTTACTGCATGCACAACATTAGTTAAGCACCATGCAACCTAATAAAGCAGCCTTTATACTCTATGTACAGTGGGCTAGATGTAAACAAAACAGAAATGGAAAACCTGCCAAAGAGTTCCCCTCTCTCACACAGCCAGCCAGAGAGATGCACAAACAATAGGGTGTATTCCTCTGCAAGTGACCAGTGAAACTGACTGACCTCACCATCTAAAATAAAAACTTCTGTATGATGATGATTTATCAGATGTAAGGATAAAAAGACTGGAATTATTATTGTAACAGAGACAAAGGAATTTCACACATGTAATGCCAGCACATGGCTGGAAAAATATGATAACAGTTGTAAAGTAAGAGCACAGTTCTTTCAGTGGGCATTACTGATTACCATAGCAACAGAACAGCAAGAACATATTAGTGAGCTCATTCTAGGAACATAAATGTGGCATTAGTGCTCATCTTAATCTTTACAGTAAGAAATGACCACCACTGCAAACCTCGTGTGACTCAAAGGAGTGTCATCCTGATGAGACTCAGTAAAACACGCAGGCTGCATTTTTTTTTTTTTTTAGATTAGATTAGATTCAACTTTATTGTCATTGTGCAGAGTACAGGTACAAGCCAATGAAATGCAGTTAGCTTGTACCTGTACTCTGCACAATGACAATAAAGTTTAATCTAATCTAATGCAGAGACACTTTGTAATTCTTAAAATAAAAAAGTGTTTCCACTGTCATTCATTAACCTCTATTGACTTATGCGCTGACACAACGAAATTACTGCGGTTTCTTCTTAACTTGTAGGTAAATGCACGGCGGACTGCATGTGTCATTGGAATTGAAAACACAGATGTAGGGAGATAATTAGGTGGATGTTTTTCTGAGGTGTTTCTATTCTTGGAATCCTAGGGTACCAGTGCATGTGTACCAGAAGGCAAATGGGAACAGAATGTAACCGCAGCTACATTAATACAGTTAAGGCTACTATTACTACTATGTAACCCAAACGTAAACGGCTCATGCCTATGAGAAGCGGTCACAGGAGCACTGACACCTTCCCCAAATAAAAACAATATAAACCTGGATCAGAGCGTTTTACTTATGGAAGCGATTACAGCTTCTGCTCTCGTTCGTCTTGCGATGTCAATAAACTCATACATTAATACTGAATGTGAAAGATATTCCAGTGCTGTTAGTCGCCTAATACAGCACAATATAACACGATGTTTAAATCACCCATCAGCTGGGAATCGCAAAACATTTCTCACCTTTCCTACAGCGTGCTGTGCAAAGCTCTAGTGACCTAAATAGGCTACCAGCAGTGCGCAAAAATACACTAGTCTTATTTGTCTGCTCTCTATTACTCCACGTTATAAGGCGTATCATGTACTTAATAAACAATGTTGTTCATTAATGTCTTTTTTGTTTCCCACCTTTGCTGCATCTTTACTCACCTCTGACAGCGACAACAGACAAGTCACCCCGTACTAGTCTCGCGATAAAACCATTATGGATGATGCTGCAGCAAGTTCATCTGATTTATAATCTCGCGATTTTATCCAAATGAACAGCCCGATCTAATTTTGCTTTCATCTCATTAAAACAAGCAGGACACAAAATATACAAGAAAGCGAGAAAAGATTTCGGGGCAATATATTTTTTTATCTGGAAAAAAGAAGAAAATTACACACTTTCAGTTGTAATACATTAAGATATAATAGTAGTCTACATTGGAAGAGATTCAGTTTTTCTTTAAAATAATATTTCAGTTATATCTGTACATGCAGTAGGTCATAACTGTGGCACAGTGTCGTAGACATATTCAGGGTATTTAATTATTCAGCCCAGACTCTACTCCATAAATAAATAACTTGCCATGCGCTGCCAAATGGCGTTTATCTGGCAGCTTGAGATGTTCATTCATTAGAGTAAAAGAGCCAAAGGACCTTTCTAAGTAGGCCTCTGAAAATTAGGATCTGCAGTGAAATCTTATTTATACATATAATATGCTGTGTTAATATGGTATTCATGCACTCCACCACACACAGAAAAACCCTATTGCTGTTATATATATATATATATCTCCACCATTCCATGCAACACCTCACTAACACATATGTAAATGATCACTCCACATGCCCTTTCAGTAACTTCATGAATTTGGCCCAGTGTATGAAATTTTTTCCGCATTTTTATTTTTACTGTACCCCAGTAGCTCATATTTAATCCTAAACTGACACGTTAGTGTGAGAATCATCAGTGCTTGGACAAACACTGCTCAGATAAACTCAAAAGTGTCTTTCTGTGTGTCACTTCACTTGCCTGTCTGTCAGTGGCTTTGTGATAGATGTGTTTATCAGTTTGGTGGTTTCGGAGAGGAGCACAAGCAACCAGAGCAGCTGCCTGCAGCTGCACACCAGATTACGGGGTGGAGTGGCACATGGGTGTGAGCGCTGGGACTCAGTGGGGGCTGCGAGGGGGAGGCGTACAGTGGGTAGGGTGGCGGTAGGAGAAGCCGGGTGGGGGTGGGAATGATAATTTAAAGGAACCTTTCCTCTGAAGTGTTTGCCAAAGTGCAGCCCGGCAAACACAATCATGAGTCGAGCTGGTTAGGCTTGCAGAACTAATGAGGGCTTTGCACGTTGAAGCACAAGCTTTGATGTTCTGGATAGCTGGATCCTTGTTTTTTTCTTGCTTTTCTCTCTTTATCCTTGTCCCACATCAAAAATGGAAAGGGTAGGCTGGACACAGAGCCCAGAAGCAGATGTTAGAAGCTGTTTAGCCGTTGTCTCTCTCTTTTGATGTCTGTAGCGTTACACACGAGTGTGCATAATGATCTACCTGCCGATATGTCTACCTAACTTTGTCTATACATCTGTTTGTTTCTCTGCTTCAGCAATGGCAAACCACACAATGTTCTAACCCCGCATCAGATTTGTGCACTCCACGCCCCCAAGCCTTACATTTTGGAGTGTCTGGTTGTCATTATTGTAGATGCTGTCAGTATGTTGCTTTGTATGTGTAAGTGACTGCACAGCATCGATGGGGGTTGGAGAGGGAGAGAGGTCCAAAGCTATTGAGGCTCTCTGTCTCACACATGGGAGAAACAGCGACAGGAAATTCTCTTTCGCAGCAGCTCCAGGGTGAAATGATAAAGGAATGAAGAAATGCAAACCAGAGACCCAGCACTTTATCATTACCCACCACTCTGCATCTCTCTCTTCTCCTTCCCTGTCACACTAAATACCATGCTTGACACCATCACTGGGACAACTGGAACAGTCCAGTTTAGTCAGCCTACCGCACAGTAGCATAACGCACATTTTGATCACTAAATATAAGATTTATTTAATTTTCTGTTCCTTCTGAGGCTTGCAGTCAAGTTTCAGTACTAGGGTGGCTGTGTCTGGGTTGAGTTAAGGCATAGCCGTCAAGCATCCTTTAGTGGAAGATGCATAGACAAGGACAAACTGTCCCAGGCAGTGCACAGCCTCACTGTACTGTCAACTATACATCTGATCCCACTAAGACTGGTACTATTCTTACCCCCAATCTTGTCCCATCTTATAAAAGTCTGTTTTGAGAGAAAGCAGGCTTGCTCATTTTTAACCATTCTCTTCCGGAATGTATCTTTCATCTCAGTTTTCCAGACACTTTCTTGGTCCTATAGACACCGTAGGCTCTTTTAACTAACACATCCTCAAGAAAGAATTCTCTTGAAAACCAACCAAACAAACAATCAAAAGGATTATTAAATGGCCCAGCTCAAAATTTCAGCATAGCAAATTTCTCAAAAGGATAAAAAAAATACAAACACAACTCTTATAATTTATCTGAATCACTAAACATCATTTAAACAAAAGTTAAGAGTGAAAAAGTATATGCCTCGATGTCATTATGAAATGATTATCATTACTGCAACTTGCTAAATATAGTTTAACTTAGTTTTGAAAAGATTAAAGATCTTCCATCATTGCAGCATCTGATGTTAGGTCTCGACATACAGTACACCAGTTCCCGAGTGAGATAAAACTTGACTGTTTCTAATCATATAGGGGAAAAACCCATGGGAAGTACCAGTATTCTCTTCAGTCTATTGTTTCACTGCTTTCACTGCTCTGACTGGTCCCCATCTGTACAGGTTAGAAAAGGCTGTGTGTTATACTTACATCACAATTGTCCTGGTTTACATTAAATCCAACCCAACAAACGTCCAAGGGCCCATGTTCTCTTCAGTTCACTATGAAACTGCCTTGCTTTTGACATCAGTATCGACATTGAAAAGAACTTAAACAAAAGAATCACCGCGATAAGACGAGTCCATCAAGCACACATTTACAAATGTACACTGGACTGTATATGGCAGCAGAGCCTTTGCTGTTCAGTAATGTGTTCAGTAATGTGTTCCTGCTGTTGTTGTTATTGTGTAGAACACAGATGGTTTTTAGGCCATTTTTAGGGCCGAAGAACCCAAACAGGGCAAACAAAGACAAATGACATGAGTCACTCCTCTCCTCAATCTTTGTCTCAGCATTTAGAGAACAACAAGAGCCACACAAAGCAAATGGATCCCAGATAATGGGGGCTGAAATAACACATGGCTGAGCTGACACTGGAGGAGAATGAGACCGGAAGGCAGACGTGCGCTTGCCGTGAGAGGGTATCCTGCACCCATCACTTGCCCCCCCGCTGTTTCCAGCCATCGAGAGGTCCATGGGCGGGGTCACGGGCAGGGTCACGGGCAGGGTTGGGCGTGTAACGAGGGGCGGTTGGTTCAGAGGCGGCGCTGAACGTTCACTTGCACACGTTGACCCACTCTGTGACCCGGCACTCATCACACAGCACGTAGCAGCACCAGTGGAAGCGGCAGTGGCAGCGTTCGCTCCGCGTCTGGCGCAGGATGTTGTGCCCGCGCCCGCAGCACAGCGATCCGCACCCCTCCATGCCTGGGCTGCTCTTGTTGCAAGTGCGGCCCTGCGTGCCCGGCGAGTCCACGGACGGCTCACGCTCGCAGAAGTCAGGCGACTTCTCGAAGTAGACCAGCTCCCGGGAGAGACTGCGCCGGCGGGCGGAAGCCGACTCCGCCCCCTCCGCCATGCGGGGGTTGAACACGCCGCTGTTCTTGTTCTGGGAGTTGATGAAGACGGCGGAGAGGAATTTCTGACGGAGCAGCGTCCCTACAAGCCTGAACTCGGGAGAAACGTACCAGCAGGTTTTGAACTGGCAGCTACCAGACGTACCGTGACATTTACATTTTCTCTTCATGTTGTCAGTCACTACCTGTTAAAAAGAGCAAACGATATTAGCAAACAAACAATATGGTAAAATATCTAGTGTTGTGTGCTTAAGGCAGACTTCTATTAAAACTAAAACACTCTAAAATTGCTGAAGTCCATCAAACTAGACTGGAAACATGTAAGATTGGTTAATCAACTTTATATTATTTATATTATTAATATTACTGGTTAATCAAGTAAAGACTTTATATTATTTATATTATTAATATATTATTTATAATAATTTTAATTATTATAATATATTAAGATTAAATGTTGACTTCTGTTCTGTTACACGTTTAGAGCACATATATTTGATCACCATACCTGCCTGCCAACTCGATTGTTGTGCATCTTCATTCGGGCGTGTATATCACGAGGTGACGCCCGGGAGTCGAGCCAGTCCCTGGCAAAGCGGACGCCAAAGCGGGCGTCATGGCTACAGCCTCCCCACTCCCAGGTCTCCTGCACCGAGGTGCCCTCCTCTGGCAAGGGCTTCGGGAGGGTGGCGGGATGGGCAGGCCGCAGGTAAGCGGGCAGCAGGCCGCTGTGGTTTGGGCTGAACTCAGGGGCGCGGCCGCCCCTCTGCAGGGTCTGCAGCTGCAGCTGGGTGAGTTTCAGACGAATTTTGTCATCATCCAGGCGGCGCTTGGCTTCGCAGCCACAGCCATGCAGTTTGCCCAGGCTACAGGCGGAGGCCACGGAGTGGGACACGCCCGCCGCCAGCAGAGCCAATGAGAAGGCGCTCTCTTTGAAACCTGACAGTGAGAGGATATGGGACTCAGTCTGCATGATGTATATGTGCATCAGTCACTTTATATGAGGAATCCATCGCTAGCCACAGTCTTCAGGCATTACTGTGTTAGATGGTGTAAAAAAACACACACACAGTTGCAAACCGTTGCTCTTGCTGTTTGTAGGTATGCAGAATTCATCCCCTATTCGCCTGTTCATCACTGAACAGTATCTGGCCACAGGACCACTGACCACTAACCCTAACCCTAACCACTAACCCTAACCCTAACCACTGTTTTGGTGTTGGACACTTCCCAAGTTAGCATTATCAGTGAGAGGCATGGGTGGGGGGTGGGGGTTGAGATGGTTTGAGTTATCAGGTGTTGAAATACTGTTGTTGGTTTTTTTTTTCACCCAAATATATCCAGCCCGCAGTGGCCGTGTGGTCACTATACCATCACTAACACAAACAGATGGACTGTAGACTCTAGCTGAGCACCTACAAGGTATTTCTAATGAAATGGCCAACGAGATTGATGAGGTCCAGCTTTTGCAACTCCAGCAGGACACGAGAGCGTTTCAGATCATGATATCACAAGCTTTTTTTCCACCCTCAGGCATGTATTTGAAAAAATCGGATTTCAGTATTTCTGTACCAGAAATTGATGTTCATTCAGACAATGTAATATAGCACAATTTATGCAAATGAGGCTGCTTGAGCCATGGGTTAACCAGCTCCAGCAGTACCTGTCCATCTCTCACTCACCTCTGGAGAGGATGGCACTCTGGTGAGGCACTTTGCCGTGGTTCTCCAGGGTGGAGCAGTTCCAACGCTGGTCTCTCAGCTGGTGCTGACATTCATGAATGGCGACCTGTATACCCTGCAGGGCAGAGGCTGTGACATCAGGACTGCGCACACACAGCCGCATCTGTCTCTTAGTCAGGCCTGCCAGCCGTAAACACACTGCGTTGGGGGTCAACACTGGCTCTCCTGCCACCTTCAGGCCAAGGATGTCATTACACAATACCCTGGGAGAGTGGACAAGCAATTAATTCAACAAAGCAACATGGTACTGCCTTCGAAAAAAACATGGCTGATTTTCAACTCTGGCGTTGCTGTGCTCTGGATCAGCTCAAAGAAAATATACAGGGGTGCAGTGGTGCTTTCCATAGGGGTAGGTGAGAAAGCCGTGTGAGCACTTCATCAAATCAAATCAAACATATTACTACAAAGATCCATGGCTCCTGTTTCAAAGCTAGGTCCATTTTTGCCTGATTCTGTTCCTTTGAATAGTAAAGCTGAAATAAATTATTAAGGCAGACATACATAAGTGGGATGATGGAATCTGTGATGTGATGTCATCTGATTAAGTGACCCAAAATAACTCCATTTTACATTTCAGATCTTTCAGATTCATATTAGATCTTTCTGGAGATGGTCTTCTGAAAGATACTAATGCAATACGATGATATCTGTAGACTCCCATTTTAAACGTGTCAGGCAACAGGTTTTTGTTTTAAAATGCTGTTTTTCAGCTATAGGGTGGTAAAAAAATATGTCTACTATAAACTAACTTGCATGATAATGTCCTTAGTAAAACATGTCAGTATTTTAAGTTTTTTTCCCAGTATCATCACTGGTTCTTTAGTGTTTTAAGTATTTATTAAGTTCATTAATAAGAATAAGAATAATATAATAAACACTTGATCAAACTGTAGCATGGTAAGCATTTGAGTGAACCTCAGTTTATGTTATAATATGGCAAAAGGTCAAAGAAATACTTTTTTCTGTGAAACTACGTAAAAAAAGAAAATCTATGTAGAAAAAACAACAATGTGTTGCACTTTTATTTAATGACTTCTTGACTTGTACATAAATTTACAGTATTCGAAAACAATCCTGAAGAACAATTTCAGTGCCTCTCACACTAATCGCACAGACTGAGTAAATATTTTGACATAACATCTATTCCATTATAGAAAGCCCTGCTTCCCTCACTTTTGTCCTCAGTCTTATTACTGCTTGTGAAGGGAAATGAGGCAGTATAAGAACTATCTGTGGAAGGTGTTACATCCAACACTTACTGTTTAATGAACAAACTTTATGTTTGATATTCTGGAGATTTAGGAAAAAAGATATCATTTGTAACTATGCAGTTTTCCCTGGCACATGCATAAATGTTTTTGATTAGTGTGTTTGTGTGTGTGTGTGTGTGTGTGTGTGTGTGTGTACGACTGAAACAGTGTTCAGATTGGATGACAATAGAAATGGTCCTTTAGTGAAAATCATACGTGTTCTTAAAAAGGCGCTACTTCAACACAATGTTTCCTATAGGCCTATATGCCACATACATAGTCGTCATAATCTAGAAAATTAAAAGCACTCATTAATATCCCTCACACATCAGTCGTCAAACAAGTTTCAAAATCCTTATATAAAACGGCATAACTGTACATTTCGTAAAATCTTTGGAACGCAAACAACTTGTTCCTTCCTACTTACGTGAATGCAGGTGACAGAAGTGCGGCGGCCAAAATCAGGATTCGTTCCAGACGACGTGTGCGTGACAATTCCATTTTGTAAAACGCTTTTCCTGACGTGACATTAAAACACTGGTATGGCAAACGTTTTAATAGTAAATTAAGAGAAACCAATGCACATCACTTTCAGTGTGGAGCCGAAAGGGATGTAAGGAACGTTCGAAGAAGGCTGGGGCGAGCGCGTGTCACGGAGGAGGAGGTGGTGTACTATAAGGGTGGGCACACAGCGCCTGGGCGGTTGTTTTCAAAGTACTGGATTGAAGTGTTGAGCGGGTCAATTACACTTTTAAGAAAGGAAGATCTAAATGTTAAATTACGGTGTAGTTCTAATTCTAACAGAAATATCGAGCTACTATTTCTTTCGCGAGCTATATGTAGAGTGACATCAATTATTGCTATGAACATCTGTTGTTAAAATGTATTCATCTATTTTTCAGTAGTAAATCCCAACAGCCTCGATACAAAGTCAGTGTTGCTACATGTCTATGACATGCTTATTCATATTCTCATAAAAATGTCCATATTTGCTACATTTGATTAAATTGTTCACACAAGGTACGGGTCTAGGATTTAACTTGAACAGCAGCAGGCAAGCGCGCGACTATTCTTGCAGCGCTGGAACAATAACCGGACAGAGTGCGTGATCACGCGCTCACAGGTCCACCCACCCAATGTCAGTTCACATTCACCACAATGAATGACGTTTTAGACTCATTAGATTCATCGCTTTTATGCCATTCTTTAATAAGGATATACATTATTCTTATGGTTATTTTGACTACTTTAACAGTGTTGGATAGTCACGACCTTTTAACTTTGTTAAACATAACGTTTACTCGTACGTTTGTTGTGATTCTTGTATGGGACTCGGGCCCACACATTACGAGGTCATTAGAAAGAAAATGTTATTTCGTCCAAAACAGAAATCAAAAGCGATAATGGCCTTTTTTGTTGTTGTTGAGAAAAGTTCTTTCTGTAGCGTTTTAATAATCGGTACGGAAGAAAAACTTCTATGTTGTTCACAAACGCAATGCTGCATTCCGCAGCAGGTGGGCAATAGAGCGTGTGAAAGAAGCGCGTGTTTGTTTCGGACTTGAGTCATTATATTGCTATTTTAATTCAGCCTATACTGTATTATAACGATCCTTTAAAATTTGTGCACATAATTGTGACAAAACAGAATCGGATTATTTTCCTAATGCGAAACTAGTCTAAAACTAGTCGGATTCGTTTAAAAAATTGAGTTAAAACTGCCCGTAACTACAATTAACAAGAGATACTGACAATTCCTCATTTAATCTCTTCTATTTTATTCCCTAATCTCTGGCAATGAAAAGTGCATTAGCATTTGCCATGGCGTGTAAGTCTAAGTGGCTTAAAAAGTGATTTGAAGTTGATTTGTATATAAAAGGCGCATCCCTTTAACCGGATTGCCACTAATCTGCTCCGTGTCGCATGAGTGCACCAGGAAACCAGTTTAAGCACCTTCAAGAACTAAGAGTAAGAGCAGAATAGCGGCACTCATTAAATACCCTCAACAAAAGCGCACTTCCTTCAGTTAGCCATTTGCTGCAAACCGTCGGAGAAACCGTGAGTTAAGGCAAGTGTGTATTGGATGGGTGTGTGCTACAAAGAATGTGGGGGACCTCCATTTTTATGGAGAAAAATGTTTTTCGACACCCTAACCGTATTATTTCAAGTAACGGTACGATGGATAAGGCACAAAATTTGCCCGGGAAATTTTAGTACTTAGTGCAAAAGATTCTCGATATATCGTATGATGTGTGTACTATTCTCTGACCCGTGCCAGAGCTCCACTGGCCATATGCGCTCGAAGAAGGTCTGCAGTCCAGATGCTGGAATTTATATCTCGCCTTAGGTCTTTTCTCTATTAGAGTCACCCCTTAAACCTCTCATCCAAAGAATTATTAATCTACTAGAATAACTTCTCTTTCATCCCTACCCTAGAATCACCAAAAAAGAGTTCTGCGAAACTTTCGATAAATGTTTAGAATAATACTCTCACGCTGATAAAGTGCGGCTGTTTAGATTCTTTCCCCCAGATCCTGTATGATTTACCTTCAGCTGACCTAAAATTTGTTACGAAAACGAAAATGGGAATTTCCATAGAGGACTGTCTTTTGAATTATAACTGGAGTAATATTCATTATTCAACCGGAGAAATAAAGGAGAATAAGACGTTACGAACGCAAAACGCGTTACATTAGCTGGAATTCATGAGAACACAGTTCTTTATTGCCGGGTGAGAGAGGGAGGGGACGCGGTTAAGGGAGTAATCCAAACAGTCCGGGTGAAAAGGCCAGATTAGATGTTTCATATTCCCCTCTTACTGTACTGTGTCGCGACACTGTCTACGCGCGAGGCATTGGAGAGAGACACGATGCGTGCACACCCACTGCAATCAACACAGACCCTTGCTCTGCTGGTGGAATAAATATTGCTAAATTGCAAATGGAAGACGCGCGGCGATGGAAAATTATATTTCATTATTTCGTTGCACGTATCAGTGGAACCTTTGGATTTAAGTAAGGATTTCCCAAATAATATGTCGTTTGAGGCGTGCATATTGTTTTCTTTTGCCCTCCTCTACTCTTTCTCTTTGGTTTAGCTTTTCTTTATTCACTGTGTCCGATGAGGAGAATTAACCTATCCGTCTTTTCAGTCCTTTTCAAAGGAGGGAGGAAAGAATCAGAGGGAGATGAGAGCAGCAAATCCCTTTTTTATTCTTGTAGAGCTCAATAAGCGAAGAATGTGTCGCCTATCAGTCACCAAGGGGATCAAGTCTGCGGGACTGTCCCACGCGCTCAGAGCACCGTGCAGAGCATCACTGAGACACAAACAGTGAGCGGGACCTGACCGACAGCGAGAACAGCAGCATCACTCCTGGGACTGCATTATTTATCGCTGAGTCTCGCCAGTTCCACGACAAGATAAAAAAACAGTTACGAATTATTTCCCATCGCGTCCCTCGCATTGGAATGTGGAGTGGTAAGTAGACCGTACGCGTGCTTGCCGGAAAACAAGGATACAGAATAACATGCGTGATTATGGCATTAAATCACGTTTAAATTTAATCTGAATTCCCAACTGAATTATGGGAGGAGTGTAATGCTATTGAAGTAAACCGGTGCACAGATCAGTGTATACAAGCGCAGGTGAATTAATCAGTAATCAAGATTTAAAAGATATTGTACTGAATGAATATTTTTGCATAAAGATGGGTACTAATTTGAACTCGAAAATGATCCTCAATTGACCTTGCGAAATGTGCGGTAATTCCTTTAAAACCTTTCTCTTTAAGATATCATGCGGGTACTCGCATTGCTTCTCGGAGTTAAAGCCGCCTGTATCCTGCTGGTCTCCTCACTGTCAGGCACTGGGGCGGTAAATAACAGCGGCCGGTGGTGGTGAGTTGTGTTGTGATGCTTTCATCTCATTTATGAGGGTCCACGCTCGTTTTCAATCGAACTTGATGCGCAATTGGTGTGGTATTTCGGAATTTTTAAAAATTAACCTGGTAACCTGTATACTTAGGAGGTGGTAGAACTAGAGAGGCGAGGCTTTACATAATACGACTAGCACTGAAAACCTATTTGCTTTAGTAATATTAGTAACTAAATGTAATCACTGAAATTAAGCGCGATTGAAGGAATTAGACGCAGGAACTTAGCGATCTATTAAACGGACAGGTTAGTCTATAAATATCCATGTTTTAACACAACAAATAGATAATTACATTTAAATAGAAACCAACAGTAGACGGTTTTAAACATATAGACATAATCATCAAAACAATGGCAATGACGTTTTAGTAAGTTGCGTCCTACATTTTAAACGTAATTACACTGTTAAAACGTAATTCATACGTCATTTCCCTCGTGAATTCAGGAGTGAGAGCAGGAGTAGGCTAACAGTTTACCCCCAGTAAATCCATGTAATTTTAGAAAGAAGTAACTCCCGAGTTTGTTTATTCAGGGTTGGGGCTACTGCTCTCTCTCTCTCTCTCTCTCTCTCTCTCTCTCTCTCTCTCTCTCTCTCTCTCTCTCTCTCTCTCTCTCTCT
>JAOYMR010000022.1:1688687-1737242 GCA_025802075.1 Tenebrosternarchus preto
CCCCCCCCCCCCCCCCCCCCCCCCCCCCCCCCCCCCCCCCCCCCCCCCGCGGCGGCGGGCGCGGCAGAGAGAGAGAATATCCTCCTTTTGCCCTGGCTGTGTTGGAGCCCTTAACAGTCCCTGTCAGGTATTTGATGGTGTGTTCAGTGGTAGGTTTCTACAGCTCCCCTCTGTTCAGTAGTATGCTGCCTCATGCCCAGGACACCGCCCTCACACAGGTATAGAGGCATCACACATAATGGCACCTGTATACACACGTTCACCTGTACACACACGTTCACCTGAATGTTCTCATCCCTGTTTTTTCTTCTTCACCTTGCATATGTGCGTGCGGGTGTGTGTGCATGCGGGTGTGTGTGCGTGCGTGTGTGTGCTCGTCTCCACAGATCATAGGGAACTGTGTGTCTCTGTTAGTGCTGAGTTCAGCTCTGCCTGTTTTTTCTCGAACTCTGGGTGAGCTCATATACAAACTGCTTTGTGTTCAGTGAAAGCCGATTTCAGAATTTTGTCTTCGGCCAGTAGAATCTTGTGTTGCAGGTTCCACTTTTCACCACAAGAGGGCGAAATGTTTTTCCAAAACAGTTCATTATAACTTGCTAGCATGAGAACAAATTAATAAAAATCATTTCCCCCCTGCACTGGTTGTTTTTTAGGAATCACCAGGTTCGATCTGCTGGGGGACTTTGGTCGCTATAACTGGCTGGGTAACTTCCACATTGTTTTCTTGTACAACGTGCTGTTTGCTGGACTCACCTCCGCCTGTCTCATCAACACAGTCACCTGGGTTGTGCAGAGGGAGCTCATCCGAGCCTTCGGTGAGTTTCTACACTCGGTTGATGGCTGCCTGCAGTTTTGTGTCTTTTCCGATCATTGTTCCAAGGCTGCTGTTTAGATGAAGTGGTTTGAGCCTTATGGGCATGTCGCTAGATTAATGAAGTGTGAAGGAGAGATTGATATCAGTGCACACAGTCAATCTGTGTCTTTCTACTGGCCTGATGGCTCTGTAGAAAGGGGCTTACGTGTGCCGATAGTGCCTGTGATTGCCTGTGATTGCCACATTCAAAATACTGTACACTCTTGCTATAGTCCTGTAAAACCACAGTGCTTCAAAACAATGTCAAGCACACCAAACCTGCTCACAGTCTCTCAGTGGGTATTTCCCTTCACTTTCTGACTTCAGTTGTTTTGATTCAATTAGTTGTTGTTGTTTTTTTTTAACCTAAGGTCAGTTTGTTCCTCCAGGGGAACCTTAAGCTCTAGATAATTGCTCTAAAGGCTGTGTCTTTCTGACTGTCTTCTGTAGGTCTCCATCGACTTCCTTTCACCGTGGCCCGGTCTGCTGTTCCCCTCAGGCTGCTGCTGGCGAGTGGCCTCTCAAAAATCCAGTAATTTACACTCGTCCTTGATTGGTTTGTTCTCAGCTGAAGAGTTTTCCTCCTCTGGTGGCGTCCATCTCCACTCGACGTCCATCTCCAGCCGAACCAGAGGCGTGTCGTGGTCAGTCCGTTACCCTTGGACGGAGGAGACGGCGAGAGTTCTCTCAGTGGATCGAACTTGAGTGGTTTCTGTTGTTTCGTGGCGGTTCTGTTGCCCCAATACGATTCCATAAAGATTGAAAACGGAATGAGGCTGCGTTCAGTTTGGCCTTCAAGGTAATGTGTGAACTCACTCTGAGCCAAAATGTCTTAATGAAAAATGCAGACCGGTTTCGGAGGTGGAGGTGGAGGTCTCTGATGTTTGTCCTTCTGCCAGGGCTATTTAGGAGGACAGTGTCATGAACTGTTTCCTTTTTGTATCAGCGAATGGGGGGGGGGGGGAGGGGTGAGTTCTGAGCCAGTAGCCCCCAGTGCTTTCCCCTCGTTCACAACTATTTTTAGGCTTCAAGTTCCCTTGCTGCTTTTCAATGGGTCCTAACCACAGAAGGCAGGAAGCCTTGTCTGGTGGGCGACCGCGGGGATTAGGGCGAGACGTGGGCTGCACTCGGGGACAGTCAGGTGAAACAACCACAGATGTCTGTCCTTTTGGAGATTTACACAAGAGGCCTGTTTACCATTAGTGGTTGAGCTTCAGATTAAGTATAAATTTGATGTCTTGATGAGCTGGACTTGACATAAATCGCATGTCTTTATACTGACTTGGACCAAGGTAACTGGGGGGGGGGGGTACTTGTATTTTTATTCATGTGACAAAGTGCAATATGTTGTGTGAAGTTGAATGTAAAATTTTTCAAGACGATAATTGAATTAGTTTCCCAATCCACAGTGAATCTCAAGGGACTCTTGTCTTTGTCTTTTAAATTTTACAGTGATGCCACTTTCTCTCAGGCCCAGATAATCAAGTGGGTCTATTTAATAATCAATCTTTTTTTAAATAATATTTATATCCAGTCACTTTTTTAAAATGTCATTTGCTGTATCAGCATGTCCTTCAAGTAATGACCAGAAGGGGTCAGTGAATCCCACTCACACAACTTGGTCTTTTTGTTCATGTTTGTGACTCTTATATTAATGTGATAAGATTTTTTTTTTAATGAGCCATCTTTGCTTTTTTCTTAAGAATGTTTTGGCTTATTTTCAGAATAGGGAATTTTCTCCAACAGTTTGTATTGTGTTCTGGTGTGGTTGGTTATAGAGACCTTTAAGTCTTGGAGTAAATCGCTATGGAAATGGTGAGGTAACATATCTGGCTAGTTATGTGATTAATGTTTGATTTAGTTTATTAAGGCATAAAAAGAGAAATGTAAGCAAAAAGAGTGATTAGAGTGACATCTAAGGTGTAAATCAAGAAATGGTGTGTGATATTTTACAATGTTAATTTTACAATGTTTGTTATTGAACTCTGGAATTGAGAAGAAAATAATAAATGTGTTTTTTCTTCTGGTTTTCTAAACACTGCCTCCTTTGTTCTGTAGGTAGAAGACCGTTAGAGTAACTTGAATGCATATTAAAAAGCAACATTTGAAGCAAACAGTGAAGTTCCTCCTCAGTAATAAGTGCATCTCCTCACAGGCGTTACGTAGAAGTTCCTGCCCTGCTCAGAGCTCTGTTGCTTCTCTGATTGCATCCTCACTTTGTCTTTCCATACATCTGTCCATCCACCCTCAACTGCTCAGCGTTTAATCAGCGGCACGGTTTTGCCCCAGGTCTGTCAGCAGGGCGGCGGCAGACGCGTTGCTGCCGTGGGCCGTCCTCGCCACCGCCCCTGGACGACAGAACCCTACATCACTGTTGGCACAACATGCTTTCTCTGTCCTCCACCAGCCCCCTGCGTCCTCCGCCTTCCTGGGCTACCGGACATTTCCTTTTCTTTCTTGTTCCTTCTCTCTGGGCAAAAAAAGCCACTTCCTGCCTGTCCTCCCTGATTGCTGTGTCTTGTGTCCATCTGTTGGATTAACTGTAGATAGTTTTGATTGTGCGGTTGCTTTCTGATTGGGTTCCATTGCTCATGATGTTAAGTGATGTAAAGAGGCCTGGATACATCAACAGAAATTTCGTAAATTTGGTTTCCAATAACCAATATAATATGCAAGTCGATTTTTTTAATTAATCATACAAAACCATGTATGTTTTGTTCCTCTTGATTACTTTTTTAAATTAAAATTCAGCATATGGAAATTAAAACTCGTTTTAAGTGAGAGTGCCAGAATTCTTTGTCACTAAATTCATTGTATTTCCCTTCCTGAACTTTGTGTAAAGGGTGGACACCCACCGCTCTGTCTGAGTAACTGTGACCACTTGACTGGTCAGAATTATTTTAGCCTATCGCACACAAAGCGGGAGACGGGCAGCCTTTCATGGGATGTGATAGGATATCTTTATTGTCAAAACACAAGAATGAGGAGGGGGGAGTCTCAGATTAGCTTTCCTGACAGTTGTCTGTTTGAAGTGGAAGCCAAAGTGCATTAGGGGCCATTATTCCTGCTGGTAAATAGAAGACTGGGGGCAGGAAAGGCGAGACTTGTTGCTAATCAGTTGATAATGGGTTCTACTGTCCGCCTGCCACCACATCCCCACACCCTGCATGCATGCTCGGGGCACGCACGTGCACGCTCGGGGGGCACGCTCGCTTCACACGACCCGTGTCACTGGGCTCTGGCTCTCTGTCACCACTGACACATTAAAGCTTTGGGAAAGGCGATGCGTCTCGCAGTATTTACAGTCAGTCCTTTGTAAGTTTAGTGACGAGGGAACAACGCGGTTTATAAGATGTGATGAGCAAAAAGAGGTAAATGATTATCATGACAAAGGGCTTTATTTTAATGATCACTGTTTTGAAAAGCTTGACACCTCGGAAAGAAGCTTTGAGAATGCATTGCATCATTGCTAAAAACAAAACAAAAACAGTGTACTGTTTGGAGAAAACAATTGGTCTTAGATATGTGGTGAATGTGATAACAGGTATGAAGTATATTTTCTTCTTCTGACCTTTAACCTTCTTGCCTCAGGTCCAGGAAGTTCCACCCTGGATAGCTATTGTCCAGTCCCTTAGTACTGCAGCTATCACACTATGGCAAATCTAAATCTCTTGCTGAAAGCGGCTCTGTACAGCAGACACATGATACGAGAGCTAAAATAAGCCATATTTGCAGTACATATATTGTGGCAATGGCTAAGTACATCCATGACGGATCGTCCCGTTTCCGTGATCCCTGGCCCCGGCTCTTCACGCCGTGACAGGCATGTTATTTGAGGTGAAGGGTAGTGTCGGAGGTTTGGGCGATGTTGTCCGGCATCTCACCACAGGCGCGGGTTCTAGTGTGGCTGTGGAGGGTCGCGCCACCCTGCCTCTTCCTGTCCTGATAACGGGGGCGAGAGCCGCAGGGACGGGTTGTTGGTGCCGACGGCCTGCGCCGTGGCTGTGCCTTGACCAACCTTGCCAGCAGCCCTTCTGTCAGGAAGCAGAAATCCTGCAGAGTGTCTATTCAGCTGTTTTTTTTTCCCCCTTCAGTCTAACTTGCATCCTTTCCACTGCCCATGTTCCTTAGTATTTACATGTTTTAGTTAACTAAACATGTTCTGTGTTATGGCTATGATTTCAGCTCTGACCGCGATCTGATGGACATCTCAGACAGACGATTACAAACCAACGGATTGAAGAGCTTTACAAATGACTCAGCATCTAATTTTACCAGAGTTGAGTACAGAGGCATGAGATCAGTGGCACAGTACTATTCTCAACCCAGGTGCGGACACAGGGGCCCCCGCTGTGGTGGGGGAACAAAGAGGGCCTGGGTAACTCCAGCAGGAAAGATCTCGTCAAGATCTCGTTTTCTCTGCTGTGGCTGCTCAGGAAACTCGGCCATTCACGCCACTATAAACTCCCATCCTGCAGTGGGGGGGGGGGGGGGGCAAAGTAATAACAGTCATGCTGGTCTCCATTTCTAATTATGCATATGTTTGTTTTTGCAGTCATACACCTCCCTTTAATGTTTAGTTCTGTTTCCTTTTGAAAGACTGTCCATTTTTAAACATCACTATTTCTAAGATCTGTGATGCTGGACTGAAACATACAGATTTCTATAGAAAACCAGACTGTTCTAGTTTCATCAGGAGATCTGTACAACTGTCTGCTCACATAAACCTGCAGTTATGCTACAAGCACCTCAGGTACAGGTAGTTATGCTTTGGATAGTCTACATTTCTGCTGCCTGAATTTTGCCAGGACTTGTGGTGCAATTTAAAGGTAGCCATGTAGCCAATCTGAAAAAAGCCAATCTGATTCGAGATGCTCACCATGAACACTGGAAACATATTTGACTGACATCATTAAGCCTAGCCTCATTAGGCCACGGTGTTCATTTCATTTAATAATTTACTGAATTATATATTAAAGCATTTTGTACTGATTCACTGTGCGCGTACTGAAGGAGAGACTGTCATTAAATAATTCATTTAAACGCAACAATACGATCTTGATTCATTATAACGATTTAGACACATTATTTTATATTTATTTTAAATTCTTTATTGAATATCCTTACTGTATCATTTGTTGTTTCATTTATATACACTGCCCTGATGTTATTTGCTTTTGTCGTATTTTATTCTCTGGTGACACAGTAATGTCCTGTACGGTATTTCAGCAGAAGAAAAGCGATAAGCACTGAGTGGACAGTAAAAGAGGAGTTTTCCTGAGGACATTCAGGGGCATCCCTTAACCTCTGCCCTGTCTGTCATTTTGTGCCTAAACGAATTATCTTAGTTGTCAAAGTTCTGGACGCATATTGTAGGTCAGCGGAAATCACTGCAATAATTCGCTGCTCTTTATTTTTCTTTCATATCTCATTCATTTTGTGACACTAACTTATTTTTTTATTGTCATCTCGAATCAATCCATTGTTCTTAGGTGGGTAAAAATACATGATCCCCCCCCCGCGCGCCCCCCGACGCCACTTCGAGGTCTAAAGTGCACGCGGCCGCGTGTCAGATAGCTTCTTCTGGGTCAGGGACAAACAAAGAGGATTCAGTAAAGCCAAAGAGACGGTCGTTTTTTGAAACTACGCCTCAGACGGGAAGCTTGATGTCACCGAGCCTCGTTTTATCTTTAACACAATTGTAAGTCCAGGTACGGTACAGAAGTAACACACTGGACTATTTCATGATCATTTCCAGAAAGAAACTGATGTAAAAAAATCACTGCACGTGCCCCTCTCTGAAAGAAGCGCCGGTGAATGAACTCAAAATCTCACCTATTTGATCACATCCTTATTACTCTCGTGGAAGGACTGGAGCGTGAGGTCGTTATGCGAGCCGCCCCGTTCTGCGTGCGAGACTGAATTGGAGGCGTGTGCGCTCTCCCTCACAACGCACAGGAAGGGAGGGCAGTCTTGTCCGGTCATAAGTACTCAATGGTCACAGTGAAGCTGTTAAAAGGCGCTCAGTACGAAACTGCGAGAACAGAAGGGCATTTGGACACGTTGGACATATCACTCGAGGATCAAGGGAATTAAATTAAACACGACCGTGTTCGTTAGCCTGGTAATTGAAAGGGATGTAGCCTGTTAAAACGGTGACGAGCCATTATTTTGTGTGGAGCTGTCCAAGGTGGAGAAATGATGGAATGATGGGCTGAAACACCTGTTGCTATGCCCATCAGTCAAGGATAAAGAGAGAACAGTCTGCAGCGTTTGACCTGTTGTCAACATGAGATCTAAATAGAGACTACTGAAGAGTTATCCGCGTTCACAATAACTTTACTGCTTTTAAAATAACATTTACCGTTTTATTCTGCTGTAAAATGATGGTTTTCATTTTCAATGGTCGTATGATATTTTGACAGAACCACGCAGTTATGCCGTGTCGTGCTTGTATACACCGGTGCAACCAATGAATTTGATCAGGCACATAATTAGTTCTGGTCAATGATTTACAACCCGAGCCCTCGAGAGCATCCATACTAATTCAGGATCGTGATATGGACGTGGAAAAACTCGGTCGCTCTGAAATGCCAGCAGGTGCTCGGAGTTACGCTCGCGCTGCATACTTGTGGGTCGCTGATCCCTGGGCATACTAAACGCGCGTCAATGACGTTGGCTCCGTGGTTAAGGTTGGCACGGCTCGGCCTGCTGGCAGCGTGCACGTGCACATGGCTGTTGGTTCATGGTTGCGGGCCGGGACCAGGCTACGGTAGCCGCCCTAGGCAGCGCAAACTGACTCCACTGGGTTACAAGCAATATGTTCCAAGTATCTCAGAAAATAACTTGGGAGCGAGCGGAAGAGCGGAGGGGAAGATAACGCGCAATTCGGAACGCTTCAATGAGCTCGTGTGCAACTACAACCCTGACATTGACTTCAAAGACGAGGAACGTACCGAAGCAGACCGGTTCATGACCAAGGTAAACGAAACCTGTATAATGGTTATTGTTATTAGAACTGCCAGGACGCTGGGTGTAATTGCATCCTATGTGAAAAGTACTTATTTCATGGTTTCAGCAGACCACGTTCAACTTTTTCCAGTACACTATTATAAGCTATTCATCAACGTCGTCGTCATCACTGAAGCAGAGAAGAAAAATTGGGATTTATTTATGATCTTTACTGTACTGCTGGAATACTCTTTGAAGTTTACCATGTAATTAAAGGTGCAGTGATATCCACTGTTGATCTGGAATAGACAGTGGAATTTCAACACTTGCACCATTGTATTTTGAAAGCCCACACTGATGTTAATTAGGAAACATAATAACAAGGTGACAATGAAAATTCAGGTACTTTATAGATACTTTGGATATTTTTATAGAACTTGTCAGGTTTTCTTCTAATCAACAAAAAGAAGATTAACAAAGCAACTATCCTTTAAGTGTTTAACCAAGCCATGATTAGTACACTCCCGTTTCCCTTATATCTGTGCACTTTTTGTTAAGGTAGTGAAGCAGATAAGCTTACAAAACACTTTGAACATAACGATTTTTAAAAACCATTTGGGAAGAGCTGCAAGTAGTTATTTCTTATTATTGACCACCAACTAATAAAAGATAAGCAACTTCTACATTTTGAGAAATGTTGGAACACTTAGTTTGCTGTTAATGCCTGAAATGCATCCTCCAAATTCTTGTTTGCAAAGCAGGAGACAGAGAAACATGTGATTCATTTCACCCACACTGTAGTAAAACATATAAATGTGCAACAATGTAAAGTGATCCAATAGCAACTTGTAACAAAATGATTCACAAAAATGTAAAACTGTGAAAAATATGACAAGATATGAATCATGGAATGATTCCTGGACTCCACCAGGAAGAGACTAACACATTATTTTGGTCCACCACATTGTCTGAAGTTGGTTTAAGATATTACAAGGATATCTAATCTGTTTGATTACACATGATACACATCCAGCTGAGTCAGAGATGTCTTTATGATGCCAAGACTGAGAGTTGGTGTATGTGTATGTATGCATGTGCCCTCTCCTCGTCAGGGAGAGAAAGCCGTCCTTTGTGTGTGTTTTGGAGGTTCTGCGGGGTCGCCTGAACAGAATTCCCGCCTGCTGAAGTAATGGCACTGTTGGAAAAGCCTCTATTGTAGTTCTGACAATGAAACGCCTCTGTCAAACCGCATTGGGAGAAAAATGTCCCTGGTTTGTTTTTTGCCCTTCTTGATTTCTCACTTCTTCTGTCACATTCCCAAATGCATGCCCAAACATTCCACCAATCTGCCCTCTCACTTAGTCCGGGTCTCGCCTTTTTCTTCTCCTCCTGCCTTCCTCGACCCCCTGTGTCTCTCTCTAGCGTTCATTCCCAGTCCTTATCAATGGTTTCAATATACTCTAATCTAGAACACTGCAATTCCCATGAACATCCACATTTTCCATTATATACTGCATTATCTGAGGTGCTGAAAGGCAAAATCATAGTTTTGTGTGTGAAACGCTTAGCAGGCACTTCAGATACTGTAATAACAGAAGAACAATTCGAGTAATAGTGTAAGAAAAGACTGAAAATATTACTATCTTGTGGGAAAGAGAACTGACCTTGAATTTGCACTCTTACAGAGTTGAAATGTTCAAAGAATGTTGTAGATTAGTTACAGTAGCTTTGTTCTGATTGTTGGAGGGCTTTTTCGGAAAGGGGGTGGAGATGGCCTTTATCAGAGCGCCATGTACAGACAGAAATTCACTGATATCGACCACCAAACAAAAACCCAGGCAGAGAAGCAGAAAGACACACAATGCGGTGATGTTCAGCCTTGTCTCGGCATGGGCAAGGCTGTGACGGGAAGGTAAAACCTCCCAGCTCAAGAGTCCCGGTCCCTCCGGGTTAGAGCTCTGATGGAGTCATACCTCTATTTTGGTTCAAGCTAATTCCCTGTATTTCTCTGTTCTTTTGGTTTGGGCAGCGTTGTAAAGACTGCCTGAACAAGCTGTCCATCGCAGTCATGAACCAATGGCCAGGTGTTCGCCTGAGAGTAACGGAGGCCTGGGACGAGGACGACAACCACCCGTCCGGCTCTCTACATTATGAGGGTCGTGCGGTTGACATCACCACCTCAGACAGGGACATAAAAAAGTATGGTCTCCTGGCCCAGCTGGCGGTGGAAGCAGGGTTCGACTGGGTATACTACGAATCCAAGCATCACGTGCACTGTTCTGTCAAAGCAGGTAAATCTCCTTCTCATTTTTTCATATAAAGTTCAATACAACAACTGTTGCTGTTTTATTATATTATTTTGTGAACTAGCATGAACTGCTAACATTGCTCGGTTTCTTGATTTCACAGATCACTCTGTTGCAGTAGAGAAAGGGGGCTGCTTTTCAGCATCAGGGACGGTGGTCATGGCTGGTGGAGAGAGAAAGACTATGTCGTGTTTGCGCCCTGGGGACACAGTGCTTGCTCTGTCCGAGTCGGGTGAAGTGGTTTTCAGTCATGTTCTCCTCTTCCTACATCTGGACACTGGGAGCAGGTCGACCTTCTTGATTCTCAGCACAGAAGATGGGCAACACCTTGCACTTACTCCCAACCACATCATATTTGTGGCTTCCAACAGCAGACTGCACCACCATGAATACTATGCTGGCTTTGCGAGTCGAGTCAGGACAGGAGACTACGTACTGATTTCTGGAAGGGACGGCAGTGTGCATCCATCCAAAATAGCTTCAGTTTCACAGGAGGAAAGAACTGGGGTTTATGCTCCACTGACGGAACATGGCAACCTGTTTGTGGATGGTGTGTTGGTGTCCTGCTATGCATCTGTTGAGGATCACAAACTTGCGCACTGGGCCTTTGGACCTCTTCGCTTTCTCTTTGGATTAGCCAAGATACTTGTGGGAGAGAATTCGGAGAGAGCAAACGAGCATCATGGAGTGATGGTTCATGGAGCTGGTTCCTGCTGTCCAATCCAATCCACAGGATACAGAAATACAGTCTATAACACTACAGGTGTAGTTTCTAGTACAATAAACAAAATGAACAATACAAGTTTAAATAAACATAGACTTATGCAATATTTTGATTGTGTGGATGATGGCACAACAGTGGGAGTTTACTGGTATGCAAGGATCCTGCACACTTTTGGTCAGATGTTTTTAAACCCTCAGAAGTTTCATGAATAAAAACACAAGAAAGGAGACACCAGTGACGTTCTGTCCTAAACCAAATAAACCAACTCACAGAAACAAATCCCTATGAATGATAATAAAGCTGATAAAACTATTCATATGTAATATGGCACTATTATTTTCTTTCACTATATAATTTGATTATATTTTTGTTGCAGTCAGACATATGAAGCATAACAACAGTTAGTCAATTATAGCACATTTGTATGAAATTCAAATTTAAAGTTTTTATACAAAAGAGAACATATTTCATAGAGCAAAACTATTTTTATATATTTGAATTTATAATATATACACTTGTTCAAGTTATGATAAATAATCTTATCTTTTTATGTGTCTTTGTATGTTGCCTGTTCCCCAGACTAATATGTAACAGACAAATGACATTTTTGATGACAAATTGTGTTCTAATATTTCATGGGAATTCTAATGCATTTTGTCACAAAATTAATGTAATTGTGTTAAATTTACATGATGTCTAATGGTAGTCATGCTAAAAATGTCACACTATTAATGCCTCAACCTGGTGTAACTGGCAGGCCAGTTTGTAGTACCGCAAGAACAAAGGGTTTAAATAATATCTGTGCACTTGTGAAATATTTACATGTTATGTCTCTGAGAGTAAATTCAGAGCTTGATGCAGCTGAGGTGTTGTTTCAGCTATTTCTATTTGGGGCTTTAAAGGAATAAAAACAGTGAATTCAACTATTATGTTTCAGCTTTATTTCTTCAGTTTCAACACTAATAATAATATTTCAAATAATAAAACTTCTAACCTTTAATAAGAATCATATTTTGGCTGTAAAAAAAATGGAAAACTGCCAAAATCACTATGGTTCTGTACTGTGATGTTTGATATGAGTATTAAATGTGTTATGCCTAATTTGTTAGTAATGTGAAACCTTTTCCCAGTTGAGCTCTTATACTTTGCTCATCCTTTGAGCTATCTGCCTAGTCTGTCTCATGTGTCTAATTTTATCACTTTTCTATTGGTAATTATGAATTATAGATTGATAAACTTGGCCCATATTCCCAAACGTCATATATTACAATAATAAAACAAGTATTGTTTTGGCACTGATTTTTGTAGAGGACTGGGCCTTGTTGATCCAGCTGTGACTGTAACGTTTTACACCCCCTTGTGGACAACAAGTGTACAATGCAGCAGTTCTTATCGTCATAATGTAAGTCTAATATACTTCAGAGTTATATTTATATTTATAATGTTTATGAAAAGTACTGAAATCTGTTGACTATGGCAAAACAAACAAACAATTCCTTGATATTTAGACAGTTTAAATGATGTCTGACAGTCTGTATCAAACACTCAGGCTGTTTCTTGTCTCAGTCGGATCACAGTAGTTTCTATAGTTTATATATCAGTGCACAATTCATGTACAGGAATTGTGGCAAGATGGGCAATGTAGACAAAATTAGATAAAGCTTAAAAAATATTATTATAATATTAAAACACTAGTATTACATCAAATATGAAATGCCATAAAGTCATTAGGTCAGGACAAAATGTAAGTGATAGACCACTGCAGTACAGAAAATAAGGAATCAGTTGTTAAAATTGTTAATTATTAATATTCCTTTTTTTGCCAGTTATGAATGTAGTTAAAATGACTGTCCTGTCGATAGAGGTAACAGATGAATACATTACCCCCAAAAGATTTGATGTTCTGTAACGCACTTGAATCAAACCAATAGCAGACACAGTTCCTCCCCACAATTATCTTTGCTTAGCCAATCAGATGATACATATCTTAGAATATAAACTCTTTTCCAAACCTCTCCAGATCAAAACGATTCTAGCGAAGGCTGAGCGTGTGAATGGGTTAGTATTGTCAAATGGTGCAGCTAGAAAATAGAAAATATACAAGAATACATTTAATGCCTAAAATTTACTTCCTTCAAGGGAATTATTATTGACTATAAGTGATTTGCTGCGTGTTCACACATGGCTGTTTACATTACACAACCGGCTCCATAGACCTACATCACAATAAATTATTCAATAGCAAGGTCACTCTGGAACTGTCATTAGCCTTACGATTTAAAGTTATATATTAAACTGTAATCAGTATACCATACACAATTACACATTGTCAGTTAGAATTTTACGAGAAAATAAGTGCACACGATATTACATATTACATTTGTTAACGCTTGTGAACGTTTACAACCAATAAAATAGTAGTGTATAATGCAACTAGGGTTACATTTTAAACTGTAATGCGGATCGTGAGAACTAACAAAACGTGTCAGCGCCGTATTGTCTGTGCTGACGGTCCTTTTGCCATCATGCGGGATTATTCTGGATCTCAAAACAAGGTACGAATTCCAGCGAATGCATTTGTTGGGTATTCGTAACCGGTTATGGTGAATGCCTTTCAAAAACCAAAATCAATCCAACAACCACTTCCTTTTCATAGCAGTTATGGGAGCGAAGGTCCCATGTCATTATTTAAGTGCGTGTGCGTGAAAGAGTCGTACAACAATCCCAAAAGCCTTCGTTACAATACTGTAAAACATCTATTACACATGCATATTAAATCATTTTGCCCCTATCTAGACAATGGTGGCGTTGATATGTTGGTGCTCTCTTCGTTCGGGAGTATTTTTAAAGTAGGAGTAACTTTTATTATTGTAGGATGAGAGACAGCGCGCCATAGCAGCCATAACAATTACTGGAGGTAAACAAGCTTGTTCGAAAATGGCTGCAATTCAATTTCATTTTGAAACCCATTGGTACTGAGACCCTGCCAAACACCCCCCAGAACTTTCGTATGAATTTATTAAAATCTTTGAAATAATGTTGGCATAAAGGCAAAAATGCATCGTTTGACCTGATTCTTTCGAAGTTCACACACAAAAAATCCAAACATTTGCTTCTTGGAGACTTGTTAGCTTCCTAGCAACCTTAGCCATCCAGCTAACTACCGAGTTAAGGGACACTGGATGTGGTAGTGACGGGAATGGAAACGCATCTTTTTGAAGTTGAAATATAGCTAAGGAACTAACGTTAGTCAGTGTAATACCGAGATCATTGCTTTGATCGGCGGTTCTTAACATCAGTTCCTGTTAGTGGTGCTACTGTAACTAAAAAGGGGAGTTTCAACTGCACGCAAGATTAGTGAGAAAACTTACTGTGAGACGAATCCTATCTCCCGGATTTCTAAAGCTGCCAGGAGTAGCTACGCAGTTACCTTTCAAACTGCTTAATATTAGAAAAGAAACAAAGAAAATTGCAATACTGGACCAGATTGCCTTTGTTCGAAGATTTAGATTTGGCTACAATTCTGTTGTATCTGGATAAACTATACATAGAGGAGTTCAATATGAACTCGGTATGATTGATTTTGTTAGCCATCTTGAGGTCTGTAATACGTTATCAAGTTATCAACCCTTAAAGCGTTACAGGCACCTCTCGGGCACTGCCCCATCAACAACAAACCGCTCACCCAGATACCCAACTAAAGCTTTATGAAATGAAACCAACACACGGCGATTTGTGTCCATAGGACTGTTCTTGTGATGTATGGGGGGATGAGTGTCGCTCTGTAAGGTGAGTTAAACTCTTAAAATGATTGTCATAAGATTAAACTTGTTTGTAAATGACCGTGCTAGTATAGTTAGAGCCCCTTAATGATATTCATTTGCCTCATTAGCTCAAGTAATTTAAGATTCTTTGCTGTTGCCGTCAGTACATGAGATGTGTAGTTAGCTAGAGGTGTAGTCAGCTAAGCTGCTATACAAGCTGGTGTTAGAAAAATAGCTTCTAGCAAGCTAACCTGGCTAGCTTTCTGTTTGTTAAGATACTAATTAGCCACCTAGCCTCGTCTGTCAAAGTTGAAAACGTCCATCTAGATATCTAACTAGCTAGTTAACTTAGTGTTTTATAAATGTTTGCGCGGAGGTGTGTATTCTCGCAGGACTGTTGTTACTCGGTCTGGTCTCCGCTAAGACCGTGTCCTTGGTGAGCGGTAGCTACGCTATGGTCCTGGAGATGGACGGCAAACTGTCCAGAGAGGATCAGCTATTGGGCCAGATAGCTATGTCAATTCCATGTTTCGACGTATGTTGACAAACGGACATTGTAATCAATTATCTGTAGGTAATTGTGTCGGATAATGCGATTGCGAGCATAAACGACACTTTACTTGGGATGGATAGGTATGCAGGGCGGCTAGCTGGGTAGAGTTTGGTGTCCTGGGTCATCAAATGAAGTCTTGTTGTGTTGATAGTTCAGGAGTTCAACAACTAAGTTGTTTGCGTGTTAACTTCAGTTCTGGCTTTGAGTAAAGGCTATGTGTCTTTTGCTGTAACTTCAACTAGCTGCTACTGTGTTGGTTTAATGCTGGGTCCGCAGCTTTCTGTACTATTTGCTGCATAAACCATCAACGTGCGTATGTGAGTTTGGTAGCTAGCAGTAAGATTAGCAGGAGGTAGTGACCAATATAGACTTAGCTAACGTTAGCCAGCTAGTTTAGCAGCGTACTTGTACTTTTTAATTGTTTAAGCGGTAAACTATACATATTATAATGCAATGATAAACTTTCATAAACATAAGGAAATGCTAATTGTGCCTACGTTTAAAGGTGTGTTGATTTCGAAGTTTAAATCAAAGTAGATGATCAAGTAGCTAACGCATTGATATTTTGCTCGGATAATTAAGCTAGCTAACGTTGACAGCTAGCATTAGCGTAACAGGGCCGTTTGGAGTATGCATTAAAACTAACAATTAGCTACGTTTTTTTTTACCTCACTTTATAGGGGAACTAGTTATTTTATACTTCACAACTGTGATGTTATAATGTTTTACAGTATTAACACTGAACCTTTTAAAATGTAATTGAATGTAAATAAAAATTTTGGCCTAGTGAAACTGCAAGCAACACGGTAACGTTATTTATTTATTTAACTCCGCAGGAAGCTAAAGAGTGGATTAATTTATGATAGTCTGTTAACAGACCTTAGAGACAATTTTACCACTAGCTTTTTTACAGGGACGAATATTTGCATATTCCTGTTGTGGACAATACTTCCCATTTACATGGAGTTCGTAATCACAAAAGTACATGGCTCTGTTAAGGCCATATTATAATGCGATGTCATCTCTTTCGTTATTTCTGAAACAAAATTAAGTGCATTAACTCATTTAATAGATTTAAGGATGTGGTAAATACCCACCTCCTCACATGCATGTTCTGTATCTCTCAAAAGCCCTAGCACCAAGCTGTTGTTCATTAAATTATGATTCGCAACGTAATTACAAATAATCAAATTTCTATGCAGTTGCAATCGTTCAGTTAAACGTTAAAAACCTATTCCTAAATTAAATAATATTTAAAAGTCACAGACGTTAACGGCTACCCATGTCAAGAAAAGTTTCAAATGTCTCGACACTGCAGTTTCCCTTACCCAACGGTTTCTTGTCATGGGAGGAAACAGACATGTAAATCAAGGGCCATAGAACCAACGGCGCTTAACCGTGTGCAATATGGGAGAAGGACATCAAAGTCCAATGTGTTTCCTATGTGTCTAACCCCCCCCCCCCCCGAATTCATCAAGCTTGTGGTCTAACGATAAATAAGATGTTTGTACTGTTTAATATAGTGATTATTTTTTAATGGTGATTATTGTCATTATCATCTTTGCGTAAACATTTATTTACTTTAAACAACAAAAAAGCATTTATTTTGAGAGTGTACTACGGACAGTTAGGATGATTGTGAGACACATTGGACAATACAAATTAAGCCAAATAGGAATGCAAATAAATAATGATGTTAATGAATAATAACTAGTATATGACAGAATCGTAATATTTAGTAATACTATGAAATATGACAAAAAATCGACTTCCTTTCAAATCCTGCATGCACAAAACTTTCAAATTTAGCGCAATGGCAGAATTCAGGCATATACTCGTGACACATGGCTGTGTGTTTTACGCCTTGGACAGCTTTGACGGAACTGACGAGTATTCGTCTTGTTTCAGCCCGAAGTCGTTATATATGTCACAGGAAGTGGGGCACTCGGAAGTTGTGTTTTCTTTGTGTATCTCCGTTTAGGGTTGTTTTATATGAAGGAAGTAGCATTAAATGTTAGTTATGTGCGGGGTAAAATATTTTATTGATTTACTATTACTACTACGCACCATGTCTGAATGTATGTAAATGTTTATTTTTCTGGTTTGCTTTCCCGTGGCCGGAATTTTGTGCGGAGAGATTGTTAACCCCGGTTAGCAAACCAGCGAGCTAACTACCTAGCTAGCTAACTTGCTAACATCTACTGTAATCTCGGGCAGCTACGACGTAGCTAACTGGCGAATCAAGCGATTTTAGGAACAAACATACAAACCATTAGCCATTGTTTATCGGTGATGATCACTTGGCCCCTTAAACGAAGAGAATGAGCTGAGTACGTGAATGCTTTTGCATGGTTTGTATTCAGCACCTTGTTTTGTTTCAAATTTTGCTTTATTTCTGGTTACATAGTTTAGTGCGGAGCAATTTTAACTTTACAGGTCGAGGCATTTTTAATTTTTGTTGTTTCAATGTATTATCGTTAAACAGGTCTACTTTAGCGGGTGTTTGTAGGATGCAAGAGTCAAAGTTTTGTTTTTGTGAGAGAATGCAGAACTTTTTAAATTTGGAGTTTGTCTATTAACTTTGTAGGTCGTTAGCAAATTAGCTAGCTAGCTATGTTGTTACCTAACTAGCCAACCATGTTACCGCGAAAAACATATATGCGTGGTTCTTCC
Source organism: Tenebrosternarchus preto (assembly GCA_025802075.1). NCBI lineage: Eukaryota > Metazoa > Chordata > Actinopteri > Gymnotiformes > Apteronotidae > Tenebrosternarchus > Tenebrosternarchus preto. The sequence continues at coordinate 1,706,512 of JAOYMR010000022.1, forward strand.
GTCACTTGATTCATATAAACACCCGATTCATGTTGTGATATGCTTGAAGTATCGCAATCTGTTGTAATCAAAGTGACTAGTTTTTTAACACGGATAACATCGTGCAACAGTCTTCTGATACAAATCTCCGCCTGTTTTAGATCTCTCTAAAAGAGATCGTCTTTAGGAGAAGGAATGGACGAGCAGAAGTCAAACTGCGAAGAAAATGATTCAGAAACGGCAGGTAAGCGACTGCATTTGTAATAAAAAAAAAAATCAATGTGTGATAGTTTTTGAGACGCTCTTATTAAAAAAAATCTTTAAAATATTTATTGTCTGTGTAATTTATATTTGTAAACAAGTTCTATTACAAACGTGTAGAAATCTAGTAACCTTGCAGTAATGTGCAAAATCAGCAGTAGATTTCCATTTAACCTTTTTGGGGGTAAGATTAATTCATAATCAATAGTTTTAATTGTGCATTTTCTGCAACATGATGGTCTTGTGTAATAACAAATACAGTTTATCACATGGCAGCCTTTGCAAAATTCAATTGTTATTTAATTTCAGACTTCTGTGATGTAATTCCAACATATTAGTGACTCTTAAGGCTGTTTGTATCATATCCATTAACCTGTATCTGTCATGTATTTTACAGCTGATGACAGTGCCTCTTCAAAGGAGACTGTCCCGTCTCCAGGGGAATCAAATACCCCTCTTCCTGCAGGAGACATCTCAGGCACTACTGTGGACACTTCCAGCGCCCCAGTGTAAAGCTTTCTATTAATATTTCAGGCTGGATTTGCTTTTCATTACATTTGGGCCATTTGCAAATTACTTGGCTTATGTGTAGAGGCTTACACTGATACCTTACTTCAGTAACTCCAATGTTTTGGGCTTTAAACTTATATTGTCTGATTTATTTTTTACTAGTTTATTTTATGGCTCCGAACATTGCTGACATCTTGGGGATTGTTTCTTCAGGGAGATTGTTAGGGCCTGTGCACTCTGTAACTGTGTGGAGAGAAGTCTTCACGGTCAGCGGGAGCTGCGGTGTTTTGGACCTTCTTCCTGCTGGCCTGAACTGGAGGCCTCTGCCTCCTCACCACCACTGGCTGGGAGTGATGACCTGTCTTCCATTGGCTTCTCTGAACCCAGTGATCTTTCCTTTCTCTTCAATGACACAGGTCTGTATAAAAACAACAACATCTACAGTTTTGTAAAGAAAATTCATTGGGGGGGGGGGGGGGTGAAAAAGAACAGGATTTTCCACATGATCTTTTTAAACAATTATCATACCATTTGATACAGGAAGCTGTTGGGTTCATCACTGGTGTGCAGTGTGGTCAGAAGGAGTGCAACAGGGTGAAGGGGAGGAGCTGATAAATGTTGATAAGGCAGTCATCTCAGGGATACAGCAGGTGGGTTGAAAATGGTCAAAAGAGAAGTGACTCGAGTATCCAGAGTTGAAAACAACCTGGCTCCCTCAACGCTCTGTTCTTGTGTGTTTCAGCCGTGTGATTATTGTAAAAGGATGGGCGCGACCATCAGGTGCCGCAGCGAGGGGTGCTTGCGCTTCTACCACTTCCCCTGTTCGGCGGCAAGTGGTTCATTCCAGTCCATGAAGCAGTTGGCTCTCCTCTGTCCCGATCACTTGGACCAGGCAGAGGAGATGGGTAGGGAACGCCCCCGTGGAAACAACCGGAGGAGTGTTGGGGTTTCTTTGTGTATGGTGTGGACTGCTTTTTTTGTTGTTGTGGTGGGATGTTTTTGTTTTGTTTGTTGATTATATTTATTTTACTCTTAGCTGGAGAGGAGGCCCGCTGTGCAGTGTGTGATTCTGCTAGGGACCTGTCGGGGTTACTGTACTGTACAGGATGCGGGCAGCACTACCACGATGCCTGTTTGGAGATCAGTGCTACACCACTCCAGCGCTCTGGTTGGCAGTGCCCAGAGTGCAAGGTGTGCCAAACCTGCAGGTATGTTAGATAGAGCCCTGCTGTTCATCATTTGAATAAAAAGTTAAGGTGTGGTTCCTTTGCATCTGGACGACCTGACCTTGTTTTTGTTTGTTTTATTGGCAATGGCTCAACCTGTATGGTGTTTTTTGGCACTAACTTCTGCTGATGGAAAATATGTAAATGTGACTTCTAGGCAACCAGGGGAGGACTCTAAGATGTTGGTCTGTGACGCATGTGACAAGGGTTATCACACCTTTTGTCTGCAGCCAGCTATGGACTCTCTACCTCCAGACTCATGGAAATGCAGAGTAAGTTCAAGTCTAATTCTTAAATAAGAATGGTATAGAGCTGCTTGTGACACTGGTGCTCCCCTCCACATTCTCCTGCAAGTGGAACGTTCCAGTCTCTGAAAAAAGTTAGCAGTTAGCTCTCTTCTCCCTTGAGCATGTAGGCAAGGCAGAAGAGCTGGACATGCATCGCTTTTGTACAGGGTATATGAGAAAACTATAATTTCTTGGGTAAAGTGCATTGGTTTTGCAGTAATTGGTTATTTATTTATTCAAGCTTCTGTTGATTTTACGATCAGCGTGGCACTTGAAAACCTCTGACAAATGACAATGTGGAGAATCTTTCACTAATGCTCGAGTGAACAGTGCAATACCGCTAAGACGTTTTGCGAGTAGTGTGATTGTGGTTTTCACCCTCTCTCTAGCGGTGTCGTGTGTGTGCTGACTGCGGCGTGCGAGGCCTTGCCCTGCCTGGGTCTGAGCAGTGGTTCGAGAGTTATTCGGTGTGTGAGGGCTGTCAGCGGCGGCGTACGTCGCTCTGTGCGGTTTGCAGTAAGGTCACAGAGTCCTCACTCCCCCTACAGCACTGCTGTGCCATCTGTCACAGGTGAGGCTGTCCTCTCAAATGATTTGTGACTTGTGCAGTTTCCCTGCTTTGCTTCCTCTGAACTTCAGTTCTTATCTCTTTAAAAAAAAATGTAATTGTATTCAGAGGTTTCAGTGATCACAAAACCTGTTAATGTTGGGAAATATGTTGCCTGATTTAGACTTGGTAGCAAGTGTGAGGTTAAAACAAGAACTCAATAGTAGCTCTTTTGAACTTCCATAAAACTTTTATAGTAAAATGTATGGTTGTATAGATGAGTAGACTTTATCCTGAGATGGTTACAAGTGGGTAATTAAATGGGAAACCCAATCTAAATGGTTTTGTTTCTCTTTAACAGATGGGTGCATGGTGATTGTGCCTCTCTCTCTGAGTATCCCGAAGAGAAATGCATCTGCTTGGCTTGCAGAGAAGCACCTGTTGAAATCACTGAGACGGAGGTACTTTCTGTACAAGTGGACGAGAAGACTGATCCAGAGGAACCCATGGAACTGGGTACGTGTTCCCAACCCTGTTTTGTTATTTGTACCTTTTGCCAATGTTGCTGTTATGTTATCTGTGGATGTGTCTTGGCTTTTATATAATTCTGCTTTTATTTAGGTACAGAAGCTGAGGTGGTTGGACCGGCAGAAGTGAGTGAAAGCATTATGGAAGCAGGATCTCAGCAGGGCATGGGAGCGCGGTCCTCTGATCCACACCTGGGTAGTGCAGACTCCACCCAGCAACAGACCTCTGGGGCGGAGGTTCCAGGTAATCACAAGGGTCAAACCTGGTGTATGCTATATTTCAGTTAATGAATATTTACTCTTTTTGAACTCTTCAGTCGTCATATTTTCTTGTTTAATGCTACTTCACTGTGCTGGGAAGTTATTTGCTTACATTTTGATAATGTTGACATTTTATAGGTGATGATTGTGCACTCAGAGAAGCCTGTATCAACCCTGTTGTTGATGGTGCTGACAGTACAGAGGAGAAACCTGAAGAGAGACAGATCCCTCTGGACAGCCTTGTTACCCCCGTCACTGACACTGTGGTGGAAGCCCAAACTAATGTAGCAGAGACTCAAGCACGTCGACATGTTCTGCCACAAGAGGAATCCACCAGTGAGGAGGGGAAAGAGTCCAGCGGCGGTGTGGATGCTGTAGTAACGGACCCCCCTCCGGTCTCCGCCTCCCCTTCCCCTCAGACACCTCCACCTGTTGTTTTGGAAAAGGTGGAGCCCGTTGCGATGGACGAGGAGAAGCCATCAGAGCCAGAGGTGCAGGCTGAGGAGGTTTCAGGCAGGACTTCTCCCACTGCTCCTCAGGTGGAGCAACCCTCAGCTTCAGACACGGATGACAGACCAGGTCAGTCGGAAGAGGACGAGGAAGACGAGGAAGAGCCAGGTGGGGATGAGCTGTTGGAGGAGTCTCTGAGCAAAGATGACGACCTGCCAGAAGGTATTCACAAGCAGGAATGTGAGGCTCAAGAAGCAGGTGCTAAGTCCGACCTGCTGCTGGACGAGATGTCCAACATGAGCCATGGTGATGAGAGCAGCAGTGGCTTCCTGGGATCACCAGCAGAGGCAGACTCCCAGATGCTGAACATGGACCTCAGTATGGTTCCAGCCAGCAGGGCTCGCTCTGATTCCTTGCTCACAGAGACCGATGATTCCTTGCCCTTTGATCCCCTCAAGTCTGACGGAGAGAAATTAAAGAGGAGAGGATCTCCGGGTCGCTCTAGAGTGAAACCGGTAAAGTGTGTTCACCATGGCTTGTGAAGTCATTCTCACTGTGTACAGTGATGAAATGTATATACACCCATTAACTGATGTAAGTAACTTGTCATTGATCTGTAAATCCTGTAGGGAAGGGGTGGTGGTTTCCCAGGGAAACGGCGACCACGAGGTGGGGGAGCTGGAAGAGGACGTGGGCGATCACGGCTTAAAGCTATGGCCTCTTGCATCGACGCCTTCTTGGTAAGTTTCGCTCCTGGATTTCAAAAGTAAGATTATTTATTTGGGAGGTTTTTTTAAAATTATTTAAACTACATATATTTGCTGAGTCATTTACTTTTGATGCATTGGTGGTTTGAAGTCTGCCATCCCCATTCTAACATTTTATGCATATTTAGTTTTTATTTGTTTTTGCGCATGTGCTTTCGGAAATAGTTTATCCGTTTAGATCAGTTAATCGTTCTGTTTATTGGTTTTTCTGTAGCATATGAACTTTATGATACATATATTAGAACCATAAGACCGTCTGTGGTTGGATCAACTGTTTACTTTGGCTTTGAGTTTGGAATGATTGGAGTAATTTAATTTTACCAAATATATTTTTGAGGCCTGTATTTGTGTGTTTTCGAATTCATTGTACATTCTAATGCAAAAGCACAACACATTTTCTGTGTGGTCCATTTTAGATTTGTTGTGCAGGAACAGAACACTCTTAGCGTTTGTGCTCCTTGAAACGATGGGTAAATGCCATCACTCGTGGTGTTTAAGTCTAACCTAAACCACTTTTCTCATTGTTGTAGCAAACCCTGACTGCAGACACTGGACTGAACAAAGACGAAGAGGAGGAGGAGGATGACACGATGCAGAACACAGTGGTGCTCTTCTCCAGCACTGACAAGTTTGTTTTGCTGCAGGTAACGATTCTGGTGGTCCTTCTTTTTCCTGTCTCATTTATTTCGTCCTAGTGCTCAGATTGATGGTTCTCTCTCTCTCTCTCTCTCTCTCTCTCTCTCTCTCTCTCTCTCTCTGCCTCTGCCTCTGCCTTCTAGGACATGTGTGTAGTATGTGGCAGTTTTGGGCGAGGTACAGAGGGCCAGTTGCTAGCCTGTGCGCAGTGTTCTCAGTGTTATCACCCGTACTGCGTGAACAGCAAGGTAAGCCTTTCTTCTCTGCGCTTACTCTAAGGATGCAGTTTGTGTTCTGCCTAAAGCCTGAGTTAACCTGCATGCTTGCTCTACCATTCCCTGCCTAGATCACCAAGATGATGCTGAGGAAAGGCTGGCGGTGTCTTGAGTGCATTGTGTGTGAGGTCTGTGGGAAGGCCTCCGATCCGTCTCGCCTGCTGTTGTGTGATGACTGTGATGTCAGCTATCACACCTACTGCCTGGACCCACCCCTGCACACTGTACCTAAGGGAGGCTGGAAGTGCAAATGGTACCTGTCCTCTTTCACTTAACAGTTTTACTGTTCTACTGAAGACTTGTATGAACATGGATGTTTATATATAGGTGTGTGTGTGTGTGTGTGTGTGTGTGTGTGTGTGTGTGTGTGTGTGTGTGTGTGTGTGTGTGTGAAAGAGAAAGAGAGAGTTTTCTGTACTGTTAGAAAAGTATGTATATGCTTCTTATTGGAACTGATTTCCTAATAGTTGTGTTTGTGAAGTGACTGCTCTGTTCCTTCCCTCGGTGGGTGGTCCTAACCCTAGTGCTCTGTACGTTACAGGTGTGTGTGCTGCATGCATTGCGGTGCCAGCTCACCAGGGTTTCACTGTGAGTGGCAGAATAACTACAATCACTGTGGCCCGTGCGCCAGTCTGGTCACATGCCCCGTATGTCGGCAGAACTTCATGGAGGAAGAGTTGCTTCTGCAGTGTCAGCACTGTGACCGGTAAGAAAGAGTGGGACACGTGGACTGTGGGGGGTGCTAATTAGTAGAACGAGTGAAGGCATCGATCGTGCTGGCAGGCATGACCTCGGAACTTGTGCAGTGGTTTTAATGCTGTGTTGGTCGACTGTAGATGGGTCCATGCTGTCTGTGAGAGTCTCTATACTGAGGATGAGGTGGAGCAGGCGTCAGATGAAGGCTTTGCCTGTACTGCCTGCTCTCCGTTTGTTCCCAGACCTGTCGGTGAGTTTCTTGAGCTTGAGCTGATGGGTGTTATTAGTGTATTTCTTAGTAAACATTATACGTACTGTCAGCCCTCATCGCTGTAGGGTCTGGTACATTCATACCTTTGTTTTACTTTCTGCAGTGGAGTCTCCAATGATGTCTGCCTTCAAAATAAAAGAGCCTGGTATGTGTAATTTTCTAGACAACCTGTGAGAAGTGTTCCCAAAATGCAGTGTAGAAGGTTCTAACTTACTCCACCGTGTCCCCCATCCAGAGCCACAATTTTACCGTCTGGAGGGGGTGTGGCTGACGGAGACGGGCATGTCTCTACTGCGCAGCATCTCCATGTCCCCCCTGCACAAGCGCAGGCAGCGCCGCTCCCGCCTGGGTACTATTTGTATCGAGGGAGCCGCTGATGGCCTGGAGCTGAAAGAGGGCGAGGGGGATGGAGATGAGGTTAAAGGTGCGTGTGCGTGCGTGTGTGTGTGCGTGTGTGTGTCTCCCACTTTTTAAAAAATTATTTATTCCATTTTAGGCATATCCAATCATATACACAGGTGCCTTATGCATTATAGACCTAAATAGAGTAAATGTTTGGTTATTTTGCTTCCTTAGCTTTTTCCTTTGCTCATGAGCAGGTTTAAATGGACTAATTAAGCTAAATTGATATTCTAATATCTGGAAATGAACAGGTTTAAATGGACTAATTAAGCTAAATTGACATTCTAATATCTGGAAATGAACAGGTTTAAATGGACTAAGCTAAATTGATATTCTAATATCTGAAAATGCTGGGGACAGTATAAAAATGCGGCCTGGGATCGGTCACCCATGTAATGTTGTTCTTTTTGATGCCAGGCTGTGGTGAGTCAATGGAGTGTGAAACCAAACTGGAAGCTCCTGGAAGTCCAGATCGTGAAGGAAGAGTGGACAAAGAGTCTGGGCTGGACGGGGGCCCAGAGAGCCTGGCTGACTGTGAGGTTCTAAAAGGAGGAGTGGAAGAGACTGAAGAAGGAAAGAAAAGAAAGAGAAAACCTTACAGACCAGGTGACTGCAGCCCCGCCCTGAAAATCGTTGGTTTCTGGTAGAGTTTATTTGCTCCTTTATTACCGTTAAAACAGGCGTCACCGTTTTAAAGAAACGCCATGTTTTAAACATCACTGTTTTAAAGAAAAGCCATGTTGCTCTGCTGTAGGGATCGGTGGGTTCATGGTCAGACAAAGAAAGTGTCACACGAGGATGAGAAAAAGCCTGTCTGTGTCTGGTGACGGTGTGTCTGAAGGGCAGGTAGCCGAGACAAAACTTGAAGAAGGCAAGTGGAATCGACACACAACTGAGGCTTTTATGTTTAAATAAAAGGAAATATTCGCTAAATATGTATTTTTCTTGTTTAAATAAAAGGAGATAATGGCTAAATGTATGTTTAAATTTCTTGTATTGTTTAGGCCCTCATCCTGACATGGATCCACCTGACCTTAAGGCTTTGGAAGGAGAGGGTGAGCAAGCCAAAAAACGTAGGGGAAGAAAGAAGAGCAAGTTGGAGGACATGTTCCCTGCGTATCTTCAGGAAGCTTTCTTTGGAAAAACCTTGCTGGACTTGAGTAAAAGGGCTTTTCTGGCCCCTCCTGGACCGAGACCTTCTCAGGGCCCTCTTAAACCCTCAGTACCTGCTCTTGTGGCTAGACCTACCGCTGCAGAATCAGGTTAGGCCCAACTCTGTACTCGTACGAGTATCTGAATATAACCCATTTGGTGTTCTACACTGCATGAGCTTTTACATCCAAACACACTGTGTTTATAGTAGAGGCTGGTGAACGAACAGTTGGATCCTCGCTGCAGCTTAAGCAGGAAGCGGATGGTCCAAAGCCTCAAGGAGAGAGAAAAAGTAGGTTGTGCAGCCATGTTCAAAACTTTTAGCCTCAGCTAGAATTTATGTGCAAATTGTAAACATTGTTTACGCTGTGTTTCAGTGGTACCAGGAACAGGTGAGCAGCCCTCCATTCAAGAACAGAGTTTAGGTGATCCATCTGGCTCAGACATACAAATCAATAAAGGTAGAAGATGCAATAACTTAATGTTACTAAATTGATTGTTTAATGTAACCAATGGATTGATTATTAAACTTTTATTTATGAAACTTTGTTGTGTCTAGGTCTTCCACCAGAAACGGAGAGTCAGAATTCTGAGCGGTTCTTCCAGAAAGTCCTCGGCCCTTTCGAGGGCAGCAGCTCTCAGAGTGGCGCGGTTCAGGCTGGCATGAGACCTGTGCTTGAAGGGGAGCCGAATCGGAGTGGCTTACCCCAACGAAACCTTGCAGGTATGAATAGGCTGTACACACCTGCCAGATTGTACTTGCCACTGGTGTGAAAGTGCAACCTGACCGTGATCGACTGATGCTTCTACAGGTGCTTCTGGCTCTTTGCCCTCAGCTAACATGACAGAGTCATTCCAAGGACTTTCTCAGTCCCCGTTCTTTGACCTGCGGTGAGAGCTGGATAACTTTTTAATTTTATACTTTCAAACTCTTCATATTATTTCTTATTTTGTGAGATTAATGTAACAATTTTCTCCCAGTGATCGCAGTGGACTTTTCAGTCCAGAACAGGATGAGGACAGCCCTTGGGCAACACCATCCACTCCAGCAACTCCCTCTACTCCTCCAACTCCGACTGAACCAGAGGGTGATGGCCTCTCTTATAATCAACGCAGTCTGCAGCGTTGGGAGAAAGATGAAGAGCTTGGAAATCTCTCGACCATTTCTCCTGTGCTCTATGCTAATATAAATTTCCCAAACCTCAAACAAGACTATCCTGGTATGTAATAAAGCCACACCTTTTTAAATGTCACAGAATTATGAAAATATGCGTAATTAAGATAAAATATATATTTTATGGGGGGGTGGTTTTACAGACTGGGCCAGTCGTTGCAAGCAGATCATGAAGGTTTGGAGGAAAGTATCAGCAGCTGACAAGGTTCCCTATCTGGTAAGAGTTGGACATAATACTGACATCACATGAAATCACTTAATACTGATATTTACCCATTTGCTTTTTTGTGTTCCTTTCATGCAGCAAAAGGCCAAAGATAACAGAGCAGCTCAAAGGATCAGCAAAGCACAGAAGGTAAATGTCTGATTATACTTCCTCCTCCACCCCTTATGAGTGTCTTTTGTGCGCCACAATATGATGGATTTTCAATACAGAATTAGAAAAGAAATGCCAACATGTTGCTTTTCTTAATTTTTTAAAAAATAATTTTTCCAAGTATTTGTTTTTTCGTAATTCCAACCCCCTCCCAAAAAATAAAACCCCAATAGTACTTACGCCAGTTCTCCCTAAGTATGATTAACACATTAAGCATTTCATAAGAGTGTTTGGCAAATATGGCTCACAGTAGAAGTAACAAATTTTGAGATGTAGTCCTATAGTCTAATTTTGTTTAATGTGACCCTCAAATGACGGTACTGATGTGCAGCTCTTTTCTGTGTTCTTCTCTGTAGCAGGCTGAAAGTCAGGTGTTGAGACCTATTAAAACTGATACAGCTCGTGTGAAAGGGGAACGTCCCAATCTACAACTTCAAATTCCACCACCCTCCGGATCTCTTTCCACTCCTTCTCAGCCCAGTTCTGCTGATAGCCCCTTTCCATTTACCCCAGATACTGCATCTTCAACCTTTTTCCCAGATGGATCTCTGAAGTCTTCAGGCTCAACAGATATTCAGTCTGAACCTTTTTATAAGCCTCCTTCTCAGTCTCCGCATACTCAATCTCAACCATCCACCCCGTACTCCCAGCCTTCCTCCAGCCCCCTGCAGGTCTCCTCAGGTTTCCCTTTACCTGGCCCACAGGGTGCTCCTCAGGGACGGCCAGCCAGTCTAGGATCTCTTGATATGCAGCCAGGGACTCCTCGCAGGACCCAGCAGATTGACCCATTTTTTAAACCGCAACAGCAGGTCCTTCCACCCCAGAGCCAACAGGCCTCTCAGGAACCTGCACGTCACCCTGAGAGTCCTAGACCCAAAGCTGGTGGAAAAGGAGACTCGCCAATGTTCTCCCCACCTCACTCAACTCACCACGGAGAACCCTTTCGCGGCCAGCAGGGAATCGGTCGACAAGAGTACACTTCATCTCCATCTCCCTCTGCTATGGCTTCTTCTCCAGCTGGAATGGGGCAAAACAGGGCAGACATGAGCGCCCCTTCTCCACGTGCCTGCGTTGGCCGACAGGAACTCGGCACCGGTTCTCCAGCAGGGATGCTGGATGCTGGTGATGGCTTGTTCAAAGCTCCTATGACGCCTCGCATGCATCAGGGAGATGCTGGAAGCTCCGCTGCTCCCCTCCCACCTAACGCTTCTCCGAGTCGTCCTTCTGAGAGTTATCGCCAGTCACCTTCTACGTTTTCTGATCCGTATGCCCAACCTCCTCTAACACCCAGGCCCCAGTCGGGAGACGCTTCTTCCCCTTTACCCCAGAAACTGCCTGTACCCCAGCAAGAACCTTATCCAAAAGTGGCCTCTAGCCCTCATTCAAAAGGCAGTTCTCAGTCCCCTCTCACTCCAGCAGTGCTCTCTAATGATGGACTCTCTGTGCAGTCACCAGCTACCCCACGCTTTCAGTCTCCAGACCCTTATTCTCGGCCTCCCTCACGGCCTCAGTCTACAGACCCTTTTAACTCATTACACAAACCTCCTCGGACAACTTCGGCAGCCACAGAGGCGTCCTTTAGAAGTTCACCTCATCCTAGCCAGCAGCCTCCTTGTTCACCATCTGTAGGGGATCCCCTCACTGTAAAACCTCCTGGACCCCCTTCTTTTAGTCTCAGTCCTAGTATGGGTGCCCTTCAAATTGGCCAGCAACAGACAATTGGCCAACAACAAATGATAACTCACCAAGCTCAGGTTCAACTCCAGCAACCATCACCCCAGCCACAAACCATGGCTGCAGACGTAAATGCTAGAATATCACTACCATCTGGAAACCAAGACAACATATCTGTGAGGCCACCAGATGCTCCACATCCACCAGTCATGCCAGCAGCACAAGAAGTGCCTGATCTTTCAACTGGCCAGGATCAGGTGTTTATTGGCCTTAGTCCATCTGAGCTTGAAAAGCATAGACAGGTATATGAACATCTCAAAGTGGTACAAAACCGTTAGTGGCATATTATTAAGTATAATATTATTAAGTCTGATTTTATTTTCCTGCAGAGACAGAGACTTAGAGAATTTTTGATCAGGCAGAAAATGCAGAGAAACTCGCTCCGCCAAGAGAAAGAGGCGACTGCAGCCAGTAATAATGCTTCAAATTGGCAAGAAGGTGAAATGGTCTATCAGCAGGACAAAACACAACGGGCACCACCGCCTTACCCACAGGTATGTCTCAACAAAAGATTTTGCTGAGATTAGGATCTATATGGCAGCTAATGTTTGCTCCGCTATGATTTTGGGATATGATGGTGATTTCTAGTTTTTGTGGCTAATTCCATTATCCATATACTCATTAGGATAGAGCATCTGTTGCTCAGGTAACCGTCGCTGGCAAGCTGGCTTTGCCTATTGGAGCAGCAGAGGACAAGCTGCGTCACCCACTCCCACCAGGAACACCTGGTATTATGGATCCTAATGTTTTAAGGTACATCTGGCTCTGTAATTTCTTTGATATTACATGTGTGGTAAGTGCTCATTCAAGCACTTTCATGACTTACTAATACAAAAAACACAAATGATGAATATAAATGTAAAAATATTTTTCTTTAGGCAAGCTGGCCCTAACATCCCCCAGGGCATGTATCCACGGGCACCGTTTCCTACACAGTGGCAAGGTCAGACCGTTGGTCCACGGAGGTTCCCTCAACCATCCATGATGGAAATTGGCCCCAGACATAATCTTAATGCTTCTATGAACAGTCCTCTGAGTATGCAGGGTATGCAAGGCATGCCTAATTCTCTTGCAGTGGCACAAGGCACAGGATCAGAGACAGTGCAACCCTGTGTGTCTGGACCTCCTCCACAGTTCATAGAATTAAAACATAATGCCCAGAGGATTCCACTGGGGACCCAGTTTTTACCAAGGGGACCTCAGCCCCGCCCTCGGATGTTTATACCGCAGCCAGAAGTGGCTGCTTCATTTGTCCCACAACACTTACCACCTCCTCTTGATACTCAGGCAGAGGGTGGACAAGATGCAAGACTTGGGATCCCACAAACTGGTATTGGCTTGTTGGTTCCTCAACAGAGCAATATTCCTCCAGCTCCATCCCAATTACAGCCCCAGCAGGTGCCAATTACCCAGTCGAGCGCATCTGGTTCCCACTCAGCTGCACAGCACCAGAGTTCTCAGACTAATACTGTAGGAGAGCAACAGTCGACTGAAGACACCGTTGACTTACCGGAGCCAGACCTTGAAGACCCCTTTGCTGCCAAAGATCTTGGAGATGCAGGAGCAGAGGCTGGAGTAGAGGATGAGGATGACCTTGCACTCGACCTGGATCCCGATAAAGGGGATGATGATTTGGGGAACCTTGACAACCTTGAAACAAATGATCCGCATTTGGATGATCTGCTAAATAGTGATGAATTTGACTTGCTTGCATACACTGACCCTGAACTTGATCAAGGTGATCCTAAGGACGTTTTTTCTGACCAGTTGCGACTTGTTGAAGCAGAAGGAGAAGGTTCAAGCACCACCGTCGGCACAGAAATCAAGACTGAAGCGAAACCTAAAATTAGTATAATTGCTAAGGGCTCACTCACAGTTCCCACTCAACCTTCAAAAACCGAGGGCACAACCTCTTGCAGTGTTTCGCTTCCACTGAAGACTGAGTGCTCAGATACCAGTGTACTCTCTTCTATAAAACTTGAAGATAAGGGCTTGGTTGAGCAACAGCAGTCATCGCAGACTGCGGTCAAAGATGAAATGGGACAGGCTGTTTCTTTGCTTCTTGGTGCAACATCCAAGTCCTCAACTCAGCCAGAGAATTCATCTGCATCGCTCAGCACTGTACGCTTAGGCGGAGTGTCATTTCCTCTTCCTGCCCAAGCTGATTCACTGTCTTTTCAACCAACTACATCTCATCCAGACTTGGGTGAGGATACTCTGGGCCTACCAGATGGTGGAGGGCAGCATTCCCCTGCTGTTGACCTTGACAAAGTGGAAAGTTCACTGGAGGCAAGTGAGCTGCCTTTATTGATTCAGGACCTCCTGGAACATGAAAAGAAAGAGCTACAGAAACAACAGCAACAGCAGCAAATGAATTCTCTACAGGGAGGGTTGGGTAGTCACCTTCATAATCTTCAGAATCAGCAACAACCTCCTGGAGGACCAAACCAGATATTACTACCACATCATCGTCCACCTCAGGGTGTTGTGAGTCAACCAGGAATGGTACAGAGGCCACCTAATATGCTTACACCACAGCAGCAGAGGTTACTTAGTGTAGCAATGCCTCCACCTCCACCTGTCACAATGGGACAGCCACAAGGCATGATCCGAGGTGGACAGCCAACTAGCATACACCCTGGGCTTAATCCACAACAGCAAGCACCACTACCTCAACACTTGGCAAAACAACAATCTCTCCCCAGCAACTTTTTTCCTGATAAAGGTACGTTTTGATGTGTTTGATGCATTTTTGTCTTTTTGTATTTGTTATGCCCTTAGTGCATGTTTTACATGTATATCTTGCTTGGGTTCTTGTAGATCTGGATAAGTTCATGACTGATGACATAATGGATCCTATTGCAAAGGCAAAAATGGTGGCCCTGAAAGGCATTAAAAGGGTATTGACTCAAGATCCCATGGGAGTGCCACCTGGGATAAATAGGTACTTATGGTAATTTAACATTAAACCATGTTATGCGGGCGTCTTACACAGAATTGGTTAGCTTTAACATATTTTTTCTTTATTGGTTCAGGCAACAAGTAACTATTTTGGCCCAGAGGCTGGCCTCAACCCCAGGAAGTGGAGAGCCTCAAACCCATCTTGGACCTGGATCATCTAAGGTTAATGAAGTTCCTTCAAGTTCATTTTCATTGTTTTAGGTTCCATGATTTACCGAAGGTTGTGCTACTTTCTTTTGTTGCTTTCAGGAGGGGGAAAGCAGTGACCAGGCTCAACCACGACCTAATCCTCCCCAGTTTGTCCAAGGCATCATTAGTAAGTTTAGTACTTGTGATGGGATCTTCCAGTGCTTTCTGTCTTTACCACATGGACTCCTTCTACCACAATTCATTTTTTTTTATTAGATGAAAATATATAAATCTTTTAGCTACATACTTATAATGTTGCATTTCAATCTTTTTGTAAAATAGATGATGCTGAGCAGCACCAGTATGAAGAGTGGCTTGTGCATACCCAGCAGCTGTTACAGATGCAGCTGAAGTTCCTTGAGGAGCAGATAGGTGCTCATCGCAAATCTCGCAAAGCACTTTGTGCTAAGCAACGCACTGCTAAGAAAGCAGGGCGTGAATTTGCAGAGGCAGATGCTGAAAAGCTAAAACTGGTCACTGAAGAGCAAAGTAAGATCCAAAAACAGCTGGACCAGGTGAGCATACATTCTCTCTATATGCCAAGAAGAGAATTGCCTGTTGTGTAAGTATCAGATAAAGATTTTATCATTCAAATTTCTTCTCCACTCATCCAGGTACGGAAACAACAGAAGGAGCATACTAATCTGATAGCTGAATACAGAAGTAAGCAGCAGCAACATCAGCAAAGCTCCTCCATGCTAGCACCTGGGCCTTCCAGCCAGGGTCCCCATATGCTTTCTAAGATGCCTGGGCAGATGATGATGGGGCAACAAGGGGCACCAATAATGGGGCAAGTATCCGGAGGTATTCCTCAGCAAGGAGGTATGCCTGTTAGAATGCCACAAGTGCATCCATTCACTGGTGCCCAACCTCATCATGCTGGGGCACATGGACCTGTGCCACCTGGTACTCCTGGTGGATTCTTTCCACAAGGCACTGGAGCACAAGGACCAGACCCAAGGCTTCTTCAGGACCGACAGTTACAGCAAAGGATGCAGATGGTCCAGAAAATGCAGCAACAGCAGCAGTTTATGATGGGCCAGCAGCCTATGCCACATCAGAGTCAACAACCAGGTGTTTTGAGTCAGCAGACTGGGGCTGTAGGTGGTCAGCCACCCCAGGCTTTGATTGGCAACACATTAATGGGACAGCAACAGCCAAATCTTCAACCAGGATTAATATCTACCCAACAAAATCAACAAAGTCTACTGCAGGTTCCTCAGGGCATGATGGGGAACCAAGGAGTTGGGCAGGCACAGCCGAATCTCATGACACAGAATCAGAATATGATGTCAGGCCAACAAGGCATGGCTGGGAATCAAGCTGTGCAACAGCTTCAGAGACCTCAGAGTTTGATGAGTCAGCAGGGACCTGGTGGACAACAACACATTCTTAGAGGACCACAAGCAGAACTTACTCCTCAGCAGCAGAATGTTTTGGCGCAGCGAATGCTGCTTTCTCAGCAGCAGCAGAATACAGCAAAGAACCTTGCACAACTCCAACAGCAACAAATGCCACAACAGAGACAGCCAGCACAAGTAGGCCAATTAGAGCCACAGGTAGCACTGGGAACGCCCCCTTCAGGCAACGTTCAAGGCAATGTTGAGAATCTGCAGCAGGGAGTTTCAGCTCTTTCACAAGATGTTCAAAGTCCTGCTCCTAAAGATGCAGGAATTCTCAGTCCTAAAACTCCACCACAGCAGGGTGGACCCTCAGTTCCAATCCAGATACCTCAACAGGTGCCAGGTGGAGATTTGCCTGGAGTAGTTGGACAGCAACAGCAAACACTTGCTTACATGGCTCAACAACAACAAGCAAAGCAACAGCAGTCGGGTCAAAATGCTGGCAAGATGCAGCAACATGGATATGTTACCAGCCAGCAGACTGGAATACAACCTCCAGTCCAACAGCAACAACAGATGCAGCTTGTTCTTCAGAGGCAGAACTCTCTTAATGCAGAACAAGGAAAACAAGAAGGTCAGCAAATGTGCTATGTCACCCAACAACCACAACAAGGAGGTCAAAGTGTTCCACAGCAACTGCAGGGCATGCTGGGTCAGCAGGCTGGCCAGAATCCTTCTGTAATGGCAGGAAATGCAAACCAACAAGATATGTTGCTCCAGCAGCAGAAGCAAGCTCTGCTTGAGCAGATGAACAGAGGTCAGCAAGTAATGATGGCTCCAAGGCCAGGTGTCCCACCTGGGCAAATACGAGCCCCTGTTAACATTCAGGCCTTCATTGCACAGAACCCACAGCTGCGCCAGCTGCCTCCTAATCAACAGTTGCAGCAAATCCAGGCAATGATTGCTCAGCGACAGGTTCAGCAGCAGGGTCAGATTCTGAGATTGCAGGGACAGGCACAGGCTCAAATGCGCCCTCAAGGTCCACAGGGGCAGCCTGTTGGCCCAAGAATGCCAGGGCTTGAGACACAGCAACAACACCCTTATGCCTTTGCTGGTAAACAAGGTCCAGTGGGATCTCCTGAGCACCAAGGAGTAATGAGCCAGACCTCTGTCATTACTCCCCAGTATCATCAAGGTGCTGTATCACAGCAGCAACAGACATCACAAGGAGCCTCACCTCAGTACAGTAGTGTCCAGCACCAGCATCAAATGATGAGGGGTCAGATGCCTTTGAGTCGACCAATGATGGGTCCAGTTCGCACAGCATCTCTTGGTCACATGACTAGACCAATGTCTCCTCGTCAACTTATGGGCCAGGGTTCACCTGGTAGTCCTCTTTCTGGTCAGCAAAGACAAATCATGGGTATGCGCCAGACTCCACCAGGCCAACAGTCTCATGGGATGACTGCACTAAGTCCTTTTCAGGCTTCTCCTTCTCATGTGGGTTCTCCTACTGGTTCTACTGTTCAAGAAGCTGCATCAAGCCCAGCATCTTTCAATAAACAAGATTCGGGTACCCCATCTCACTCACACCTGTCACCTCCATCTAGATCAGAGTTTGCTGCTGGCAAAAGTAGCCCTTTTAACAATGTGGGAGCATCAGCAGCCTCCCCGCTAAGATCTCCAATGGCTAAGACTCCACAAGATTTATTGGGTCTGAAGTCTGAGCCTCATAGCCAGAGTCCTGAAATGACTGCCACTCTTGTTCCACCTAATGGCCCATCTCCTAAGTCCAGTGAGGGCTTCCCACAACAGCCATCAACTCCAGTGGTGGCTGACAGTGATGTATCTCATTCAACAATGCCTACTGAAGGAAATCCATGCAAGATCATGCTGCAAAACATAAAGCAGGAACCTCGAGAGATTCAGTGTGACCCAGGTGGAGAGGCTCCTTCTGCTGCTATTAAGAGAGAAATAACGGGTGAAATGATTATTAACAGTAATGCTGGCGGTTTTGTCAGCTCTGCATCTGGTCCTGGAAATCCATCAGGAGATCCTGCAGCCCAAATCCCCAAAACAGAGACAGGACAGCAGCTTTTGCAGAAGCTTCTTCGAACTAAGAATCTTCAGTTGGCATCCCAGAGGCCATCTGATGGAATTCACAATGAAATAAATGGTCATATAAACAGCAAGCTGGCAATGTTGGAGCAAAAACTTCAGGGAACACCACGCAACATGGAGGTAAAAGCAACCAATTAAAATAAAAAAAGAACTGAAGTCGTAGGAAATGTATAAAATCCTAATTGCTTTCATTTTAATTATTAATTTTTTAGGATCTTCAGTCAATATCTAAAAGGGCTCCTGTAGCGAAGACTAAGCGCACTACAAAGACCGGAGAGCGTGGACCAAACTCTCGAAAGAAAACTAAAAAAGATGAGGTTGGAAAAACTGAAGCAATAATGAAGCAGCTTAAACAAGTAAAGACTCTTTCCTGTTCTCCATTTTAGCTAATAAAATCTGCTTAATTGTGCAGCATTTTATTACCTGTTTTGAGCACATTCTATAATTAACCCCCCTCCCTTTGATTTTACCTTCAGGGCCTCTCGCTCCTTCCTTTAATGGAACCCTCCATTACTGCCAGTCTGGATTTGTTTGCTCCTTTTGGTAGCAGCCCAGCTAATGGCAAGACTCAGCTGAAGGGCTCTTTTGGAAATGCAGTAATAGACAATATTCCAGACTACTATTCCCAACTCCTCACTAAGGTACAGTTTCTTTCTGTGTATAAAATCTCATAATGCTGCATTAATCATTAAGAAAACTTGATTTCATAAGAAAACATTTGGCTCTCTATGTTCAATTTTATAAAGGTATACAGATTTCTGTAGGTTTGCAAGTTGCACCTAATTAACTGATGTGTTGGAAGTCATGATTGTTGGTTTTGTCATGCACTGAAAATGCTCTTCACTTCCACTAGAATAATCTCAGCAATCCACCAACACCTCCCTCATCTCTTCCACCGACTCCACCCCCATCGGTGCAGCACAAGCTGTTAAATGGGGTGACTGCAGTAGATGAACTTGCAGAAGACAAGAAGGAGAGAGAGACGTCGGAGGAAACGATGGGTAACAGTGTTGACATGTCATGAATGCTTTATCTTTTCTAGATGGATCACTCTAGATGGAGTGCTGATCAGTGCTTTTTCTTCTCCTTTAAGACCCTGTTCCAGAGGAGGTGAAGAGTGTGGATATACTAGCAGCTCTTCCCACTCCTCCACATAACCAAAATGAAGATATGAGGTATGTTGTATACTGCAGAAAAAAGGTCCAGTCCTCATGAAATCTTATGTGGCGCAGTGGTAAACTCATTATTGGTTGAACCTCAGGATGGAGAGTGATGATGACAGTGATGCTCCAGACAGCATCGTCCCTGCATCATCACCCGAAAGCCAGCTGGGAGAGGATATATCACGCTTTCCTCATCTAGTGGAACCTAAGGAAGAGGATGAAGAAAGAGCCATTTCTCCTGTTATTCCCATCATCCCTCGCTCTGCTATACCTAGTATGTTCATGACATTGTTCCCTGATATTAATATTTGTGAACTTGATTTGCTGACCTGTTCTAATATCCTGGAGTCCTATATGATTTAGACACTTTTCTCCCCCCCGTCACAAATGTCCAGAATTTCCAGAGACTAAACCCTTTGAGGCAGTAGAGGAGAAAGTTGGCTCTTCTTCTAGCCCCTGGGACAAAGCCAGAAGCAATGAAGTATCTGTTACTTTATCTCTCTCAGCAGCTGCAGCCAAGGTATTTAAGATGCAGTTTGCTTGAATCTTCTTAACTGTCCCATTAAATTCCTGTGTTTAACTCCACCACAATTGGTCTTTCAATAGAATCTGAACTCTGTGATGGTGGCAGTAGCCCAGCTGCTCCACATGCGAATACCTGGATCCTACGAGGTGGCTTTCCCCCAGAGTCCTGGTAGGGCAGGTGGTGTCGGCACTGGGAAATCACCTGACTCCTCCAATCCAGGTAACTTGTGTCTAGTAAATTAGGAAATTTGTGTTCTTTTCTGGATCAATCCTGCTTTAATTAGTAACAATAATTAAATGCATCCGTCTAAACTATTGTCTGAGTGTTTATGGTAGCCTGCAACGCTGGTGGGTTTACTGATTACTGTAATATTTATAGATGATTCAAGAAGTTTTGGTTATAAATATAACTAAAGAAGAGGGTTATGATTGTAGTAACTACTCTGACATAATTTGGAAACTTGACTGGATTGTATATCGATATGTTTGCTCTGCAATGCTTGCTTTTGTAAATACTTCTAATACTCCTTCTAATGTAGGAGGCTTGTGTGTGAAGACTGATCAGTCGAGCCAAGATGCAGAATGGCTCAGGCAGTTCGATGTAACGTTGCCGGGTTGTACTCTGAAGAAGCAAGTCGACATCCTGTCTCTCATCAAACAGGTTGGTTGGTTGTGGGTTTTAAAAAAAAAAAAAAAAAAAATTGTGAAGACTTTATTTGTATGGGGGAGATTTACAATCTAATATAAATAGAATGGAAATGGAAATGCATGGAAGTGTAGCAATAGTTTCTTCCCACTAAATTCTTCAATATTTAGGAATATCCAGAGCATGAGGACCAACCTGCTCAGCACTGTTACATGACCAACGTATCAGACCTTGATGTGAGGCATCTTCCCATCATTCCTGTTGAGGAATCTCCGCCTCCTTCACCACCAGCACCTGCTGAACCCGAGTCCATCACTCAGTCTCAGCCTGACCCTCAACCAGAACTGGACCTCGAACCTTCTGCTCATCCCAGGTTACTCTCCTCTTCTAGTCCAAGCACTCTTGTTAAGACTGAACCTCCAGCCGAATCTTTGAAAACGGAGTCTCTGAGCTCTCCCGTTAAACCTGAGCCTGTGCCTGAGCCCGAGGAGGCCATTCTTCCGCTCCTGACTGCCCCGTCAGAGGAAGAGGCGGCGCGTGCTGTCGCTACCTCCATGCCCCTGGACTCCCCCACGATGTCCATCTCCCCCAGACCCATCAAACATCGCATCAGGCCCCTCTCGGAGGACGAGGAGGTACGTCCCAAGATCAAGAAGTGGAAGGGTGTGCGCTGGAAGAGACTTCATCTGGTCATCACCATCCGTAAGGGTGGTTCAAAGAAGGAGAACAGTCGCGAGGTGTCCGAGCTCATGGATCGCCTGCGCGTCACGCTCCGGCCAGACAAGCTGCCGCGTGATAAGCGCAAATGTTGCTTCTGCCACGAGGAGGGCGACGGAGCGACGGACGGCCCCGCCCGCCTCCTGAACATCGACGTGGACCTGTGGGTGCACCTCAACTGCGCGCTGTGGTCCACCGAGGTCTACGAGACGCAGGGCGGCGCCCTCATCAACGTGGAGGTGGCCCTCCGCCGCGGCCTGCGTACCCGCTGTGCCTACTGCCAGAAGACGGGTGCCACCAACAGCTGCAACCGCCTGCGCTGCCCCAACGTCTACCACTTCGCCTGCGCCATCCGGGCGCGCTGCATGTTCTTCAAAGACAAGACCATGCTCTGCACTCAGCACAAACTGAAGGGTCCCAGTGAAGAGGAGCTGAGCAACTTTGCCGTCTTTCGCCGAGTCTACATCGACCGGGACGAGGTCAAGCAGATCGCCAGCATCCTGCAGCGCGGTGACCGCATACACCTGTTCCGGGTCGGGGGCCTCATCTTCCACGCGATCGGTCAGCTCCTGCCCTCTCAGATGACTGCCTTCCACTCACCCACTGCCATCTTCCCTGTGGGTTACGAGGCCACACGCATCTACTGGAGCACCCGTGTTCCCAATCGCCGCTGCAGATATCGCTGCCGCATCAGTGAACAGGACAGTAAACCGCTGTTTGAAGTGCGTGTGCTGGAGTATGGACAGGAAGACATGCACTTCAGGGACAGTAGTCCAGATGGTATAGAACGTTTCATTATATATAATTAAAAATATATATACATGACTGAGCACTTGATGTGAACGGGTTTTGAAGTTAACATCCAATGATGTTGTTTTTAAACATCAGGCATCTGGACCAAGATTGTGCAGAAGGTCGCCAAACTGCGTGAAGATGGTGCTATGCTGAAGCTTTTCACCGACCATGTGAAGGGAGAGGAGATGCATGGACTCACCGTCCACGCCGTCATGCGCATCACTGAGTCGGTAAGAAGTCCTTTCAGACACGGTTGTGCTGCTAACTACTGGTGCTGAGTCGAAATGACCTTTGAACCATGTACAAACCTCTTGTTCTTTAGCTTCCTGGGGTGGAGAACTGTCACAACTACGCGTTCAAATATGGCCGCCACCCACTTATGGAGCTCCCTCTCATGATCAACCCGTCCGGTTGTGCACGCTCTGAGCCCAAGATCCTCACACACTGCAAAAGGTAAAGGCTTACAATCTTAATACTCCTTTAACAAACACTTTTAATCCACCCTTCACTGTCAGATTCAAATATAGGATGTATTGTGACCGGGTAATCAGAAAATAATATGAATAAATGCAAACAAGAGGTTTTATAAATGTAAAACATTACAGTGGACCTCCTCCATACATCTGGTTTTCTAATGTTGGATTATTATTATAATTTTGTTGTTTGTTTCTTTACTCTAGGCCTCATACACTGAACAGTACCAGTATGTCCAAAGCCTACCAGAGCACATTCACAGGCGAGATTAACACTCCCTATAGTAAGCAGTTTGTTCACTCCAAGTCCTCTCAGTACCGGAGGCTAAAGACTGAGTGGAAGAACAACGTGTACCTGGCTCGCTCCCGGATCCAAGGACTCGGCCTGTACGCCGCTAAAGATCTTGAGAAACACACGATGGTCATCGAGTACATCGGTACCATCATTCGTAATGAGGTGGCAAACCGGCGGGAAAAAATCTACGAAGAGCAGGTGTGTGAAAAATGAAGATACGTGGTTCTTTCATAGTCTGGAAATAAGACTCATTCTGTCTGTATTTTCTATAACTCATCTGAATTGTACTTAATCTTGCATCTAATTTTCTGATACCTTTTTGGCTTTCGTCTGATTTGCCTGATGACCAATATGTTTGTATTTATACCCAATCAGAATCGTGGGATCTACATGTTCCGCATCAATAATGAGCATGTAATAGATGCCACCCTCACTGGTGGCCCTGCCCGGTAAGATTCAGATTGTCTCCGCTGTTCTCTGCTCTTATCTCAGGCTTTGGATAACGTGGAACTCACGTGTGTGTACGTGTGTGTACGTGTGTGTACGTGTGTGTACGTGTGTGTACGTGTGTGTACGTGTGTGTGTGTGTCTCTCATTGACAGCTACGTCAATCATTCCTGTGCACCCAACTGTGTTGCTGAGGTTGTGACATTTGACAAGGAGGATAAGATCATTATCATTTCTAGTCGTAGGATCCCCAAGGGTGAGGAGGTAAGAATTACACGGATAAATCTGTTTAGCATTCAGTCATTTTTGTGTCTATCTTGAAAATGACCTCATCCTCTCCGTGCTCTCGCTCTCTTTCTGATGGACCAGCTGACGTATGACTATCAGTTCGACTTCGAGGACGATCAACACAAAATCCCCTGCCATTGTGGAGCGTGGAATTGCCGAAAGTGGATGAACTAACGGGGACACGGAACGTGTGAGATGCACCTTTGCTCCCTGGTGCCAGAACGCTTCTGCGCCAAAGCCTCTTAGAATTTTAACTACCCAGATCATAAGCTGTTCCGATACGAGCGGGAAAGACCTGCTCTCTGTCAGTGGCAAGAAAAGATCTTGTTATTCACATCAGGAGCCAAAGCTTTGAATGGAGTCAAATTTGAAGCCACAACCTTTTCAGACGAGCTCAAAGGTGTCCTTGAATATTCTTGTTAAAACTCGCCTTTGCCAAAAGCACCTCCTTCCTGTTTCCTGTACTGTTGCCCTCCAATAAGCTGAATCAATCCTCTCTACATCTCTACCAAAACGTCTGATTCTATATCATATCAATACACTTAGGGTAGAACTCGGTGAGGAAAGTTTGATTAAAGCCATTTAAGTCCTCATACAAGAACTAATACACTTTAGCGTTGGACCTATGTTTATTTTGTGGGGTTTTTTTGGTTGGTTGGTTGTTTTTTTTGTTTTGTTTTTTTTTCTTTCCCCCCACCACCCTGTCACCCCAGAACAACATCCTCACATCGTCATCAATGAAGATTGACCGCATGGGTATTGGCAAGACAATCCTGGAGTGGCTCACATCAGAACTGTGTCTGTGGTGGACAAGATGTAAGATAATATAAAGTTTAAATACTATTTGACCTGTGGCTCAAAAAAGCACCAGATGTTTTATTATATTGAGTTTTAAGGTGGGTTTGGTTGACCCTGTCTACCTCATTGAGTTTGTGGGAAGTGACTGCTTTGTATTAAATTAAGTGCTACTGTGGAGAGGGGAAGGTTGGAATGTTCTCTCATGGCAGTTGCCTTCTCGGTTCAGCAGGGAAACTTGTCTATTTTGCTTATTATTTACAGTAGTGAGCCATTGCAACTTATCAATATACAAAATCACAGAGCCTGTTTGACCGATTTTCATGTCATGCATTATTGATCAGTAATACAAAACCAAATGGGCGTCCAAGACTAGGAGGAGCCACCTGGTGTGAATGACTGTAGATCTCATGTAGCCATTTTTCCTTACTGTCCGCCTTGGTTCTAGAGAATTTTTTGTTTGTTTTTTTGTTTTTTTAAGCGCACAAGCAAATCCATTCTTCATTGCTAGGACAGTGAGTTTTGTGCAGACAGAACGACAGGTTTGATCGCTTAAACCTCAGAGTGAAACAGAATCACGTGTACAGGTGCAGCCGATGTTCCACGACCCTCAACCAAAACGCTGATCCACGCTTCAGGCTCTTGACTAATAAACGGTAACTTGTGATGCAAGACTACTATTACGATTGGCATGTTTCCATCTTGGTCTCCCATTTCCCCCCCCTTAGATTCTTCATTTTTTCTCTATTCCAGCTAGAACATTTCATATGCCTCTTCCTTGATAATAATTAGTGGACTGTTGTAAAACTTACTGTAGTGAGCCTTTCTCTGCCCTGACCACAGTCAGTGTGTAGGTTCTCTGCCTGACCACAGTCAGTGTGTAGGTTCTCCCTAGATTGTGGTGGGTTAGCTGTTGGCACATTCTTGTGGAAGTTTAAAACGATGGCAGAGAAAGACTTTAAAAGGGCATTTTTGTTTTTCTTTGATACTTAAGTAATTTAAAAACAGTTATAAAAATGAGTCTGCAGAGAAGGGAGCAGAATGAAGCAAACAGCTTTGTTCCTTCCACCCCAGACTTATGACCTCATAAAAATAAATAATGTACAAACTGTAAATAATGGGGGGCGGAGCTCTTTAACCAACCCCTTTTTAATCAATAAAATCAAAATTGTAGAGAAATAAAATTGATGGAATAAAAAAACCACTGGATATCATTTTATCAGAAAGATTAAATGTGTGTATATATATATCTATAAATATATGTAAAATGGCAAACGAAGTAATATCTTTATGTATATGAAATCAGAGTGTTTTGCATTTACCTGTTTTTCTATTATCTTTTTTTGCTATAAGACCATATACAGTTTAACAAAATAGTGTGATGGTTAATCTTGTGTTCACCAATGACATGGATGAGTGGTTGAGGTGAATTAGGACATTCAAGATGGGATTCAAGTAGTCTGGATAATTATTATTTCATCATGCAAATAGATCATTTGTGGGGGGGCGGTAGATGATGCGTAGCGTTTGTGTATTTATGTGATATTGTTCACATATTTCTTCTTTTACAATTATTTATGCTACTGCTTCTGAAATATTGAGATTTGTCCTTGAATTGGTTACCATTTGCTAAGTAAATCCTCTAAATAGAAAATCTTGAAGTTCCTGAGATGATACTGTTTTTGAAACGATTAGTGTCGTTATATATTATTTTTCCCTCCCTGTAGAAGTGAACGTGTTTTATATAACTTGTGAAACGGCAGTGTAGCCCAGTGTATGAGTATGACTTCAATATTCAATGATATCCCCCAATCTTACCTGAGAATTGCACTCTGAAATGATTTTGCTTAGAATACCTTCTCCTGAAGACCGTTCAAAACTAATAGCAGAATTGGTGAACTTAATCTGTTGTGTGTATCTTGTCAAAGAAAGTTCCTTATAAAACTCACTGGATTTTAACCTTTACTCCCACCTTCTGTTGGATTCTCTTAATTTAAGGTCTTTCTGCATATTCCTCTAATTTAATAAAGAAGAGATTTGCTTAATTTTTTTTAACCTGACCTTTTTTTTTTTTAAACAAAAAAAAAAAAAAGATGCTGCATCTGTACATCAGAGCTACTTTTAGGGAGATAAATGATCATTTTTATTGTATGTGGCATGTTTTGTATGGATATAATTTTGAATTGTACATATTTTTTTGATGACGCCAGAGGTTGCTTTACTTTATATACAGCTGCCCCGTTCCTTTCCCTGATCCATTTTCTTTGTCTCTTGCTTTATTTCTTGTAAAGGAAAATAAAATGCATTTTAACTATAATTTGTATATTTTGATTTTGTTTTACAAAAAAAAAGCACATATTTCCTGAAATGTGGAATATCACTTTATTGTGTGACACACGATGCACATGGGAACTATGACAGAGGAGTAAAGTGACACCTCTAGAGTGGGGAAACCTAGATGGACCATTTTGTGCTTGTAATTAGGAGCACATCAATATGAAAAAGGTTTAACAGACTTTGTTTATGTACAATGTACCCTGTTACTATTTGTGAAATGTCTGAGACACACTTGTGCAATTAGGAGCCCAGAGATGTGGTGAATTTATGCTTTGTTATTTTAATGTCTGGCCAATTAACTTTAAGGTTGGTTTTAAAAGTAATATTGTAGCTGTAAAAGGTCATTAGTCGAGGGTCTTGCTTGTTTGTCTCAGGAAGTAGGCCAATACTTAACTGCTTCCAGCAGATGGCGCCGAATTAGCAGAAGCTCTAAAAGATGCATTTCGCTGAATGAAGCTGATACTAAAGGCCAGTTCAGGTTTTTGTATCACTTTTTTGTAGTATAACCCTCTCAGCTGTGAGGAGATTCATACTGAATTAAAACAAGGAGAAGGTGATAAGAAAGCAAAATGTATCATTTATATACAATTTCAAGAAATCCCTAAAGGATTTTCAGTTTGAATCGTTTATGGATTGAACTGCAGATAGTATTAACAGCATACCGACACACCAAACATGGACAGTTATCTTGGCCTTTTGGTCTACACAGCAGTGTGGTTCCTCCAGTAGGTGGCCTGACTTCAATCATCCATCCCACTCTTCAGGTGTTTGTTGTAGGAGTAATTCTGCATGTTACTCACAGAGGCAGAAAGATGCAAAAACAAATGTACAAGATATAAATAAATGGTGATGTCTAGTCCTTCTCTACTAGACATGTTGGTCAAGACTGAAATCTCAACCTTTGACAGAGCACATTCGTTAAAAAAAAAAGTCACATTCTCTAGAGATCCAAGCATGCTTATACTGTTCTGTTAGTGCCATCCATGTTTCCAGGTTTACTCAGCATCACAATATGACTTCCAGAATAAAGACATCCAGTAGGTAAAATGCACTTGCACAACTGCTGTAGACCCACTGCAGGTCTTGAGTTACTCATAAGGAGAGTTGGTCTTTCTCTGGTCACCCCAGAACTAGTCAAATCTAACGCTCCTATTAGATGTGTTAATTTCTTTTTCAAAATTCACTACATTCCTTGGGGATCATACAGATTTCTAAATTTGGTGACAGGAGTTCGACAGACACTGACGTATGATAGATCAGTACAAACTGCAGATCAGAGTGAGCTGGTACACTCTTTGGAAGGACCGTCCCTCAGGGGGTTGGGTGACTGTTCATTACTCTCTAGCTGGCCTGAACTACAGTGATAACCTTTATGATGAAAACGGCTCATAGCAAGTTGCTGATTAAATTGTTACCTTATAAATAAGTAGGTAGAAAGAGATGCACTACTTAACAAGAATCATTCACAGGATGTTTACAAACGTTAAAAACATCCTTCCACCTCCCCTTAGAGTAAACAGAGCATTAAAACAAACCATAACATCCAACCAAAAATCAGACCATCTGGCTATTACCTCATGATTTTTTGTTCTGTCTACATGTACAAAAACAAAGACAAAAAACAACAAAGCTAGAGAAAAACACAACATACAATGATGCTACATTTCTCGCCATGGTCTGTGTCTTTAGTCGTGGCACTGAACCCAAGGCAGCCTTCTCACAATTCTCACTCAAATATTTAACAGAGTTAAAATTCTCACTCAGATATTTCATGGAGTTAACCTGAACAAGCTCTCATCTCACACATAAATAAATAAATGGAGGGGGTGGGGCAGCACATGACTGCATGTAAAGCTTAAAGCTTCCAACATGTACAGTATCTTAGTGAGTACAGTGACAATCTTCATTAGCTAAATAAACAAACCTTGATTATTGTAAAGAGTTTCTCACCTACCAGACATTCACATTTAACTCAAACTGTATCGAATGTCCTGTGTTTAACAGAGGGACACGGAGCTCCTGAGAGCCGCCTGGACGCCTTGCAGTCGCTCTCGCTGCCCCTTGCCTCTGCTCTGCTGTGATTTTCCACACGAGGGGCAGGAGAGCCAGTCCCACGCTCACAGCACAGCAGCAGGGCTCGACGTTGTGCACATACAGCCCTGCTCTTAAAGTAGTCGACGTGGCAGAGTCCATTTTTAAAGGCAAGACATTAGAGTGATATGGGGCGAAAAAAAGACAGAAACTATCAGTTTTTATTAACAATCCTGGTCTAACAACGGAAAAGAAAGAAGTCCGTGGAGTGGAAGTGGGTGGTGCTGAGGATGGTGATTCCGATTGCACAGGCGAGGCGACGGAGGCGTGGCCAGTCAGATAGGAGGGAGGAGCTTCAGATTGGGAACCAGTGGAAGGACGGCTGAAGTGGCCCTTGCTCTCAGTAGTTTTGGCTAAAAAGGTGAGGTAGTCCTTGTCACAACTTTAAAAACGTTAAAACTGTGGCTGTTACTGGCAGGTCACTTTTTTTTCCTCGAGTCCTTTCTGCTCTCCTGTTCTGCGTCTCTGTGGGCGGGGCCACTGCAGCCCACACACATGCATCTCAAATCTTGACGTCCTCCTCCACGCTAAGCTGGGAGAGGGTCTTCTTGATGCGGAGGGCCGTAAGTCTGGCTGCACCATTAGCATACCAGCACTCACGCATGATCTTCCCCATCACCCGCAGAGCCTGTGAGAATGAACACACACGTGCACACACACAAAAATAAAAACATGCACGCACATAAATAAAAACACACACACGCATGCACGCAGGCACACGC
Source organism: Tenebrosternarchus preto (assembly GCA_025802075.1). Taxonomy (NCBI): domain Eukaryota; kingdom Metazoa; phylum Chordata; class Actinopteri; order Gymnotiformes; family Apteronotidae; genus Tenebrosternarchus; species Tenebrosternarchus preto. The sequence goes on from JAOYMR010000022.1 coordinate 1,735,951, forward strand.
ACACACGCACGCGCACGCGCACCATCTACATATTTCAACTCCTTTTTTTAAACTACCCAATATTTTGTTGACTGAGAAAAAAAACAAACAAAAACTAAACTGGTTGAATTTTCTGAGAAGCCGATCGCTCCACAGAGCGAATGTGAGTGGAGAGTGTGATGGTTCCGTACTTCATAGCTCTGCCACCAGTTGGGCACGTTGGGCCGTAACCTCTGGTCACACACCACCTTCCTCATCTCCTCTATGGAAGGGTCAGAGGGTACCAGGTCATAGTAGGGCAGCTGGTAGTCCTCATGAATGCCTACCAGAACAAGTAAAAGACACTGATCAACACTAATCACTTCAGTCCCGCTGCAGAGCTGTGGGATTTCAAGGCTGGTGAATCCTGCAATGAAAGAATGAGTGTGTTGTACTGTCTCTCTTACCACCAGCATTACACCGCCTTGCTACCTCCCAGTAGACCAGTCCTAAAGCGTAGATATCAGCACACTTAAACGAATCAAAATGGTTCATGTTGATAGTTTCCTGCAGCACCTCAGGGGCCATATATCTGGAACACAGAAAAAAAGATGAATAACTGACATTTTAACAGGACACAATCAAGCCTTTGTTTCAACCCCCACGGGTTCTTATTGCTTGGATTGTTTTGGAACACTGCAAACAGCAAGACCAACAATAACGAGCACTGAGAAGAACAAGCATTGAACGTTCATCTGAATCATTAGATGCGTGAGGAGTGTGGCAGCGAGATTCGCACCTCTTGGTTCCCACCCTCTGATTGGGTGCGATGTCGATGGTATCAGTGACGGACTCGTGACGCACGGCCAGGCCCAGGTCTGCTATAGCGCAGGTGCCGTTCTTCTTGACCAGGATGTTTTTAGATTTGAGGTCACGATGCGCAATACCTGGCTTTCCTGTAGGTGGCAGCATTCAAACAAACACAAATACAAGAAAGTGTATATTGATGGGATGCATAAAAGAAATAGTTCACTGGTTTGGCTTCAGGCGTACAGTCAGGATTGTGTGTGTACCCTGTGTGTACCCTGTGTGTACCCTGTGTGTACCCTGTGTGTACCCTGTGTGTACCGTGCGTGTACCCTGCGTGAGGGCGGGACCGTGCGTGTACCCTGCGTGTACCCTGCGTGAGGGCGGGACCGTGCGTGTACCCTGCGTGAGGGCGGGACCGTGCGTGTACCCTGCGTGAGGGCGGGACCGTGCGTGTACCCTGCGTGAGGGCGGGACCGTGCGTGTACCCTGCGTGAGGGCGGGACCGTGCGTGTACCCTGCGTGAG